>JAQISU010000303.1:297500-897500 GCA_029339505.1 Unio delphinus | reverse complement strand
AAACAGTACCTCATAAATAAAACATTCTACATACACCACATATCTTTTATTTATTTCTGTGCATGGAATGTGCACAATGTGGTGCCAGTCTCAATTAAAAGATCTGTAACATTCCAGCTGACTTTGCATGCATTCCAGAGTACATACAATGACACTTCTGGGATCTTTGGAATGTATTAATGCAAATCATGCATACTGCATGTATTTCTGCATTCTCTCTATATATACCATACTATTCCATGCTCAGTTGTTATTTCACACACACACACACACACACACACACACACACACACACACACACACACACACACAGGTAATCAGAATATGTGGCCTTTGCAATAGATTCTCCTAATTCATTCAGAAAGCAATCTATTTTTTACTGAGAAAATACGTTCTGACTGCTTGAAAATTCATCAAACCTGGTATAAATTTACATGTTTTTTTAAAGAATCAAGCATAAATTTTATGAAGAGTCAACATCTCAGTTTTGCAGCTAGAACAAAATACATCTATTTCAACTGTTCAACAGCACAAGGCATTTTATACAGTGAATAATGTATGGCAGAATGAGAGGAGGAGGGGGTACTGGAAAGAAGGAATATTGAGATTGATGATATCCATTTACAACAGTGGTTCAACTATGCTCATTAATATAAATGAATGCTGTATTTAACGTAATCATGCATAAGTATAGAGAATGATAAATTATACGCCTGTCACATATTTAACAGCCCTATATGCAGTTAACTGAAACTTGTGAAAAGGAGCCACTTTTTTACTTTGGTCAGTGACCTTGACATTTGAGCACTTAACCCCAAAACTGATAGATTTCTTCCCAATCCCAAGCAAAATAAATCCCCACAAAGTTTTACTGAATGTAAATTATGCAGAACTCTAGTTACTGCACAGAAAACTTGTTTCATACATGCCAACCCCTGACGAGGAAAAAGTGTAATCCAAGTGGTCAAAAAGAGGAATCCAAGCAGAAAAAGAGTAATCCACATATAACATACTACAATTACAATTAACAATGATTTATTTGCTTTTCTCGTCTTTTATCATTCATTAATGGTTCAAGTGTTCATATGTAGCACTTTAGCTTTAGAAAGCAACAGATTGTCATGTTGCATTTCAAAACATTTTGTACCAGCTGAGGCCATGAATGTTTTGCATACCAGTAGAGCACTCATTATTGGGTTACTTAGCCTGGACCTGAATTCAGTTTTATTTTTGTTAACAACACTGAACAATCTCTCACAGTCAGCATTAGAATGGTAAAGAACCAATATTCCTTTCATAACCTGACAAAGAAGAGGAAATTTATTTCTTCCAGTGATAGAGTCTTTTAGCTGGGAAATAAGGTGCCATTGCACATCAACTCTATCTGCATTAAGTATATTGTCAGGTAGAATCCCAACTTGATACTTCAGGAATTCTTCTTCCAGATGATCCAAGTTAGACAAGGGTGGCAATAGAAAGGGATATCTCTTGACAAAGAATCTAACACTTTTGAAGCTTTTTGACTGTCTCATTTACATAAGCAACTGAAGCATTTAAAAGCAGTTCATCTCCATATGGGAATTTATGGAGCATGTAATCACAGGAAGAGTAGAATTGTGTTCTATGAATTCTCTTGCTTCTGCACCAATAGCTAGATCTTCATTATCTTTCTGGTTTGCATGGTCATGAAAGTCAATATCAGTTAAAAGTTTGGCTGATGCGATGATTTCTGGCTTAATAAACCTTATTAGCAAATCTGACAACTGGTTTGACAGAATCTTGTGCATAATATGAATGCATGGTTCTTCTTTCTGCAAGACATTTGCTGCATCAAACAATGGAATGGCACTCTTCATAAACAAGCAGTACAGTTTTGTAACTGGATCATTAAGCTTTTTGTAAACCATCTCACATGCTAGTTTTGCCCTTGGAAGTATGAGAAGATCCAGTATGCTTTTTAACAGATTCATACTCTGAAGAACCTGATCCAGATGGCTGATGAAATTTTATGTCAAAAGATTTATCTTTCACAGTCGTGGTCTGAGCCTGGAGGCCCTCTAGCTGGATAGATAGAGGCCTCTCAAATAAAAATTCCATGGATTTAAATTTCTTTCTTTCTGCTACACCAATCTCTTTATTGTTAGTATGTCTGTCTATACTTTCATCTCTTGTTCTCTTCTGACTTGCAATAACAGATTCTGCTTTTGTACCACTCTTCTTCACTTTTCCACCATGTTTTCTCTGTGCAGATTCACTTTCAGTTTGAAAGAATGCTTGTAATGCATCCCAAAGCTCAAGTAAATGGCTAACACATTTGCCAAGGGATAACCATCTTGTACACACATGCTTTATAACTTTATAGTCTTCAAGATCAAACTGATCTTGTAACAACTTTAGAGCCTGTTTCCTTTTACTATTTTTCTCCAAATAATAGTAGATATCTATTAATAAATGGCCAATATCTACTTCTAATTTATCAGCAGCCTTACCAGCAGCAAGGTGCATCAAATGACAGGGGCAACCTGTTATGAACACTGATGGAGACATTTTCAAAATATAGGATGCAACTCCTTTATGAATTCCAGTCATCACTGATGCATTATCAGCTGCAAACCCCATACAGTTCTGCCAACTTATGTCATGTTTCTTCAAAACATTGTCAAGCAAATCAAAAATGTTTTGTCCAGTGGAATCTACTGTTAATTCTGGTAAAGAAAGAAGAACACTCATGACTTTGCCTTTTTCACTGTCAAAGTATCTAACACATACTGGGTACAACTTTTTAACATCATAATCACAACTCCCGTCTGTGGCAATACTAAATGGCCCAATTTTCATTGCTTCTGCAATTTTAAGTGAAGTATCTTCTGCTAGGCACCGAACAATATGAGATGATTTTGTTCTTGCACAAGCATATTTTCCCGCAATTTTCGAATCAGGAAACATCCGCTTCAACAAGGGACCAACGTCGTCTGCTACCGCTAATGGTAGTCCGTGTTCTATTAAAACCTCGGTAAATAAGAAGTTACCTTAGTATTAGAGTTCGTAAGGCGAGCTAATTCGATGTGTTTCCTTGTTTTCACGTGTTTTTCCACATCAAATTTACCACCATGACCAATGCTAAAATCGTTTCCGCAGTCTGCAATGAGCATTATGCTGTCCTAGAATGGAACGCTGTATTATGCCATTCATATATTCATCTTTGAATTTTTGGAGGACTCGTTGTTTTGCTTTTTTCTGATCCATCTGCGAAATTTTTGGGGGAAAAAATGTGCTCTAACATACACAAAGACTAGAATCCATCTTAACATCTGAAGCCATTTAGCGCCAACGATTAGACGTCACGTGATGATGCCCTCGTCGTGTTTGGAGGATTGATTACATTTTGCTTTGTTTATTATTGACTTTTTCTAACCCATCTGTGAAATTATTTAAGAGATATTTTTTGCACTCATAAACGCATTGAGAATTTTTTAATACTTTTTAGCGCAAAAAAAACTTTTAGACTGGTTCTGCACTATACAAAATTAGAACAAAGAGTATGTGCATAATGATTTAAACAAAATAGAAACCAGTCTGTTCTCTCCTCACTAAGCCGCTATAAATAGAATATGAGGTCGAAAGTTTGAAAGTATCTTAGTAACATGATAGTTGCTATAAATAGAACATGAATATTAGGAAAGTCCACGGACAAGTATACTCGTATATCGTAGTTATGTAGAAGCGGGGTATTTTTTAATTAAAAATAAAACAGTATGTAAAAAATAAAGTAATGCTAATAAAAACGAAAAAAATTTTTTTTTTTTGCAAGATGGATATATCGAAAAAGCGTAATCTATAAACGTTAACGCGTAACGCGGAATTTAGTGGGAAAAAGCGTAATGATTACGCCAAAAGCGTAATGGTTGGCATGTATGTTGTTTCCATTCAGTCTGCAACCTTTCCATTGAGATCTTGACACCAAATATGATAGTCTTCTTCCTTGCTGGAAACTGCTATTGCTCAATAAAGGTGTATCAGACTTGTGATCCAAAGGTACAGATACCTACCCAGGTCAGCCAGAGTTGTCTGCATCTCTGTGTCCATGGCAAAGGTTTCCATTTCCACACCATGGTATAGCCAATAATAAGTTAGAAGTGCTATTCAGACCAGCAACAGAAAAAATAACTTCTTGCTTATCCCAAATGCAAGCTATCCACAAAGTTTGTAAATGTACATGGCATAGACTCTTAAGTTATTCTTAAGAAACCATTTTCATTCTTTCAGTCAGCATGAACATGAACTTTGAACTTTTGACACCAAAATCAAGACTTACTTTCCTCAAGGATAAATTAGCCAACAATACATGGTAACTGTATAGTGTGGAGAACTTAAGATATCTGGTGGAAACCATTTTCCTTCTTTCCGACACAGCAACCTTTTTAAACTATTTAACTTTTGAGACTAAAATCCATGGGTTTCTTCCCTGACCATAGCATGTGTATCTTTTAACCCCCAAATCAATTTCAATGGTGAGGAAGACAAGTCACTGTGCAATGCAGAAAAAACATTGGTAAAAGACACAGCTGACCAGACAATATTATCATATTATATACTCTTCTTTATGATGGGTGTATAAAAAGCTTTATCGCTGTTAGACATAAATTACATTAAAAAAAATATGCATACCCAAGAGACCATGTAGTTTAATGAAATTGATAAAAACGGCTTAATTGACTGTTTTTCCTCAAATCAAGTTCAACTTCCATGACTTTTACTTTTAGTGTTTATCTCTACTGTAAAACTGAAATTAAATAAAATCATGTTTCAATATTTTTGTATGGTTATCTTATCAATCAAGTATTTAAAAAATCTCTAATGATGATATCCATTTTAGTGAGAATAGTTTACACATAGACTATCCTGCCCTGAATTCCATTTTAGTATGTTTAATAGCAGGAACAATAAACTATTTACTACCACAATTTCATGTTATATCTATGTAACAGTATTAGAAAAACAAAATTAGACAAAAGGCACTTAATTTTGGTTTTAATTCCCAAAGATGAGATGTCAATGGCAAGTACCTTACACAATTCAACCACCAAAGTTTATAAGAGAATGAATAATCATCGCTTTGATATAGAAATTATAGAGATCCTGTGATTTCCTCTAATAATTCAACCACTTCATTCATTCAGGATTAGATCAGCACTATTTTTATTTAGGCCAAACTAGATAACATAAGAAGTTTTCCCATTCACTGTAGCCAGAATGATATGGAGAGAAGATTTACAACCAAGTTGATTTCCCAAGTCCTTTAGTGGAACTCTATGTCCAGGAGAAATAGCAATAAAAAGAACTATATTGGATAGCCAAGTGGCACCATTTCCAGTTAGGACAAACTAGTGTGTGTGGGGTGAAGGGTTGGTGGGTGGTGGTGGTGGTGGTGGTTGTGTGTGTGTTAGATGAGACTTTTTCCTCCTTTTTGGGAACCAGGAAAATCTTTGAAAAGACTCAAGAGTGGTCAGAAGTGAAAGCAAGGAAGCGGTGTTGATGGTCTCTCAAATCCAAGTAGCCACATAGGGGATGAGCTCTCTGCAGATCCACAGGATCACATTGGGAAAACCAATCTTCCCCAAGTGTAAACCCTCATGGTATTTTTAAAAAAATGGGGAGGTACTCTAGCAGAACACTAAAAGACAATATTAACAGTCAAGAGGTTCATGCTCTCGGCTTGAGTGGGACACTGTCAGAAATACTAAATACAAGCATCCCCATTTGAGCTTGCTATATACACAAGTACTATTTTCAAGTTGAAACAAACATAACTGCCATCAAAGAAAACTATTCAACCTATCTTTTTCATCCAGTTATCTACCAGGGAGTCATTTATAGCAGTGTGGCTCATTGTGATAGAATCTTCGATGGTATTATTGTATAATCTAACAGTTCTGGGCCCATTAAGCTAACTTTAAATATATTTAAATAATTCTTAAGGTAGAGCTGCAAGAATGTAGATATATATGGTATTTTCTGGCAGCAAAAGATACTGGTTTATTGTCTTTAGTTCTCAGTATACATTAAAACCTTAATAGCAGTATCAGCTACTAGAGTCAAGTGGTTCATGCTCTTCATGGGTGGGACAAAATGTCTGAAACAATCCAAATAACCACAACTTTTGAAGGTAGTCATACATATGTGAGTGCTATTCTTTTATTTTAAATACACCAAAAATCCATTTTTATAATCAGACTTAAGTATCCCAAAACTGTCCAATTTTCATAGATGTTTGATGATTATGATGAAAGGAGCAGAAGATATCATGTTCTGTTCAGTCATGTTCTGGTGGCTGTTGTGTGTAAAAAGTTTCTAATGCTCAAAAATTGTTAGAACTGAGGCCCATCAAATTCAAGGAACTTCAGTTTCTGCATTTCATGACCAGGCAGTTAATACATCAGTACACATCATTATCATTGTCTGCATGACTTTAAAACAATGAGTGACAACCTGATAGGAACTCATGTAAACCTTTTAATGCCAAGAATGCCACTTTTTAATTCTTAATGGCATTACTATCAAAGTTTCATATGGGTAACTGGTAATTTAAATAACAAAACAAGAGTCCCTTGAAGCACTTAACACTCTACTGACAGAAAGAATGTTCAAATACAGACAATTCCTGCTTTTAGCACAACAAGGTTTTATAATTAGCTGCTGCTACAGCCATATTTGATGCAAGATCAGCAGCAATTTCATTACAACCGACATCATTAAAAGTATTTTGGTAAAAACCCAATGAGTAGCAAAAACTAAATAGCCATCATTATGGTCATAAGAAGTCTTCTGGTGAAAACTGCACATCAACATGATCAGCCATCTAGAATGACTAGTGATAACAAGATTTTTTCAAGGTGGTCACTGTGGTGGCTAAATCAGAGATCATATTAGATATATTTTATTTCTGCGACCAACTATTCCTTTCCCACGATAACTAGCTCACATTAGTGTCCAAAAACATAGACTGCACTATAATAGAGGGAGCATGTTACAGAGGGACCTCCAAAAAATCCACTAGACATCCAGAGAACCGCTGGGTTTGGGGAGGAGGGGGGGGGGAACTGGGCTGTTTAATGACTGAATCTTCATTTTACGACAGCATCGAGAATAAATGTCAATAAAAAAGCACTTTTTCTGAAGAAGTTGTTAGTTATTCTGTATAAATTACAACTATTTTTAAAATGTCCAACATCTGAAAGAATGATAACATGATTCCAAATGATTTCAACAACCAACATGGTGCACAAAAACATTCATGTATTATATCACGGCTTTGTATTTCATCAATTAGTCTGTATAGTACTTTGCAAAAAAAGAATCTTCCAAGCAGGAAACCAGAATAACTGCTGATACACTACCAAGCAAGATTATTTATAAAAAAGCGCAACAATTCATGAGAACATTGTCTATGTTGAAACTCAATTTGTTCATTGTTCAATTAGTAAGACACTGATGTCATGATTTATTGCAAGTAACAGTGAAACTTCTTTTCCTTGTGGATATCTCTATGTGCAAATTCAGGAATTCTCTGAAACTCATTTTCCAAACAATTGTCCATATCTGTGAAATAAAGCTCTTTATTTTACGAAGTACTCATTTTGCTTGATGGCTTTGATATCTTTAATTAGTTATTATTAATTTAAGGTAGATTAATTAGATTACATACACAATAACATTTATAACTGTGTTCGATTTATTGACTCAAATGAGTTACCTGACATATGACTGGGACTGCTTGTTCTTAAGCATGCAAGATTTGTATGCCTTTTAACTTTTTTAAATTAATTCCACTTCCATTGATTCAAAAGACGCAATTAACATGCTAATAGAAAAGGTGACCCGCTTTTTATTTAGTGCAACAATACAACAAATGCTTCTTCTAGTCCAATTTCAAAACATGGTCAGCACTTAATTAGGTTCTCAGAAAAACACTTGATGACATAGCTGTAATGTAGATTGACATGTTTTACATTTTGCTACAAGAAGACACATTGCACTAATGATGATTATACTCAAGAAAGTTTCTGCATCATACAAGAAAACAGAAACAACTATTGACTTTCAAATGATTTAAGCAATAAAATAAAAAAAATTATTATAATCTTTAATAACACATACATAATCAAAACATTTCTTAAATACTGCTAAATTTTCTGAAGACTTTAATACTGTTGAAGCTTGTTTCACAGAACTGTACCAGATTACTGGAAGCATTTCTTAAATTGCTGTTTTTGGTTCTTGTGGATAACTGTTTCCATGTGTATTAAAGTACTAAATATGTACCAAATAAATCCTGTATAGTAGGATGTGATCGTTGTACTAATTAAACTGTGTTTACTCAGCAGCTTAACTGACTGCTAGCGACATTTTAAAGTTTCATTTCTCACAAAAAGTGTCAGAGCTGAGAAAACGCAGGGAATCTGCTTTTTAAAAACAAGCATGTCATAAGCGACTTTTAGAGAAAAGCGGGAGAAAATACATTTTGATTCTGATTGGTCACAGTTAAATAAGGGGTGTGTTTTCACACGAAAATTCATAGAACATAATAACAGCCTAATGAAATTAGAAGTTAGTCTTGAAATTGCTATGTGAGAGAGGACCAGGGGTAGAATTATTTAGTAAAGGTTCCGGATTTTATTTTAGAAAAGTACATTCGTTAAATCATGGTCCAGAAAAAAAAACGCCAAACTAAGGAACCGACACACCAAAAACACAAAGATACTTTCACAATTCCATGTATATTGTTGATGCAATTTATATGTTTGCTTAGTTTACAGGTTTGCATGATTTCATTTGATACATTTGTATAACTGATTTCATTTGATACATTTGTATAATAATGTGCTTTTGAATTATGAATTGGAATTCTTACCTTAATTCTTAGTTAAGAATGATGTAGTGTTAATTTATGTCGTAAAAACACTATGCTGAGTTATGAATAGGAAGTGTTACGTTAATTCTTGAATTTATCATCGTTATCATGATTATGTTCTAAGAATTTAATGTATTACATTAGTAAGGGGTTACAAGAATACATGCGAATTCACCGAATTTTGATTTCATAGATGATTTAGCGACAGTGTATTTAATTTATGTGCTGTGTAAATTATGGGGCCTGAATTCAAAGCCTCGATGTATAATTCGCAATGTGTGTAACTACATTCATTTGAGGACATGTGTTGTTAATTACCAGCCATAAAATTGTTATTGCTGATAGAAATATCTGATTTTTCGAACCAGGAATAATGGAAAATCTCAACTGTAACCATTGTAACAAGAAACTTAGGATTGTTTTAATTTTCTTTTGAAAGGGAGAAAAAAAACTTTTTTTAGGAAGATCGTGAAGTTACGTGAATAGTGACATAAACTTTGGAGAGGGAATTGGGAGAAAGAAATTACAGTGAATGCATGATATAGTGGACAAGTCCGGAATCAAGCAGAAACATCCACGAGTGCAGAGTATCTAGAGACTGGACGAGACAGGGTCTTCTAGAACAACATTGAATTGAACAGTGAATGAAAATCAAGGGATAGCAGGTTATGAAAATCGAACACGGCATTGACTTCGATTGTACCACTCGATCCTATAATGATTTAAAACTATCAGTAATACAACGGCTAATTTGTTTAAATCTATTTCAAATCTTATTGTAATTTGGTGAAAGTTGTATTTCTAAACCGCGTGTATTCCTAATGAAAAGGAAGTTTCATAATTGTGTATATAATTGATTAAATTGTTTGTTTATCTTTATGGGGGCTCGGAGTTGTTTATTCAATATACCTGCTCAGTTAACCCTATCAATTCTCATACTCAAACCGGGCAATCATATCGAGGGCATTAATCTCTTAGATAACGAGGATCAAAAGGGAGTGGGTTATAGTTATTATTATTATATGTTGTGCAATACCCCTTGACAAAGTGGGACTTAACACTTACCCTTTGACAAGTGGAGCTTGTACAATACTATACGAATAACGCTCATAACCCACAAGTAACCTGACACTGATATTGTTGCTAAAGATATTCAAAATGGTCTGGCTCCTATTCTGATCAATTACTTCTGACTTGGACATATTGCTAATAATTTAAAAATACTGGATTTGGAATGGTCTGAAGTAAAGTTTTATTATATAGGGTACAACATGCATGAGAGAGAGACAGACAGACAGACAGGCAGAGACAGAGAAAGGAGAAGACAGAGAGACAGAGACACAGAGAGAGATAGGAGAGACAGCGAGAGAGAGAGAGGGGTGGAGCCGGCACATGACAATATCACTATTCAAGTACATTAGTTGATGATCATTACAGGAGCTCGACTCTGAAAACAGGATCTTTCTCTTGCAATTTTCAATAAAGTATTAGTGAAGGAAGAAATCTTGGGCATAAAGTCTTGTTTAACTAACACCCATCTTTTTAATTATACGTGGACAAAATTTTAATAGATACAAAAGTAGAAGAGCAATCTGGTGAATTTAACTGTTGACATTCCAGCCTTTATCAGCAGCAACATGTGCTAGGGGCCTGAGTTGCCAAGTGATCTAAAGCACTTATCATTAGAGCTGTACCGATTAATCGTCCGTACGCGTAATCGGGCCGATTATTAGCACAATCGGTATAATCGGGTATCGGCAAAAATAATCGGTGCCGATGCAAATAATTTTTTTAAATAACCAATTTTTCCTGATAAAAGTTGTATATACAGTCGCGTTTTGACTGACCGTAACTTAATCCTTTGTAACACTAGAGCTCGGGATAAATGTAGTATGCAAACAAGTTACTCATTAACTAACACTACTGTATAGTCGAATAACCATATATCGAGATAAACACATCGAACCATCAATTAATCTTTTGTAACAAAGAGATTGCTCTAATAAAGTATTTAAAAAGAATTTATCTTGCTGCCAGTTGTGCGAAATTTTCAACTCCAGCGTCCGGTAACATTTGTAAACTGCAATAAACCAGACTAAAGTACATGTCGCTAACCGCCATTGTAGTGCCAAAGTCATGTGAATATCCAGTAAGATTAACATCAAAGAGAGTAATGATGGATATATACACAGTCAATTTTGAGGTTTGTGTTTTTTCTTTATCTTTATCTTTATGAAAACTCACAAAACACCGATAGTCCTTATGTCCCAGTGAGAAATTGTTTGAAAGGGCTTCAGTGTAGGTTTGAGTACGTCGTCTGTCTTTCAGTTAATCCGTAATGCCTGGAGGGTGAGCGAACTCATTGTCTTTAATACTAGTAAGTGAGAATCATTTCCGGATTTTTTAAAATCTATATGAGAAATTTAGCCTTTATTATTACCACGCTGCGTGAAGATGTAAATTATACCGGTTGTGTCCCTTGTACACTCAAAATATTACCTCATTTTGTAGGATCACTTATATCATTGAAAATGAGTAACTCGTGAGAGGTGATTCGTAGTAAATGAAACAGCTATTACAGATTAGCTGAAATTTTATCTGAAAGAAGACACTTTGGTCGAAACAACGAATAAAGCAAAATCTGCAACTAATATATTTGGGAATAAAAAAGGATTTAAGTGACGCTATGCACACTTTGCACTGCGTAAGTACTGTACATTATAGTATATGGTCTCCCTGATAAACTCGATCGACCCACGAATTATGAAGGCTGTATGCTACCTTTATGTAATTTCGTGTTGTGGAAATCAGAAAATATGCACATGCAAAATAATAACAAAATCAATAATAAATAGTACTTTATAAAAGTTTAATAATTTTTGGGTCACCGAAAGTTGCTTTTTTAACATGCCTATGTCTTAGAACATGGATATTTTTGTCCCAAGATGTAATGCCGTTAAAATAGACAACAAAAACACCTAAAACCCGTAAAGTTTTGACACTGGCCCACGGATAAGCCCCCCCCCCCCCCATTCCAGGCCTTTATTGTTTTCTAAATTTGTCGGCTTATACCCAAGTACATAATATGATAATCAAATAATCGGTCTCATAATCGGTATCGGCAATTTTGATAATCGGCTATACGCGGTATCAGCATAATCGGCAAAAAGTGACATCGGTACAGCTCTACTTATCATACTGGATACTCCCATCTCACCTCTGCATGGGTTCAAGTCTCAAGCTCAGCTAGCATCGTATGTCAGAAAGCCTGCCATTAGTTTCTCATGGGTCAGTGGTTCTTCTTCGTGTTTTCCAGGGTTCCTCCTCCACCAGTTATACTGGCCACCTTGTATTGCCTATCTTGTGCTGAAAAATGGCATTAAATCCTACAACATCAACAAGATGTGCTGGTATTAAGGTACAGGAAAAGAAAGTCTTGGATTACCTAGATTAAGCCAACATGGCATAGAGCAATGCCAATTAAATTTTTACCTGTATCTGGATGATCTGATTAGTAAAACCTTTGCAAACGGGCATGATAGCTTATAATTTAATGATTATTAAGACACTGGTAACAATTATTTGCAGTTTGCATTTTCCATTTAATGAAGGTTATCGGTTATATCAGGCTCATTATGAACACTCACCTTTCCTTCCGCTTTTTCAGCTCTCAGTTCAGCATTGACTCTCTTTTCTTCAAGATCTTTCATCTGAAAATTGAGATCATATGCTATATTAATTGTAATATATGTGCTAAATATTGATTTTCATTTTTAAAGACAAGGCGAAATACCGGTATTTCTTCACTCAGTCAGCTGTCAAATATAATGGCAGATCAGTATCAGTTGTATAAATTGTGTCAAGATGCCAAATTTAATCAAGTTCTGTTGATTATTTTGTTTAATTAAAAGTAATTTCATGGGGTTTTTCTATTTTTAGTAACAGTGGTCATATGTGAGAGTGTATTGGCATCCTTTGTAGAAAATTGAAAGGTCTTCATATATGGATGCTTTCTATCAAATTTAGTCAAATTCTATTTTGCTGAACAGGTTATTTATAAGTTTTTCTATATTTTTACTAACAATGCATTTTCTTAATTTAGTAATGCTGTCAGATCTGAAGGCAGATCATTTGCACAAACTTGAAAAATCTTCCTGCTTGGAAACTTTTATTTCAAATTAGATCAGATTCTTTTTAATGGCTTTTGAGAAGAACTTGTTTAAAGAATTGGTGTCTTATTCTTCCTTATGGTGGCCATATTTGATGTTGAATCAGAATCAAGTGTACAGATTTTGAAAGCCCTTTATGACAGGGTGCTCTGTGCTAAATTTGGTTAAAATTGTTCCAGTTGTTTTTGATAAGTTTAAAATAGCAATTGTTGGTAAATGCACAACACACAACAGATGCTGGACTGTACCATAATCTTAGCTATCCATTATCTAGGTGAACTAAAAAAAAAAAAAAAAAAGTAAGATTCTCAATGATGTAAAAAAATCATAACTGTTTTTTTTATTATTTAGCAACTAAAATAAAGTGCAAAAAAAAGTAAGAAGCAATGATGCAATAAATTTTACTGATTAAATGAGATCGAATACTGAATTCAATCATACAGGAAGCAGCAATGTACTGGGGAAATTGATACCAAAGCCCTGCTATATAACCGGCATGTACATGTATCACAACTTGCATGTAAATGTATCACAACCTGCATGTACATGTATCACAACCTGCATGTACATGTATCAGGTTTCTTTGAAGACAATACTTTATATTAATCTCTCACTACAAAAAAAATGTGTGAAAGCTTGCCGGAAGCTTCTCGTGGGTTGGTGGTTCTATCCGGGGTTTTCCTAGATTCTTCCTCCACCATTAATATTGGCAGCCATATGATTCACCATATCAAGTCTATCTTGTGCTAAAAAATGGCGTTAAACCCTACAACAACAACAACAACAACAACAACAACAACAAAATGTATGTGAAGGTGAAGCTGTGGCTGACATTGATTTTCAATGGGTGACAGTTTGTTTTCATCCACTTTTAAATATAACTCTTGTGAAGGAAACAAAATTCAAAATTTTCTGAAATTACATTGTTTGCAAATGTAACTAACCCAATACAACATAAACATCAGTCTACACCATATACTTAAAAGCTATATGTGCTGAGGTTTACATCATCGTAGACACAATATAAACAATTTCTACCAATGGATCTTTTTCATCCATCAGGACCTATTAGCTCTCAAATTTTGCTTTTACATATATGTTGATCCCCATGAATTAACAGAGCTGGCTAATTAAAACAAAATAAACATTGTTGTCAAGGTTTCAACATAATTCCATTGGCTGTTGCTGATGATGCCTTTCTGAAGTTGAAAATTTTTTGTCACATGATCTACATGTGCCTATAGGTGTTATCATCAACATATAACTCAATCAAAATACTGTCACATTTTACAATATCATCATGACAATATCATGACTTATGTTAGCAATTAGTAATTCTCATCAAGGCATACTTATGTTCTCTGCCTGGTCAAGTGCTCTGGACATTGTAACTGATAGTGGAAAATTCTATTATTATGGAAAATTGCATTGTTATTCTTTGTAAATGGACAGAAAGTCACAAGACTAACTGTCACAAAGGACACATAGTTCAGAAACTCACAAGACAAACTGTCACAAAGAACACATAGTTCAGAAAGTCACAAGTCAAACTGTCACAAAGGACACATAGTTCACAAGTCACAAGACAAACTGTCACAAAGGACACACAGTTCAGAAAGTCACAAGACAAACTGTCACAAAGGACACATAATTCAGAAAGCCAAAGGAAATACTGTCACAAAGGACACATAGTTCAGAAACTCACAAGACAAACTGTCACAAAGGACACCTAGTTCAGAAAGTCACAAGTCAAACTGTCACAAAGGACAAATAGTTCAGAAAGTCACAAGACAAACTGTCACAAAGGACAAATAGTTCAGAAAGTCACAAGACAAACTGTCACAAAGGACAAATAGTTCAGAAAGTCACAAGACAAACTGTCACAAAGGATACATAGTTCAGAAAGTCACAAGACAAACTGTCACAAAGGACACATAGTTCAGAAAGTCACAAGTCAAATTGTCATGAAGGACACATAGTTCAGAAAGTCACAAGTCAAACCATCACGAAGGACACAAGTCACAAGACAAACTGTCACAAAGGACAAATAGTTCAGAAAGTCACAAGACAAACTGTCACAAAGGACACATAGTTCTGAAAGCCAAAGAACAAACTGTCACAAAGGACAAATAGTTCAGAAAGCCAAAGGAAATACTGTCACAATGGACACATAGTTCAGAAACTCACAAGACAAACTGTCACAAAGGACACATAGTTCAGAAAGTCACAAGATAAACTGTCACAAAGGACACATAGTTCAGAAAGCCAAAGGAAATACTGTCACAAAGAACACATAGTTCAGAAACTCACAAGTAAAACTGTCACAAAAGATACATAGTTCAGAAAGCCAAAGGAAATACTGTCACAAAGGACACATAGTTCAGAAAGTCACAAGACAAACTGTCACAAAGGACACATAGTTCAGAAAGTCACAAGTCAAACTGTCACAAAGGACAAATACCGGTAGTTCAAAAAGTCACAAGACAAACTGTCACAAAGGACACAGTTCTGAAAGTCACAAGTCAAACTGTCATGAAGGACACATAGTTCAGAAAGTCACAAGACAAACTGTCACAAAGGACACATAGTTCAGAAAGTCACAAGACAAACTGTCACAAAGGACAAATAGTTCAGAAAGTCACAAGACAAACTGTCACAAAGGACAAATAGTTCAGAAAGTCACAAGACAAACTGTCACAAAGGACACATAGTTCAGAAAGCCAAAGGACAAACTGTCACAAAGGACACATAGTTCAGAAAGTCACAAGACAAACTGTCACAAAGGACAAATAGTTCAGAAAGTCACAAGACAAACTGTCACAAAGGACACATAGTTCAGAAAGTCACAAGACAAACTGTCACAAAGGACACATAGTTCAGAAAGTCACAAGTCAAATTGTCATGAAGGACACATAGTTCAGAAAGTCACAAGTCAAACCATCACGAAGGACACAAGTCACAAGACAAACTGTCACAAAGGACAAATAGTTCAGAAAGTCACAAGACAAACTGTCACAAAGGACACATAGTTCTGAAAGCCAAAGAACAAACTGTCACAAAGGACAAATAGTTCAGAAAGCCAAAGGAAATACTGTCACAAAGGACACATAGTTCAGAAACTCACAAGACAAACTGTCACAAAGGACACATAGTTCAGAAAGTCACAAGATAAACTGTCACAAAGGACACATAGTTCAGAAAGCCAAAGGAAATACTGTCACAAAGAACACATAGTTCAGAAACTCACAAGTAAAACTGTCACAAAAGATACATAGTTCAGAAAGCCAAAGGAAATACTGTCACAAAGGACACATAGTTCAGAAAGTCACAAGACAAACTGTCACAAAGGACACATAGTTCAGAAAGTCACAAGTCAAACTGTCACAAAGGACAAATTCCGGTAGTTCAAAAAGTCACAAGACAAACTGTCACAAAGGACACAGTTCAGAAAGTCACAAGTCAAACTGTCATGAAGGACACATAGTTCAGAAAGTCACCAGACAAACTGTCACAAAGGACACATAGTTCAGAAAGTCATAAGACAAACTGTCACAAAGGACAAATAGTTCAGAAAGTCACAAGACAAACTGTCACAAAGGACAAATAGTTCAGAAAGTCACAAGACAAACTGTCACAAAGGACACATAGTTCAGAAAGCCAAAGGACAAACTGTCACAAAGGACACATAGTTCAGAAAGTCACAAGACAAACTGTCACAAAGGACACATAGTTCAGAAAGTCACAAGTCAAACTGTCACAAAGGACACATAGTTCAGAAAGTCACAAGACAAACTGTTACAAAGGACACATAGTTCAGAAAGCCAAAGGACAAACTGTCACAAAGGACACATAGTTCAGAAAGTCACAAGACAAACTGTCACAAAGGACAAAATAGTTCAGAAAGTCACAAGACAAACTGTCACAAAGGACACATAATTCAGAAAGCCAAAGGAAAAACTGTCACAAAGGACACATAGTTCAGAAAGTCACAAGACAAACTGTCACAAAGGACACATAGTTCTGAAAGCCAAAGAACAAACTGTCACAAAGGACAAATAGTTCAGAAAGCCAAAGGAAATACTGTAACAAAGGACACATAGTTCAGAAACTCACAAGACAAACTGTCACAAAGGATACATAGTTCAGAAAGTCACAAGACAAACTGTCAAAGGACACATAGTTCACAAGTCACAAGACAAACTGTCACAAAGGACAAATAGTTCAGAAAGTCACAAGACAAACTGTCACAAAGGACACATAGTTCAGAAAGTCACATGTCAAACTGTCATGAAGGACACATAGTTCAGAAAGTCACAAGACAAACTGTCACAAAGGACACATAGTTCAGAAAGTCAAAGGACAAACTGTCACAAAGGACACATAGTTCAGAAACTCACAAGACAAACTGTCACAAAGGACACATAGTTCAGAAACTCACAAGTCAAACTGTCACAAAGGACACATAGTTCAAAAAGTCACAAGACAAATTGTCACAAAGGACACATAGTTCAGAAAGTCACATGTCAAACTGTCACAAAGGACACATAGCTTAGAAAGTCACAATCTAAATTATCATAGTAATGGTGTACATTACAACATAGGCTATACATGGTGGCAAGTATAAATGGTGGAGCAAGAATCTGGGTAAACCCCCAGAAAAAAAACATGAGAAGCTCCTGGCATGCTCTCACATTGGCAAGTAAAAATGTAAAGGAAGCATATAATGAGATAATTGATGTTCATTTATGGCTTCTATTTGACATAAAAATGTAGAGTTTATGAGAAGATATTCTACAAGTAAAATGTTGGTTTAAATCTTTATTGATAGCTTCTATTTGACATGTAGAATTTATAAGAATACACTCTACAAGTAATATACTGGTTTGAATCTTTATTTATGGCTTCTTTTTGACATGTAGAGTTTATAAGAATATATTCTACAAATTCTACAAATAAAATTTTGGTTTGATCTTTATTTATGACTCCTATATGACATGTAAAGTTTATAAGAATACACCCTACACGTATAATATTGGTTTGAATCTTTATTTATGGCTCCGATATGACAGAAAAATGTAGAGTTTGTAAGAATACACTCTACACGTAAAATATTGGTTTGAATCTTTTTTATGGCTCCGATATGACATAAAAATGTAGAGTTTATAAGAATACACTCTACAAGTAAAATGTTGGTTTGAATCTTTATTTATGGCTTCTATTTGACATAAAAATGTTGAGTTTATAAGAATACACTATACAAGCAAAATGTTGGTTTGAATCTATTATTACTTTTTAAACATGTAAATAAAATGAAACCCACTTATGGTGTTACACAGGTTTACTTTCCATGACTTCAAAAAGGGGCATATGAGCAAACAAGAAAAATGATAAAGATAATACCAAAAAAAAGTTTAATTTCTTTGTCAAAGATATCCTTCCAAAATGGAAATTAAAACAAGCACCAATGGTGATTCTTAAAATATTAAGACAATTTAACAGTTCTAGCAATATAAATACTGCCTGCTTTTCTGTACTGTTGCAATACAGGATGACATTTATATCTGATATATGTTTATGTGTTTACAGATGTATGTGTATATGTTCCAGGCTTGATACTTCAATTTTTAGAATCAACTGATTTGTTAGTGCCATGCCAAATTTATCATATTGTGTTTTATGTACTGTATAAATTGTGCATAACAGCTATAAGACCTCAAGGTAGATTAATTCTGTAACTATGTTACCTTTTCTAAATAAAGTATTATTATTATTATTATTATTATTATTATTATTATTATTATTATTATTATTATTATTATTATTATTATAAAAGCCTGCAACATTACAAAATTGAAACATCTTGTGACTTTTATCCTATTTATCTCAAACTGTATAGTATCATCAATATTCGTGGGGAACCAATTTTCGTGGTTTTCATTGTTGCAACGAAATACAAATTTAAATCCCCAATGAAAAATGATCACCACCACCCTTTGTTTTCTTACAGTGTTTCATTCTTAGAGATTAACACAGCTAACTGTACTTGATAAATCAAGGTCAAAACTATAATTTGGTAATTAAATATTATCTTTTACATGTGTCTGTTTTTTTTTTAAAACATTTTGAAGCTAGAATTATAAATCATTTCATTTTGTTTCAATGCACACTTTTGTAAGGTACTGTATTCAATAGCTGTAATTACAGGCCGACAAATTAAATTTCTGGTTTCAGCCGAAACTGAAACCAGACAGAACGTTATAAATTGACTTTTGGCTGAAACCGAAAGTTTAACTACGCTTTCGGCAGAAACCAAAACCAAAAGATAAACCGAAGTTGCCGAACACAAGATTTATTAAATAGGCCTGGGTCTTGATGCAATGCTACACTAATTAAAAATGAATCTAGAAGTAATCATTCAGAGCCTGCAGTAACAGGACTTCGCTAAATGTCAAATTATTAGATGTTACTTAGTAATATCTCCAAACAAATGAATACTGTAGTTCAGGAACAACAGTTTTTCCGCATTCTCGCCCAGCAGGTTGCTGTGCCGGTTGGCATACAACTGTCCTGCTGCACTAAACAGCTGTTTACTGGCCACGCTGGTCGGTGGCGCAGGCAAGTATTTGCAAGCTGTGGCTTAAAGAAGTGGGTACAGACTGCAATGCCAGTATGCGTATATGTCCATCGTCATTCGAGGCAGACACGGCACCTTTAAGTAATTGATCAACTTCTGTTCATACAGCAGTACAACGTCAGTTTGACTGTCGACATTTTGTGATGGGTTTACATAAGCAGGTTGTCTGTCATGCGCAGCCCACAAATCAGCCTCCTGAACATCTGATTCGGAAGTCTTGCTGCTCTCAAGTCCTGGCTCAACATTGTCAATTGAAGCTGCAGATGGCGCACAGTCATATTGTTCACAGTGGATTCTTGGACTGAGTTTAGAAAGTCCAGAACCATTTTCCTCACTGCCGCTGCCTCCTGCACATTGAAATATGTATCCTTGAAGTGTGGGTCAAGCAACGTTGCAGCAAGGAAGGGTGCCAAGGAACTGATATCAGAGAATCAACGGGTAATTGCATCACGCAGTGCCGCTTTCATTTGCTTGAGGCCATGGTCATCTGTTGTAGTGTTGAGCATGTTCTTCAAATTTGAGACAAGCTGTATTACAACAGAAATGCATACATCAACAGCACAAATCTCCTGCGTTGCAGTTTAAAATGGTTTAAGAATTTTAACAACTCTTCCAGCCACATCCTACTCTGTGATTGCAAGACAGTTGATTCCACTACGCTGCACACTGTACAGATTAATCGCCTTGTGCTGTTCGACCAGCCGCTCCAGCATAGATATCTACTATTCCATCTAGTCTCAATGTCTTGCAGTAGGGAATGTTCTGGGAATTTAATCATTTGCTGGTGTTCCGCGAGATAACGGCACACTGGTTCACTATGCTTAAAATGAGTAACAATCTTGCAAGCCTTCTTGACGACAGTTTCTACTGATGTCTGCCTGAACAAGGCTCCATGCAGAACCAACTGCAATGTGTGAGACATGCAGCCAATATCAGTGATGCCTGACACTCGCATTGCCTTTTTATGTTGGCGGCATTGTCGCGCACCCCAACATGAATCTTATCTGCGATCTCCCATTTCATCATGGCTTCACAAAGTTTTGATGCAAGATAATTTTCATCATGATCTTCTTCCAGCACCATCGCACTCAAGATAACTTTACGACTCACACAGCATCATAAATGAAATGACCTGTGAAGCTTAGTAAGGAACATGATTTTGTTGGATTGCTCCATCCATCTGTAGTAAACGATATCCAGGTGGACCCTGCAACAGATTTTTCACGTGTTTCATGACTTTGTCATATGTGGCAGGCATCAGCGTTGTTTGATAGTATTTTTCGCTTTTTATCTTATAGCGATGAGCACTGAGTGAATCACAATGTTCAGTCTTTTGATGCCTCACCTTCAACAACCGAGTAGGGTAACATGTCGACAACAATCAAGTCCGTGATGCACTTATCAATTCGCTGAACTGCATCATGGTCATCAGGCTAGACCATTCTGCTCTCAACCATTGATGTCAAGGACGTCTGCACAAAATTTGGTAATGCATGTTTAGTCGCTTTCTCTTCCATCATCATCTTTTTCGAGACATGCTCTGTTCCGTCGTTCATGGACCTCTTGAGATACGTACAATGGAACTCCTTCTGGCAGCTGGCCAAATGACCTTTCAAGCCTGAAACTGTCTGAAAGCTAATTGTTTATCGCTGCCAAGTAATAATAGTTTGTTGCATTCTTTGCAGTGCACCTTGCTTGCATCAGAATCAATTTTAGGGAAGTAATCTCACACTGCATTTTTTGACATTCTTTGCTGTGATTAACTAATCCGTTTATTATTAACTTCAATTTTCTACTTCACACAAATTCGCTACAGTTTAACTAACTGAAATTATCAATATTGTCAGACTTCAAAATTGTATTCAAAAGGCGAGTAGACTGAAATGCAACACATAAGCCAAGGTGGGCAGGCAGAACGAAAACAGAGGCATTGCGGCAAGTTGTTCTCTTCCTGCCAAAGAGAGTTCATCAAAGGATGGAGATGCAGGCTGCTGGCTGTTGACTGGTTATTAGCAGACCATGGTTGCAGTTGTAACCTTGCTACCAAGGCACGCATGTGTGTATTTGCATCTTAGTGCCTAGAGCCAACTGACCGGCCCATAAGCAGAATTATAGACACAGCACTAGCGTTGCATTCTGAAAGTTAAAATAGATCTACGACTAATGACCGAAAGTCAATATCAAAAGCAAACCAAAAAGCTAACTTTTTGGCTTCGGCCAAAACAGAAACTTTGCCGAACAAGGCCATTTGCCAATGTTCAACATCAGCGCCGAAACCTAAACCGAATTTCGGTCAAGCTCCAGCTGTAATTTTATACTCACTGCCTTAAATCAATATGTGAATATTAAAAAGAAAATATAGAAAAAGCATAAACTAATCAAACAATAGTAATAAAAAAAATGAATGGAATTTTTTTTACAAAATAACTATAAAAAATCAAATTTAATACTTATTCAAGTTGATCCTTCATTCGAGTACAACTGTTTAAACATTTAAATCCTTCTGAAAACACATTTCATTTTATCCAATGTATTTTTAATCCAAAATAACAGCAATCCTGTAAAATACTATAAGTATTTCTTGAAACACTATTATTAATGAAACACTATGTATATACACTAATTAAAGCAGATTATTAAGGTTTATACTGCACAGATTGATGGACAAAGCCACAGTATCAAGGTCGTGTCTCATGGTACTTACAAATGCTTCTTGGGTAAATAATCCCCAAATTGCTGAATTAAACAAGTCCAGCTTTCTCAAAACCTCTGATAATTAGGTCCATCTTTCCACTCATTGTGGCATGAGTCACAATTATCCATCCAGTGTGAATTGGCTTGATTAATGAGGTTGCAATGTTTACTAATAATGTGCACTGATTGTCACCAATAACATCTTTTTTCTTAATGACATGCATCCATGACCTGTTTAGCATACCACTCCTGGAAGTGACTTATCTTCTTTGTACTCTTTATTTACTGTCAGGTCTAGTGGTTGAAGTTGGTCTGTATAAGAGGCATGTACAAACAAGGAGTGATTCCACTGTCTTTCAATTTAGTATGCATTTTCGCACTTTGGTGGGTTCTAAAGACATCAATATGTGATCATTCATATGTACTTTAATAACTGATTTGTCTGGTTTTGTTGGCTATGTCTGCTTCCTTTGATTTCGAACACTCAAACAAAAACATGTCAAAACTTTGACAGGCAAATCTTCAAAATTAAGTACCTCTTTTTTATTTTTTTTACAGAACCATGAAATTGGAGCCCAATGAAAATAAATGATACTACAGTTTATATGAACCTTCAAATTACGACTTTCTGTCCTTAGACTTTCTGTCTTACATTCATTATTCTTCCTTTTAACATTGCCTGTAGACTGTTCATATTTATATCCAAAACATATATATTGTATTGTAATAACAGTGTATAGACACAGATCTGCAATCACACTAGTCAACAGAGCAAGGTCTATATTGTCTGTTCTATATTTATCATCCAGTGAACAGTGGGCCCTGATCTATCTGAGCAATACCAAACAGCTATTTTGTTGACACAAACTGTAGATACTGATGAGTGGAGTCAAACCACAAACTGCACAGACCCATCAGACCCATGCTCTGCCATCACATAATGTACTGGTAGATCTGGGTCTGTGCATTTTGTTAAGCATAATCAGTACATCAAACAACACAGACCCTTATCTGCTGGTTCATTATGCTACTGCAGATCAGAATCTTTGTTCTTTACTCATCGACTTAACAAATAAGCAAGTAAATAATATTTAGTTTGCAACTCTCCCTTCAACTTGAACCGCTTGTTAACTATCTAAATGTCAGCCTTCTCTAAAAGACTACTAGCACAATCATACCATTATCATTCTTATGAGAACTGTCTCTGGAAGCCATGCATATACAAGTCTATTAAGCTGTACACTCTTCTGAGGTAATTGCCTGTTTATCAATTCCAATTAAGTAGCCAGACCAAACTCAGTATGCTGAATTGGTCATTTATAGGTCTAACAACACATAAACACATTACTGATGTGTTGGTTTACTTACTTGTAACAAGAGAATAATAACATAATGACAGATAATGTGTAGTGTTTGGTTTACTTACTTGAAACAAGAGATTAATAACATAATGACAGATAATGTGTAGTGTTTGGTTTACTTACTTGAAACAAGAGATTAAAAACATAATGACAGATAATGTGTAGTGTTTGGTTTACTTACTTGAAACAAGAGAATAATAACATAATGACAGATAATGTGTATATACAGGGTTTAGGCCAATTTTCATCAATGTTGCACCAGCTGATGGTCAGGCTTTATATTCTCTGATATTAACTACAGGTAGATTGCTTATGTTAAAAGAGTGTTGCCAAATGATTCAATAGCATGTAAACATACACTTCTGAGATAATAGAAATTAAGATGAAAATCTACAATTTCATTACATTACATCATATTATGTTTTCCAATTTTCTCTGTGAACAAAAACACTGATGAATACTGCATGTACATGCATGCATAAAGACTGGCAGAGAACAAGGTAAGATAGAATAAAGATTAGTTCACTCTTTCAGAGATGCACAACTCGAAAAGTATAAACAGGATTGAACCTTGAAGAAACTAGTATTTACCATATATTTTTGAAATAAGATTTCTTAATGCATTGTAAGTTCATGGACATTTCAGTTATATAATTATGTTTCACTGCAAAATGTTTTGGGACACATGTACTTAGCTGTAAACTTCTTTTATTCATTGGTTTGTCTGTTCAATTAACTAGAATGACTAAGTAATTAACACCTTAATTACTACTAATCAATAAGCCTGTATACTGAATTAATGGCTGAAAAGGTATACTTACTAATTCAGTAAATAACTTGGGTTCAAATTCACATGAACACATCTGACAAATATTGACAGCAATAACAACTGCATAGCAAACAACATTTTCTTCTGGAAATAATTAGTAATGGTGTGTATTTGTTTATGGCAGATCAGCATCATTTGTGTAATCCTGAATGCCATCTATGCAAACTTGGCCATATTCTGATCCATGGTTGTCTAGAAAAGTCGATCATGCTCTTCTGTTTTAAGTCTGGGTGGCCATATCTGATGCCAAACTAGTGGAACAAACATTTTGAAGATTTATATAGAAAGATGTGAAATATGGTAAAATTCTGCAAAGTTGTCTTTGAGAAATTGTTTCAAGGTTATAGAATTTTAGTACTGGTAATGTCCATATAATCTGATGTGCAAATTGAACAGAAAACTGTGAGCTGATCATGCATGACATGATTCACATGAAGGACCATACACCACCATAAGCTCACAAGGCCTTACTGCCAGATAAACTGAAACCAAGCCAAATTATTTGGATTTAATTCCATTTAGAAGAGAAATGATATTTGCCACACCTTGATAAAAGACTGAACAATTATTTCTGTATATAGTGCAGCATACATGAGGGTTGGCAATTTCTTATGGTATTTTTATTTGTTTGTTGTTTTGGGGTGGGTACTTCAGACCACCCCAGCAATAACTGCCGACAAACCGAAATGTTGCTCCCTTGCTGTTGCCTCAAGCACTAGACGGGGCAGAGAGGATTGATTGATTGAAGAAATCAAAGAACTGAGAATACTGATGGATTGGTGTATTCCAATGAAAGTAACTTACAAAATTTAACATGCTTTAGCGGAATTTAATGACATTTTCAGCCCATGATATGCCATATATGGTGACCAGTATAT
This sequence comes from Unio delphinus, assembly GCA_029339505.1. NCBI lineage: Eukaryota > Metazoa > Mollusca > Bivalvia > Unionida > Unionidae > Unio > Unio delphinus. The sequence goes on along the minus strand of JAQISU010000303.1, from coordinate 872,024 downwards.
CTGGCGCAGGAAGACTCCGAGAAATCCCTGGCAAGAAAAAAGGATCTACCTGCATATAATGACAAGCTTTCTTGCATACACACATTGGTCAAGACTTGAACCCATGCCGGCAGAGGTAAGATGCGTGGGTGATCTGTAAAGACATGTGCCTCGCACCACTCAACCAAGCAAGGTCCCCAAAATCTAATGGAGGAATATAATTCCTATTCTATTTATGGTCACTCTTACTATCATATGCATATGGTCCTAACTAATATCTATAAAATTTTGTAAAATAATTTTTCATTAATTTTCCTTACAACAGAATTAAAAATAACATCTGAAACATTACTTGAGGAATTACTGGTTTATTGCATTCCCTTTTAAAAGCATTATCTACTATTATTTCAAGGACATACAATGACTAGTGGGCACTATCCAGTGGAGATAACTACTTCCTACATAAATGATTTACATAAGTTTGAGTTGTATCCCTTGAAATAAACTTTAACTACAACTATGTACTTTGTTACTAATTTAAGTAAGGCCATAACATTGGTTACAATTATTAGCAACAGAAACTACATTGGGTAAAAGAAAATGGACACTATGCCAATAAACAGACTCCCACATGAAACTGAAGCAAGAACTGGTAATACAATTTAACACCCCACCCCACCCAAAAAAAGAGACTCTTGGTAACTTAAATGCCAGTAAAAAAATAAAGATTATAGAGCATTTTCAATATCTACTCAATAAGGGGCCATAACTTCTCCAAATGATTGCCTGGAATGCCAGACATTTCAGTTATTTAGAGACTTATAAATATAAAGATGTCAGAAAAATTTGGTTGAAATCCAAAAATTACTGATTATTGTAGCAGGGTTTAACACCATTTTTCGGCACAAAATAGGCTATACATGGCAGAATAATAACTGATAAAGTATTGCTGCAGAAACCACCAAAGTTAGAAGGACAGGCAATCAGGATTCATAACTTGTTTAAATCATGATATGAGCACAGGAAATAAGTTAATTAGAGGTCTATCCAAAAACAAGCTGCATACCACATATTTTTTTTAAAAATCTTTCGTAAAGTGGAACTCAATGCAAGATGACACACTCAAAGAATTCCTGTAAATGTTGTGGAATGATAGAAACTAAGTTATGGTCCTAACAATATACGGATACATGCCAAAATTGTTTCCTATTGCACTGGTTTAAAATTAGGGTAAAAAAGTTTATTTTTATAAAAACATTACATATATCTAATGTAAATTTGTTTGTTTTATTATTTTACTATAGGGCAAAAAGGTGCTGGAGTCAACAATGAGAAACAGAGATGGTCATCTGACAGGAAATAACATCTTTATCTTTTGCCTGGCACCTTTAAATGGTGTTAAAGAAAGCTGTAAATCACACTTACTTAAAGTGTTATCATAAAAAATCCTTATTTCAAATCTATTGACATCCAACTAAAAGCCTTAGTAAAATTATGTAGTGGAAACCAAAGTCAGGCAAACTTACAATAAGGGGACTTAATCCTGTAAGTGATATACTTGGATACTGGATATTTTATTAAATATCTGTTCAATATAAAGTACAAACCATATTTAGCTGTAGCTAAATTAATAGCACAGTCAAACAAACATGGGTCTTAATTCCCTTATGCTAACATAAATAGGGACATCAACTCCTGTAGAAAATGTAATGGAATACTGAAAATGAAACTTATTCATGGCCTCATTAAATTCAATTCACACTGAAAATCTAGCTGAAATCTGACAAACAAGCAATTATGGCCATAACACCTGTTAATAACATCCTGCAATGCTGGAAATCAATCGCATTCAATGTCTCATCAACAGTTAGCTACATACCAAATCTGATTGAAATCCATAAATCCTTGGTACAGTTAGGCTGCAGAAACAAAGGTTACAAAGATGGGCAATCAGGAGCCATACTTTCTCCACATGAAGACACAAAAGGCTGGAAATCAATCTCTTTTGAGGTCTCATCAACATACAGTATAAATTTCATTAAAATGCAACTTTTCCCAGTAAAGACATGTTGTGGAAACCCAATCATTGATAAAAAGACAGACAGATGGACAATGCAATTAATATAGGATTCTACCAACTTCATCAAGGGTTCTATTTTAAATAACATAATGCTAATGGAGTGCAATAAATAATTGAAATACTATCTTATTACACATATGATGTGTTAGATTACACATATGATGTGTTAGATTACACATATGATGTGTTAGAGATTAACTAAACTAAATGAAAAGAAAATTTAGTCCAGTCTTACAATCCAAGTAAAGAGAAATTTATTTTAATAACTTCAAATCTTGATAACAGAATCATCATCAATTACACACTGATACAACTTGATTAAAATCTGAGATTTTGATCTAATCTGTTCCCATTAGTCCACCATAGCAAACATGGTGGTGTATAGTGGCCTTTTCTGAACATGTGATTATAATCAGACTGCACAATGATGCTACAATTATTCCCATTACAAGCCCTGTGGGCCTGCCATGTAAATGTTATGAAAGTGGAGAAATGGCTAATGATTGACCAAGAACTTTTTTTTATACAAAAATGGTTATAATTTTGTTAAAATTGGGGATGGTTATAGTCATGGGTTGGCTTTACAATGAAGAAATACAGTAAATGAAGTCTTGTACAAGATAACATGTATCTAAAGGAGAAATTTACCCTAGCTGATGTATCCTAAGTGAAAACGTATCCAAACAGAAAACTTTCTACCAAAAATAAAAGAAAATGGATGGCAACAATAAAAAAAAAAGGTGCACATTTCCCTATACACTCACAACAGCAGTATCCCTAGAACACCAGTTTTGATATACCATTATGTACTCACTTGTAAGCTAGGTTGAACTGCAAACAGCAATGATCCAATGTTCTGGCAGATCAGGGTCTATTTTGTTTGTGTGACTGATTACTCAAAAATGAAAAGAAAATTAAAGATAAAAAAAAACAGTATAGACCCAGATCTGCTGGCACGTTATGTGATGGCAGACCTGAATATATGCACACTCTAGTTGAATCCAACATATACATATATACAAGTACAGATAGTACCATATGGTTATTTTGGATATTGACCTTTGTATGGCCTCTTCCATAACCTAATGAAACATTAACACTGTACAAACTTCCAAGAATCAACTGATACAAGTTTTATTTTCCTTGACTGAAAAGTATATACATGTACTTATTCTGATTACAAAATGTAAAGGAGTGATTCCTGGCTGACAATAACAACCTGTCAGTTAACCTTTCAGTGTAATATAAACCAGCTAATCTGCTAAACAACTGAAATCGTAAGTTTTGACACATTCTAACAACTACAATTATCATGCAAGGGCCTCTTAATCAAAGACCAAATACAGACTAATATTAGAAGCATAACTTTCCAACTATAAAAAATGTTAAATAACCAGTCTACAGCAATTTTTAGTTTATCTAACTCTATTATATTTCCACCAACAAAAGCAACATATTTACACCAACTTCTTAGCCATCAAAGTTTCTAAGCTGTAAAAACACTATACAAAACTGACTTCAAATCAAAGCTTAAAATTTACATTAAAAAGACAGGGCCAGTCTCTCTGCTAGCCCTGACAACTATCCACACTGAACAAACAAGTTTAGAGCACAAGGAAAGCCTATTTAATACATGTTGCTTTCCTGGTAAACCACCTGTTTGTCAGAAAGATTCTTGAGGTGTTGGACCCAGGCCAAATATTTTGGTATGGCTTAAGTGCATCAAGTTTGCACTTAAAATAACAGGACGAGTGCCAAACCAAAAAGCCAGCAATTAGGCAAGAGTAATTTAGGTTACTATAATTATTTTCTGTAGTAGAGATGCATTCAGTGCCAAAATGTTCCCATCGATGCAATAAAAAATCTTAATGTTGACTATAAAGATGAGTTTCTGAAAAATGGATTCTTGATTCAGACCAAAATGCAAGACAAGTGATCATTTTCTTAGAAAGTGAACCTTTCTATAATAAAAAGGTGACCTAACTGGGTGGCATTTTGAAGGCACCTATGCAAAAGAAATTGTTATTTCTAAAAGCTGAAATCTGCTTCATTTAGCTCATATGTATGACATACAAGCTGGCACATAATTACAGTACATGGTTAACATTTTTCGATACAGTGTGACTCGAATCATTAATTGATCTTTCGTTCATTAAAAACATCTATTTAACCTTTCAGCCCTAGAAACCAACTCATGCTACAAGTAATGTTTCTTGCAATTAAATGTTATTAGTAACAAGGTTGCAAAGGTTACTGCTGTGAACAACACTCTGCAACTTCAATCTGAGTACAATTCTATTGAGCTCCAGGATTAGAAAATATTGCTTTTTATACATGGGGCTATTAGCTGTATTTACTGTACAGTTAAAGTTTATAAAGGATCATATTACCCAAGATAAAAGCATTTTAGCTGCCATCAGTCTAAGCTGGTCTGGTGGGTATGAAGAAAGTTTCATTAATTATGTATATCTGAATGCCATACCATACTACACCATTTGCAAACGAAAAGCAACAACCAACAAATCATTATCAGCATTGTAGGTCTGGGAAAAAAAAAACTTTTATATCTCATATTACCATAAATTTGTTTTGTTGGTATCAATTAGGTGTTATGTCTATGCACAGTAAGCGAGTCTTTGAATATATGGTTTGTAGCCATTAAGAAATTTTTAAAAAATAGTGAATTCATAATATTTCCATGCAACTTCTTTTATAATATTATTGAAATTTCATAATTTTCAGACATTTAGCAAGCTTTAATTGAAGCATAAAATTTATATATATATATATATATATATATATATATATATATATATATATATATATATACATATACATACACTCTTCCTTTTGTTATCTTTACATGATCAGGTCTTGAACTTTGTATATGTCACTGTGTAGCCAGGCACACGGGTGTCTTATAGCCAATATTGTTGTGGCATGCCATCTCTCTCTCTCTCTCTCTCTCTCTCTCTCTCTCTCTCTCTCTCTCTCTCTCTCTCTCACACACACACACACACACACAGACACACACACACACACAGACACACACACACACACAATTCAAGTCTAATTCTTAGATCCAGGCACAAATTGTGGCCCACTCATTCAATCATAACCTAATTGTTACACAAAACAACATTTTGCATCTATATAAGCAAAACCTTCAACACAAAGTGTATTTTGTTTTGCAAAGATAGAGGAAATAAACAAAATCAGGAAAGTCTTGACTGTCAAAATGATAAATCATTCAAAATGCTTGGGAATCCAGAATTTAAAATTGATTACTGTATATACTCGCCTATAATATGAGTCCAACTACAAACTGCACAGACCCAGATCTGCCATGCCATAATGCACCAGCAGATCTGGGTGTATGCAGTCTGTTAGGAGCAATCAATAGAATAACCAAACTAGACCCTTATCTGTTGGTGCATTATGCTACATTAGATCTGGATCTTTGCTGTTTGCATTTTTACTCGACTTATAAGTTTGAATATATCACATATATGGATATATATGGTATACATATGAAGCCTATGAAAAACCTAAAGCCTAATCATATATAAACTGCATACCTTACTTAAATCAAGTTTAACAAAAAAGGGTCCAATTGGCATCCTTCATTTAAAAAAGTGAGTAAATGGTGTGATAATAAGATATTGTTTATATAGTCTATTTTACATGTTATTTGCATTGGAGAAAAAAAACAATAAATAGCCATCTTTACTTTATAATTCTCCTTTTTGATTCCTCAAACCCTATTCTAATACTGTGGGAGAAGTCTGAAATCTACAATTATATGCAGTTCCCGCCTTACAGTCATCAGTCTTTGATATTTCTTAACAGTGTGATGTTTTTCTTGTAAGAGATATAACATGTGTGGTCATTTTTATCACTTCCATGTTTTGAGCAAAATCAATAATACATTTTTGGATATATATTGATAAAAAAAATTAAATGCCTTTACAAATGATAAAATGTGCAACATTAAGGTTATATCATGTGACTGGGGACCACGATTTTATTTTGATGTGATTTAACAATACTAATACAACATGAGTGGAAGTTACCACAATACATGCTACTTGAATTGTTTCATATTTTACAAGCCAATTATCTTCTCAGTTAAGAAATATATCAAATACTTAATACCTAGACTGTCTGAGGCTTTGCCATATTTCGATTAGAAAAATGGAGGAAAACAAATAGCTCTAACACAATGACCAGAGCAACTGAAAAAAGATATCTTGATGCATTTACTTAATTTAAAAAAAAAACAATCACTGAGCAATTCAGACCGATTGGCTGGTGTATCTGTATCAGATTAAAGGAAAGAAAAAAAAGTGTCATCTTCATTTTTTACACTACTTTTGACACATTCAATCTCTTTTTTGCGTGACATGGTGTCTATTTTATGCCAATCCCATAAGGATGCACCCTGAATGAAATAGTCTGTAATTTCAACATCTCTACGACAGACTCTAGAGTTGGATATTATATGTTATCATGAAATCTGGAGTTATCTTAATGCTTATGAAATATAGAATTATAAAGTTTGCATGCCATGAGACCTTGTCATTCATGAATGAAAAAAAAACATTATTTAAATAAAAATTCACCATTAATACATGGATGGGGAAATAAACACTAATCCCCAACAATGAATCATTAGGAAAATATTCTGACCCCTGTAAAATATTCATGAAACCATTCAAACTTGTAAAGTGTGGGAACTCATTCAACAGTCCCAAGACAATGCTTATTCTAAAATAAACATGAGCTGGAAAACATGTTTGAGCATTAACTTTAACTCTTCCAGTAATCTTCCTCAAAGATACATGGCTATACACATTTAATTAACCCATTCCCTCTTAGCTCACACATCAATTCACCCCAAAAAAGAGGATGCATTCAATAGCCCATAGGGAATGCAGGATCTACTGTTACGTCTATTGGATTTAAATTATTTATTTTTTTAATTGTTAAATCCAAATTTGTCATTTAGGGTTTAATATTCATTAATTGGGAGATTTTTCTGGAAAATTCAGGCTGACCTAGACTATAGCAGTAAACAGGTTGACCTTGGCTTGTTGACCTAATTCCTGACCCTGCTTTAGACATTGTCAACAAGCTTCTAAAACTATTGGTTAATTTCAAGGACAACTTTTTAGTTTTAGTTCTTGGGGGTAGGAAATATCTAGATCTTTCTTTGAGTACGTGATTTAGTGAAGGTAGTTTCTTTCTTTGACTTTCCTGAAAATCACGTGATCCCTTGTTTATATTAGAAAACGGGTATTTTAAATCAGTGTACTGGAAAAGAGATTCAATAGAATCTGGGCTTTTTTTAAAAGTTGTGTTTTCTGTTTGAGTTAATTTTGATTACCTTGTACTGGACATTGTGTCAATTCATTGAAGCAAGAGGATTTATTTATCTATTTGGAGGAGAAAACATGTGCTCATAATTTCATTTGGATAATAAAACAAGAACTGCATCACGTGACATTGTCAGCCATTTTGGATTACATCATCAAGATTCGAACCTGGAACTATTAGAACATTTATTTATCAGGACTCATGCAATTCCATTAGTGGATTATTATTGTGAATTCTATATTGGATTAATGTTGGATTTGATTCTCTAAAACCGTAAGTTTATTTATTTTATGAAAATAATTGTGCTTAATAAATTCATTGTTCAAGTTATACAAGCTTGTTCGTTTTCACTCTTTCTGTGTTGCTGCTTATTCGAGCCTAAGCACGTAACGCTACTAAACATAGGCCAAGTATAAAAGCATCTATTCAGCTAGAAATCCCAAAAGATACCGCATTTTCTGGCCTACAAATCAATTCGGAGTACAAGTCGAATTCACCAATTTTATAAATTTTCTATCCTTCATCCATATATAAGTCGATTTGGAGTATAAGACGAGGCCAGGTCAATATCTTGGCTTCGTATTTTACACTAGTAATGGTATCGTTGTATGATATTCCACAATAATGGCAATCGTTAAATTGCATTACTGGTGCTAACATGCTTGTGATTTTACTTCTGAACAAATCACTGCTATATTCTGTTATCAATTGACACTGCTGAATAAAATGTCCATGCTTGTTTATTATAACTGAAAGCTCATCCATGTTGTAGTTCATTTTATTACCTGTAGTTACTAACGTAACTTATATAAACTTTCAATGACACAATCCATATATAAGTCGATTCAGAGTATAAGACGAAGCCCCGACTTTCAAGTAAAAAAGTACCAACTTATAGGCCAGAAAATACGGTACATGTCTTCACATCATCTCTTTATTCCACCTGCCCATTCCCTATTACCTCCCACCCAACCCCTCCTAAATAAAGTTGAGACTTGCTCGACAGTACAAAGGGAATGTTGCTTATGAACATTAGGTTCTATTCTGGAAACCATATAAACATGAAAACTAATAACAGGAAAAGTGCTCATATAGAAAAATTGAGATGCTTCCTTTCTTGTTTATTTCATCTATTACCTATTACACAATAACCCATAAAACCCAGATTACAATTCTATAAAGTGGCCGAGTGGTCTAAAGCACTCTCCATTACAGACCACTGCCATCTCACCTCTGTCTGCGTGGGTTCGAGTCTCAGATTCAGCCAATGTGGGTATGTCAGAGAAAACTTGCCAGTAGCTTGACATGGGTAGGAGCTTCTTTCCGGGTTTTTCCCAGGTTCTTCCTCCACCTCTAATGCTGGCCGCCATGTATAGCTTATTGTGTGCTGAAAAATGGCGTTAAACCCTACAACAATAATTCTATAATGATTTGCCAATCCTCAACCTTATACTAACAAGGTTAAGCTAATATCTTTAACTCTGTACATATTACAACTCTCTGGTCTTAAAATAATAGAAAAAAAGAGTGAGAAGCAACAAGCTTTGTAAAATTCAACAACTAATTTATTTCCCTAGAATATAAAAGTGAAAATGTAAAATAAGAACTTAAGGTATTGCAGATTATATTCCAAATAATTACAGAATTACTAACTTAAATACTAATGAATCAAGTTCTGAAGAATTCTGATGATGATTTTGTGCCTGTAGTGGCCAGCAGTCCATAATATACTAATATACCAATGACCTGAATTGTGCCAACAGTTTTTAGTCGAATCACAGTACATGTATTATAATCCAAGGTTTCCTCGTTTTATTTTACTATAATTCCCAGTTAATGTCTTATCCCAGAATATTACTGAGCACTTTGCATTTCAAGAGAAAAATAAATAATTTCACCCAAAGCAAGAGCTAACAACAACATAAATGAATTCCACCAAAATGTTATGGCAGGAATGAATAATTTCTATTAAAAAAAACAAGCTTTTTTTAAAAAAAGATACAAAAGATAAGCCAGGTAGGACAAATGTTTACTTCCAGAACAAACGAACTGATAATTAGGCAAAGTCTTTAACTGAAGTTATATTACAGAACACAGAAACATGATGTTCTGGATTCAGACCAAGATAAATACTTTTAGTGATAATGATCATAATATTAAATCCACACTCATACAGAAATTGTGAACTACGTATTAAATGTTTACAGAATAAATTTTTTAAAAAATCTATGATCCTGGTTAGGTGGACAAAGAACTTGATTTTGGACCATGTCAGCTACAAGGTACATTTAACATAATCTACAACATATTAAGATTTTTAAGATATATATATATAAAACAATGAACAAGTCAACTTAAATAAGCATAACAAGGAACTGCAAATATTATTTTATACACTGTAATGATCTATTAAAATATTACTAAACATAAGTTCACATATATACATGTACATACACAGAAAACAGATCAGTTGAGTATGGTAATGTACCTAAATGATTCTTTATGCATGTGTGAAGGGGCAAATTTCAGGCGATCTATTAATAAAACATTAGGTGAGGCCAGCTAACCATTAGTTAGATTTATGAAGACACGCCATCTAGTGGTGTGTGAAGGGGCGAATTTCTGGAGATCTATTAATTGAACATTAGTTGTAGCCAGCGAACCATTAATTAAATTTATGAAGACACGTCATGTCAAAGGGGGGTCTGTATAGTAGAGTGTGACCATTGTACTAATTAAACCATGTTTACTCAGCAACAAGACTGACTGCTAGTGACATTTTAACGTTTCGTTTTTCATGAAATGTGTCAAAATTGAGAAAACACTGGGATTCTGTTATTTAAAAACAAGCATGTCAGGCTAACCAGACGTAAGTGATTCTTAGAGAAAAGCGGGGGAAAATACATTTGATTCTGATTGGTCACAGTTAAAAAGGGGGTGTTTTCACACGATATTTCCTAGGACTTAATATCTCTTTATTAAAAACTATAATTAGTCTGAAAATTTCTCTGCAAGAGAGAACCGGAGATAGAATTATTTACTAAGACTCCGGATTTTATTTTAGAGATGTACATTCGTTAAATTGTGGTCCAGAAAAAACATGCCAAACTAAGGGAGAAACACACCAAAAACACAAAGGTACCGTCACAATTCCATGTATATTGTTGATGCAATTTGTATAATGATGTGCTTTTGTATTATGAATCAAAAGTTCTTGTATGATTTCATTTGATACATTTGTATAATAATGTGCTTTCGAATTATGAATCGGAATTTTTACCTTAATTCTTAGTTAAGAATGACGCAGTGTTAATTTATGTCATTAATTCTTGAATTTATCATCTGGTTTGCATACTGATTACGTTTTAAGAATTTAATGTATTACATTAGTTAATGGGTTACGAGAATACATATGAATTCACCGAATTTTGATTTCATAGATGATTTAGCAACAGTGTATTCAATTTATGTGCTGTGTAACTTCAGGCAGGGCCAGAATTCAAAACCTCACTGTGAAGTGCGTTCATGTATTAGGTCAAGGCATAACAAAGCAATTTGTTTCACTACAGTCATTTGAGGACATGTGTAATTAATTGCTAGCCGTAAAGTTGTTATCACTGACAGAAATATCTGATTTTCGAACCAGGAATAATGGAAAGTCTCAACTGTAACCACTGTAACGAGAGACTTTGGTTGTTTTAAGTTTCTTTTGAAAGGGAGAAAATAGCTTTTTGGGAAGATCTTGAAGTTACGTAAATTGCGACATACACTTGGGAAAAGGAATTGGGAAATGGGAATTGCAGTGAGAGCATGATACAGTGGACAAGTCCGAAATCAAGCGGAAACATCCATGGGTGCTGATTATCTAGAGATTGGACGAGACAGTGCCTTCTAGAACCAACATTAAATTGAACAGTGAACGGGATCGAGGAATAGCAGGTTATGAAAATCGAACAAGGCATTGACTTTGATTGTACCACTCAATCCTATAATGATTTAAAGCTATCAGCAATAGATCGGCTAATTTGTTTAAATCTATTTCAAATTTTATTGTAATTCGGTGAAAGTTTTATTTCTAAACAGCATGTATTCCTAATGAAAGGAAGTTTTAATAATTGTGTATGTACTTGATTAAATTTTCTGTGTATCTTTATGGGGGCTCGTAGTTGTTTGTTCAATATACCGTATTTTGTTGTGTATAACGTGCACTTTTTTTACCTAATTTTCTTATCTTAAGACGGGGGTGCGCGTTGTATACAAGAACTAAAAAAAAAAAGATTTTTTCCAGGTCGATCTGAAGAGGATGAAGGCACTCACTACTTGTGAAATATTAAATCCATTGTACATTGCATTGTAACTAAAATGTTTACCGGTACTAGCCGTATTAAAGAAATAAATAATGCTTACAAATAGTCTTGTTCTTTGATTGCTTATGTTAATAAACTGGTTTCATTTCACGTCACAGTGTCAAGTTTTGTTCTGTGCCACGGCCGGAAATACATGTACATAACGACTTGCCTTTGTTCAAAAGCTGTGCAAAGTGCCGCATTGGAGCGGAACAAATACCACTGTGTGGATTACCGTACTTGTTTCGTAAATGTTCAGTACCGTATTCCATAACTGTTGATCTAATCGAATTTTTCTTCATTTATTATTGGTCAAATTGGAATATAATATGTGTAGAATTCAACTAGTGTTAATGTTCTCATCAGAGCATCTGTTGTGGACATATATATTTTTGCGACTACGGGTTCTTTCTTACGGGAACACTGATACGTTGTGGAACAAAATAATCAATGTATGAAGTCGGGAAACATTTTTTTTCCTCTTTGGAAAATAAGCTTGTTACTTAGTTTTATTTCTCATCTTAAATCATAGTATTTGAGATATCTTTGCGATTATACAGTGATCAATGGCTTCAATGCTTCATCGACTCGGTGTGGTCTTTTCATGGTAACCGGCGCCAGGTAAGCTTTGATGCGCTCAACATAGTTACAATACTTTGTCTCAGTGAGCAGTATTTAATTGATTCAGGACATACAGCGACTTTTCGAAAGTAATGACGACAAAGTAGAATTTGAGGGATTTGATGCAATAGACTGCATCAACTAGACGAACATTTAAAGGGCCCTTCTAAGGGCCAACAATAAAATTGGAAAGATACAATATCAATATTGCCACTTTTTTATTCACTATCTAATATGACCAACTGTTGTTGCACTGTGAAAACGGAGCGAAATAGCGGTAGTCAAAATTTTAAAATGCATTATATCACATGCGCGTTATATGGCAGAACGTTTTTTCCACTTATTTTGGGTCGAAAATCCGGGTGTGTATAACACACACCAAAATACGGTAACTGCTCAGTTTACTCTATTTATTCTCATACTCGAACCGGGCAATTATATCGAGGGTGGTCATCTCTTAGATAACAAATACCAAAAGGGAGTGGGTTATAGTTATTATTATTATATATTGTACAATACCCCTTGACAAAGTGGGACTTAACACTTACCCCTTTGACATGTGGGGCTTATACAATACTATAAATGGATAACGCCACAAAACCCGCCACTTGACAGCATGATTCCTGTTCAAATATGTCCTTAATAACAGGACATGGAAAAAATAATGTTTCTTTCAAACCACCAAGAGAAGAAACATGCTAGACCTCATATCTTCAAAATTCAATGATGGTGGTGAACCAAAGCAGCTAAGGGATTAGCATGCTGTACTTTTGACCAAATAGATATTTATTTGAATCCCACCATGGGATATGCACAGGTCTTCTACTGTGGGGTGTCTTTGGGCTACACACGTTACTCCAATTGCTTTGGTATTTAAACAAATCAACTTTTGTTCTATGCACTGAAATATCAAACCAAACCAAAATGTCAGCAACATCCAATACATTAATATTTTGAAATCAATACCCAAATTTGTTTGTAAATTTGTATAACATAAATGCAGTGCATTCAACCCTGTCACCACCATTAACATGTAATTGGATATTTAGAGACAATTAATCTACACCTATCCCATGTCAAATCAATGTTAACATGAAAATGCTAAATAAAATGAGATATTACTACTGGTAATAATATCTAAAAATGATATTTTAAAAAATATCATAAATTATGCATAAGAGTTCTAAATGGTCTTTCAAACTGCTATCTTAATAATTTAGTTATTCAGTAGGTTTTAAAATAAATCAGCAAACACATTTACACTTTGAATTGTTTATAAAAACCAAAGCATCAAGTTACTTGTCTGGAAATCAAGCATGGTCCCATTAGAATCCACCATGCACTCAATTAAGTAAACTATGAATCTCAATATTCTAATGGCTCTTGCTGGACAATTTCATTACCCCAAAATTGACATTGTGGACATCTTTATTGATATTAAATATAAAAGCAAACAAGATAAAACAAGATGTAATTATGAAGAAATTTCAATGATATACCTAAGTATTAAATGTATCTGGCAAATACAGAGTCTCTGATCTAGCTGTATAAACTTAGTCTGTGGCAAGCTATTTTTTTTTCAGACTGAAAGCTTAAAATTACAATAATGGTCAACATGGGATTGAGAATTTTCATACCCACAATCAATATGGATTGATATCATGGGATATACATGTACCAGTAATTACCTTCTTAATCTTACTAGTTATACACGATGGTTGTTGTACCTCACATCACATGATATCAAAAAAGCCTTTGGATTTGAATAGTTCTATTCTCATTTCATGATGTCATCACATATATGACATCATTTGTTTCTGACATTTTGTTTCAGAATTTAAGTTTCATAAGTCCTAACCATATTTCCAAATGTACATTGAATTCTTGGTGTAACCGAAAACTAACGTACTGTTTCTAAAAATCAACATTTTTCAATAAATAGTTTGTCTTTGAATTTACAATTACATGTACATGTAAGGCACTGGTAATGACTCCATAAACATTATTATTGTAAGTAACAACTGAATTTATCACTCTCTTGAAAAACATTACAATGAAGTATAACTACAGTAGTTACAACTCCCCTGTACAGCATTATAGTGATGGACCAATTTATTAAAACATTTTTGGGGTAAAGATGTGCATTAAAACTTTTTCCCACCATTAACATTTCTATTTACACATATCACATTTATTAATTTAAGTAAACCTTTTAAGCCTGTGTTAGATATGATACCTGTACCTCATCAACATACCCAGCCAAGACTGCTTAACAAACCCATAAAGACTTGAAACTGGGCAACACCAGCTATTATTGAAGTCAATTAAATCTTCATGCATGGCTAAGACAGGTTAACAATGGCTACTGCTAAGGAACAGTAGTTGTTTATGGTAAATAGCTATGGACATGCCAGCTACTGGCTTTCATACAAGGCAAACACAGTCTGATTGTTATCATGTTACTCAATGTCCACTAACTATTAGCTAAGCTTCTTTATATGTGGCATACACAAATGTCCACAGCAATAACAAAACTTGCTCTTTCTTAGGAGTATTAATAGAAAAGACAACACTAGTCAGGGCTTTTTAAAGTAGATGTTGAAAGAGCCAACAAGCAAGGGCTTTGGCCACCCCAAAGCCAAATTGCTTTGAGCACAAATACTGATGCATTTATCATTTTCATGGCATTTTCTTTATTTCAATCCTCCACGCTGCTTGAAATATTTACAAAGACAAGATGTATTCTTTAAAGAAAAGTAAAATGGTGATTTCAACAATGTTTTATATAGTATTCCCATTTAGTAGAACCCATCTCTTATAAATCTACAATTATGACAAAATATCCACATGACAGACAAAAATCTATATATGTGGTTAGTCAGAGACAGAGAGAGTGGGATGCATAGGTATTTCAACTAAGAAAAATATACTACCTTTCACACTATGCCATTTGTATTTATAAGCAAACAAAAATTCTGACTTCTATGCATTTCAGATAATATTCTCTGATAGTTAAATACTACGGTAGTACTCTGTAATAAATCGGAGTCTATGCTGTCTACTCTACTGATTACTCCAAAGAAAATGCACATGGCTAAATCTGTCAGCAAATAATATGAGATCTGGCTATGTACAGTTTGCAGTTGGAGGTAGAAGTGAGTATATATGGTAATTGATCTTGGTGTTAATTACAGTCTACCAGTATTACATGACCAAATTATGTTGATCTTGTACAAAGGGCTGCTTGACACACAATTTATTCAAATTTCAAAGTACATATGATCTAAACAAAACTGAATGATAAAAGATTTGGAATTAAATGCAGCATTGCAGAGTCAGGCTTACCTGCAAAGGTATAATGGTACCAATTGTACAATCCCAGGTGGGCAGAGCTTAAGGTGTAGAGAACATTGTATTCAGAAATAAACAACACCACTAGCTGTGATTGATGCATTATGTAAGTTAAGCCTCTTGGCTACATGTGAGATTATGTTAATTCATATATAGATTATTTTGTTATATTTTTATGATTTTTTTTACAAATGTAGTGCACATGGGTGAAAATTTGTATTTTGTGACTAGATAACTCTTACCCTTGTCTAGTTATCAACAATAAAAAAAGGTGCACATTTGCCTATACACTCACAACAGCAGTGTCCCTAGAACACCAGTTTTGATATACCATTAGTTGTCTAGTTCCAGCAGAGTTATCTCTCTTAAATACAATAGAGTACCAGGTTTTGTCCTTGTCAAATTGATGATCTAACACTGTTCTGTGTGACATGCAAGCAGAAGTAGGATAGAAACTATATTTTTTCACAAAACATTAGCATTGAGGTCTATGGAAAAACAATTGGTACTGTGATGTTCAATTAAGCCCTGTTTTTGTGCTGGGATTTTTACTCTACTTCCCTTCACAGCGTACAGTCATCACAGGGTTGATGTGCCATACAACCCCTCCCCCTCCCCCCACCTTCAGCATCAGAAACAAAATTAAAAAATCCTGTTAGTATCCTAACATAATCCAGCAAGATTTATACATGAAAGCAATTGATCAAAGTTTCATCCACTAACAGCGATGAAGAAATCCCCTTGTCACAAACATATAATCCAAGGATTCCATACTTCAACACTTGCATTAGATTGCTCTCTGGATATAAGCTGATTAAGCTACAGTCAAGGACATTGATATCTTGATGGTATGATCTTATACAGAAGCAAGTATTAGGCTCAGAGATGAAACAGGGAACAGTAGATCAGTCTGCAAAATTGCCAGCACAGATTTTATTGTGAAATCACTTTTATGTGTGGGATAACAAATGTCATTACTATTGTGGTTAATTGCCACAACCAAATGGAGTGAAAATAGAACTAATCTTAACTCACTGGCATAGGGGGGAGAGAGAGAGAGAAAGAGAAAGAGGCAGACAGACAGATAGACAAACAGTCAGACAACTAAAGTAGAGCATTTAATTTCTGCTGGGAGGGGATTTCTAATCAAGTGATACAATAGAAATAAATATTATGGTCAGAGATTTTCTGAAGCTGGATCCCGGATGACAATACAAAAGTGTTTCAGGAACCCACAACTCAATTACACATAATGAATTGGCAGCAGATATTCCCATGCAACAATGGCTGGCACAATAAAAACAGTTTATGTTCTTCAATACTGTTAAATTGCTTAACAGTTTAAGTAGCATAGCTACTGTAGACATATTGCTGAGATGCTTGTGAACAAGTTTGTGAAGTCCAAAAATCTAATCTGGTTAAAATCAGGCCTCCATAGTCTTACATGGGAAGAGCTGACAGACACAAAAAAAATGTTCATCTTTTGGCAACCTTTTGGAATTCCCAGTCCACTCACTTCCTAGTAGCCTATCAGATAAAGCAATCTAAATTCAGATTAGGGAGAGTTACATCATCAGTAATGATATGTTCCAAAGTCTCCTTCAGAAACAGTAAGTAACAGCAAACATTGCACATTCACCTTGACATTCAGATATCAATATGCACTTTACTTTTACTAAATTATTCATAATTCCCTGACTATATTGACTTGTACACAGAGTATCAAAAGTACTACAAAAAGAACTGACCCTTTACTGTAAAACAAGAATTTCCAGAAATTCAGGTTAAGACCATTTCTTTCTTTTTTTAGCTGCTGAGTGTTCAAATCATCTCTGATGTTCTATATCTAACAATCATGGCCTACAACTGTGCAAAATAGTTATGCAGATTTAACATGGTAAAGGTGTCATGTCATACAGTTCCATACAAAGGGAAGTTCTGTGCAGAAAAGAAACTTTCACAACCCAGTATTAGTCACAACTCTACTAAAAGTGTGTCATGCATATTGAAGTACACCTTTATTATCTAACGTCTGTCAGTAAACTTTGCCCTACATTGATATCTGGTAGATCCTGCTGAATCTGATTCAAAAGAGTCCTAAAACTGATTCAAAAGAGTCCTAAAACTATTTCAAAATAGTCCTAAAACTGATTCAAAAGAGTCCTACTTAATGCTTATGTAAAACTATGATTGGGACATTTTATACTTTTGATTGTCTGAGGCATCTAAAGTGCAAGGCAGTCAGAGATAAAGAACCACCATTTCAAAGATTACATAATTGGATGGCATTAGCTTGGGTGATAATGTGTTAAGTCCTTTGAGCACTGTTGTAGGAAAGCCCATTACACTAATTTGCTTAGGTAAAGTAAATGAAGTAAACAACACAATTTATTTGAAGTTAGGTAAATCAAAGAGGTACATCTTAAGAATACAAGTAATTACAAATCACTGCCTTGACTGAGAATGTTTAAGCAATCTTTATAAAAAAAAAAATTACTGGCAAGTTCACTGAACTTGGATTTTTTACTCCACATATAAAATGCAAAAATATGACTATTTTTGAATTCTAAATATTGCACAGGTGTTGCTAATGAGAAGGATGAGCCCTGCAAAGCAAGCCAAGCCCAACAAAACTCAACTTCAAAACTCTAGTTGACAGAGTCTGACTTTGCAAAAAAAACAATGCAGTGCATAGTAGTATTATAATCTTTGCAT
The DNA here is from genome assembly GCA_029339505.1 of Unio delphinus. Classification (NCBI taxonomy): domain Eukaryota; kingdom Metazoa; phylum Mollusca; class Bivalvia; order Unionida; family Unionidae; genus Unio; species Unio delphinus. The sequence continues at coordinate 853,556 of JAQISU010000303.1, read as the reverse complement.
ATGCAGCAACTACATCAACACTAATCATTCTGTGGTTTACAAAATCTGTCAATACAGGTACTTTACCCAGCATGCAAAACTCAATCCCAAAGTAACTTACATGTTTAAACACTCATCAACTGACTATGTCACAAGAGCTTAAGTATTTTGTGGCAGCTTCATTAGAGTAATCTGCCCTTTAAAGCTGCAGATCATTTTCACAACTGTGTGTCTGACATTCCCTTGCAGCAATATAAATGCAGAAAGCTCATTTTCAATGCTGAGAAAAATTTAACATGATCTTTTGGGAAGCTTGAACACCTAATGAGTCCAAGAACACAAATTGCACATCCATGGCCTAGAAAACCCCTACTAACAGGAAAGACTGCAATCAAGACTGTATTCCACTGTCCAATCAATTTTAAAGACAGTAATGTGCTGCAATTTAATATAATGTATATGTGGTTGTGATTATGTGAGTGCTAATAATATCTAACAATACTAAGACTACCAGCTATTTTGGGGATAATGATGGGAAGATGTTGGTGAATGTGGGCAAGTTTGTTTATCATCCCATGTACAATTTATAAACTTCATCTCCGCATTACATTCCAAACAAAATGACAATGTCATTGATTACTATTCCATCTTTATTGGAGAATTTCATCCAAATAATGAAAGTCAAAGTTATTTTTAATCTATACCAAAATACTTTAGGTTTCATGTACCCCATTTTTGGTCGTTGCTATGTAGCTAGTGAAAAATAAGATGCATTTCAAACAATTTCTCTGCATTTTCTTGATGTAGTTCTAGAACAAAAGACATCTATAAACAGGAACATTTCAAACAAAACAAATAAAGGCTGAAACATACATTTTATCTGTAGATTATTTATAGAAATACTTCAAAAACAGGTTAATTGGCAGTGTACTGAAAACATGTACCGGTACCAGCAGGATCTGTACAACAGTATAACGATAATACTTTTAAAACTAAACAGACATCATATCCAATGTTAACAGTACAATACATGTAGCTGAATTGCAATCCATCGCTCATAAAACCAAAATATAGACAAAAACTCAAGTTCACATTATACAATGGCATGTCTGGCTCAGTGCAGTTTGCAGATGGACTCATCTTATAAGTGAGTATAGATAGTGCTTAAAATAGAATATAGGTAGTTATTATTTAAAATTAAATTCATTTGCTTAAAATAGAGCATGGTTAGTTATTATTTAAAATTAAATTAATTTGCTTAAAATAGAGTGTGGTAGTTATTATTTAAAATTAAATTAATTTGCTTAAAATAGAGTATGGTAGTTTTTATTTAAAATTAAATTAATTTACTCATAAGGATAAAGTTTACAAGTAATTTCCTACTTAATATAATATTTTGGAAATTCTAACATACAGTATCAGTGGGAAATGAGTGTGTATGGAGACTAGATATATGACTTTATTTTGGATTACATAATTTACAGTTGGTGCATTTTTATATGTAGAATAGAGTTAGATAAAGGGACAAGGAGTTTAGCTCTTAAGAAAGATTTTAAGGGAATGCTTTCTTTGAAGTCCACAAGGATTGTTTAAAAAGCCAGGTCAAACAGTAAATGGAGTTAGTCTCAGCAAAAAAAAGCAGCAGACACACACGAATGGAACTAGCGATGGAGCATTTGATTCTCACTCAAGCACCAAGTGCAATAGCCTTGTAGTTGCATCACGATGGAGCTAACGTCCACAATAAAATCATTACAACATTACGCTAAATTTGGGAGAAAAATGATTAAATAGAACAAAGGCCAAAGAGTTATCGAAAAGGAGGAAGAAAATTGCAACAACCAAGGGACCAATCCCAACAGTTAGCAGTTAGCTGCCCACCAACTACAACTCTACAATCAGCTAGCAGCAGATGACAACACCTATAAAAAGAAAATACTCCGCCATCAGGGGTAGTAGACCAACCAGGGGCCAGGCCAAACATAGTTTCTGCAACTCAAGAACCCAAACAGACATTACTTGCTATGGTAGTGGTAAGTAATAATACTACAAGGCAATAATACCTAGGTAGGAGGAGAGCAGTGACACGGAAACAATTGCTGGTGACATGGAAATGTCCACTTCTTCCAAAAGAAAGCTAAAACAAGACCCAACCAACATCGCTCACAAAGAAAGTCAGAAAGAAGAAGTGGAAGTGGTGGAGAATGAGAGCATCTTTATATGACAAGAGAAACTGGGAAAGGACCTTCAAGGGAAGATATAAAGAAAGCAGGCAACTTTATCAATACAGTAAAATACATTGAAAGGCGATCCCTAGAGACCTACAAACCCAAGGCAGCAGTGGTATGACGGTGTTAGAATCCTATCTACTTTCTATGACCACACCTACAACCAGTACCCACTCTGGAAACTCGTCTAAGCCACTGACTAAATTTCAGAGATACAAGGATATATATTTCCTAACATCAAAGGATACAAGTGACAGTGCAGCAAAGGGCAAGAGTACTGAAAAACATCGTGGTACCTTTCTAGCCTTTAAAAAAAACCTTCTATGGGCTCAATATTGCCTAATTATTGTAAGGGATTTTATTTTGCCTTGAAATCCCAATTTGACAAACCAATAAACTAACTTAATCCTTTTTTCACTGTTCAAAATTAAAACTTTGATTTACCTAACATTGACAACATTTTATACCTCGATTTATCAGTAGTCTGAAATTGTAGGGCAATTACACGTATACTAAGAACTAGAAGTATTAGAACAACAAGAAAACAGGAAAAATAAATTAAGACTCATTTTATTTGACACAACTGCACAGGTGGCTTACATACATTTGGCTGTATTTTCTGTCCACTAGTACAACTGGACTTGATTTGATTCAAAACAGGACCTGGAGTTTTGGGCGATAAAGTGTGGAGAAACTAGTTTGTAAGGCCAGCTCTGATTGGTAATTGGAAAAGTCAGCACAGTTATTTCAGACCATAACCATAGTAAGTAAACCGTGATTTGATTGATTGTTGAAAAACTTTGGTTTCAATCCTTTTTGTTTCATCCTCTTGCTTATGTAAAAGTCTTAACTCAAATAATATTTCAAAACTTTGGCTTACTAACCTGTTCATATAAACTCACTTATAAGAACTTGAAATGATTGGTATAAAAATGTTCTCCTATTAAAACAATCAAACCATAATTGTCTGATTGGAAAACTCTATTATTTTCTCCTTGCTGGGTGCCTTCCTGCTTTGTTGTGGCTGGACAAATATCAAATACGACATTCACAACTTTAACATGGTTTGCTTTGGTGGCTCCATTCACTATAGCACCAACTAATTAATTATCCCGACCCTTGGGAAGTGACCAGTCACACAAGCACTTAAGTGTGTAAGCGACTATAATCCATGCAATTCAAGTGCATGGAGAGTCAGCATGAAGAACTGGAGGTACCAGAGATCCATTAAATATAGAAAAGAAAAACCTGCTTGCTTGTGATTAATTTCCAATAGCGCAGTTACATCAAATATGCGCTACTACATGTGACCTGCCTTTCAAAGATAAAAGTAGCAACGGTCACATTTTAAAAAATGTGAAATATGATCTGTTACTGTAATAAAGAACAAAACAGAATCAATGAGTCTATACGTCAAATTTATTTAAAGCAATAAAGCAAACCGAATAATACTGGTGATATGAGTGAAAACAATCTATGTAAATGTTATATAACCACATACTCTCAAATAGGTCTCATATGAGATACTAAAACTAATCCTTAGAATGTGTCATCTCCCATGATAGGCCATGACATAGTTTTATGAAAGACTTGTGAAAAAGTATATCATCTGATGTATATAAACGTAAATCAGGATCCTGGCAGTCAATCCACCTTGCTGTTACTGATCCAATGTGTTCAGAATTTACATGAAAGCAATCTATCAATATTTCATCTACAAAAAGAAATCTTGTCTTTCATTGCGGCATCTTGTATGTATTGACATTCAATAGCCTAGCATCTCACAGACTTCAACACTTGTACATACTGCACCATACAAAAGTTAAACTTACTTTAATAAAGTTTGTTTGTTTGATTAGGATTTTAACGTAGCTTTAAAAAAAATCAGTCATATCGCTACGATGTCTGCAGTGAGGCAGTTTTTAGTGATGTCTAGCACTGGGGCATCATGCCACAGATATAAAGCATGATATCCCACCCAGTCACATTATCCTGACACCAGGCTGACCAGGCCTAACACTAACCTCTTAATGTTGAGCGCCAAGCATTAGGCAGCTGTTATTACTATTTTTGCAAGTCTTTGGAATGACTCAGCTGGGGATTAAACCCACGACCTTCCACTTCTGCAGTGGACGCTCTAACCACTTGGCCACCGGAGTAGTTACTATTTTAATAAAGAGTAAATCTTGCAGGTAAAAGCATAGTGAAATAACACACATGCATTACATTCAGAGAGGAAGCAACACAAATGTTGAAAATATATGCAATAACTACAATGCAAGATTAATATGAGCTCATCTTTTATGCACACATTATACAGTTAACTCTTGTCAATAAAGCTATCTTATCAAGATCTTGATACAATCTTTCAGTTTTCAATACAAAAATTTTACACTTAATCCAATCATTGTCACATATAAACACTCTGTGAATCATGGAAAAAAAAGAAACAAAGTTCACAAAACTTAAAGAACACTGACAATATGATGGCAAGGCACAAGTATTTGGAGAACTTATTGACTATATAGTACCAATTTTTCACAACCAGTTGACATACATTAATTTACCCAAAATCTAAATACACACAATAAGACTTTTGTCTCTAATACAAAACCAATAATATGTATTTTGAAACATAACTGTTCCAACTTTAAAAGAAAATAAACAAAGAAAGGATCACTGTTATTGGCTACCAATCTATATACCATTTTTAAAGCAGGCATTCCACTTGAAACATGATCTGTTGTTTTAAGTTGTCAGGTTCATATAACAAATATTTTATCTAATAAACACATCTTCCAATGCTGCTGGTATTTAATCACCCTAACAAAATTTGGTTGGAGGATCATGAAGAAAACAAAATTACAATTTTATATAGTGCATTGGTATTAAGGCCATTAGGATACAAAGTATCTAGCTTATAAATGATACCAACTGTCATACTCTTTCAATCAAGGATCTTCTTGGCAAAAACAAAGATATTTTCCACTTTCTCCTTAGTAAGAAAAACCTTAAACTGTACAGTCTAATACAAAACTGAAAAAGGTAATTCAACGAGATGGATTAAACACTTTATTTGGTGAATGATTACCAGTTACATGTATTAGTTGAAAATGAAGGGCCATATAGCAATGTTGATCTTACCCCAGTAGAGGGTGATGCAGATAAACCACTCAAGCAAATTTATTTAAGTGGAAAAATAAAACAGGGCATTGTATGACACTTTGCAGCCTGATTACAACTGTCTACCTACTAACAATGCTGATATGTGGAAGTTACCCAAACTGAAAACTCCCCAGAAAGGAGAGCCCATACCAAAATCCTTAACAGAGCTGATTAACACTGCATGCACTTCCTTAGGTGCAACAGATGAAATTGTACTGAAGTACAAGATCCCAGAAAACTGTGATAGGTTGGGCCTCCCACTAGTCAATCAAGAAATTTGGAATGACCTTAGCAAAGAAGTTCACTCTTATGACAAGGTCTTTAGGGATATCCAAAATATTGTTGCTGCAGGCATTATGCCAGTAGTCCAATTAGCAGAATTACCAAAGCCTCAGATTGCCACTAATGAAACAGCAATGACCCTAATTTTAGATGCTATTACCTAATTTTACATGCCATTACCCTTATGGGTCAGGTAAAATATCACCTCTCCCTCAGAAGGAGGTTACTGATTCGACCACATTTGAAAAGAAAATATTCCAATCTTTGTAATATGCATACCCCCATAATGTCCATGCTTTTGGGGGATGAAGTGGCCAAAAAAGTTAAAAGATGTGACACTGGGTTTGCACTTGCAAAAGAAAATTTTGCCCATATTCACAGCGATTTTAATAGATGCCATGATGCTAGAGGTGGTGAACCCATGTGAGGTTCAGAGTTCAATCAGATAGGGCAAGATTTTGATCTCAACCTTAAAGTGCTAAAAATACGTACCGGTATCAATTTAACAAAAATCTGCCAAAACCAAGATACAGTGGAACCTCGGGTCACGAACTTAATTCGTTCCAGAAATGTACGTGAACCGAAACATTGAAATCAATGTAAATGCAAACAATCCGTTCCAGGCCTCAAGAGGATGGTGCAGATTGTCGATTTTGCCATGCTATACTCGTTAGTGATGTCGGACACACGAACGCCACTCTCATGTTTCACAATTATTTCCTTCTTCAAGTCCACTGTGATATGTTTCGCCTTCCTACTAGCCCTATCACTGTCACTTTTTGCTTTCTTGGAACTCATAATGGAGGGGGTACGCACCTAAAAACAGTGAAATACCTTGAAAATTGCACCACTGCTAAGGAACGTTGAACGGTAACTGTGTATCTATGACAAAGCGAGGTTGTGCGCGCATGCAAGACTAGCGTACGTATTGTGGCTTTGGTTCGTGACTCTAGGCACTGTTCATGAACCGTGACAAAAATTGTTCAAAATCACTGTTCGTGACCCGAATTGTTCGTACTCCGAGGCGTTCGTAACCCAAGGTTCCACTGTATATTGACACTTGGGATGTAAACATAGTCTTAAAATACCCATGTACCCTTTTTCATTTGGAAACTATATCTTTAAGGTTATGAACAATGAAGCTGCTTGCTCTCATTGCATTATCTACAGCTCCAAGAGCACAAACTCTAAAGCCGTTGAATTTACATAACATGACTTGTATGACAGATAAAATAGTATTCAATTTATCAGATTTGTTGAAAACTTCAAGGCAAGGTAAGAATGTCCAGTTGGAACTACTACGTTATAAGGATGAAAAGCTTTGAGCTATGTATATCTTGCTGCATTATCTTGACAGAACTCGAAATCTTCAGAAATCTACTGAAGTTCTGGTATCTTATTGTTCCATAGAGCTGTGACATCTAGTACTATTGCAAAAGGGTTAAAAATGGTTTTAGAACCATCAGAAATTGATATTCAAAGCGCATTCTTACAGAACTGCTGCAGCATCAGCTGCTTTCAGACAAGGCTGTTCCTTGCACAATATATTGAAAACAGCAGACCAGACATCAGGAAAGATGAAAGACCAGACATCAGGAAAGATGACAATGTCCGAGGTAACCTTGGACACTACATCCTAGGACAAGGTCGGACATCCAAGTATAAAAACCTTGGACTTTTACCTCGGACAGTAACCAATACTCCAAGGTTTTTCCTAGGAACATTGTCCAAGGAATGTCCAAGGAATCTGTCCAAGGTTTCCAAGGAAACCTTGGAAAATGTACAGTCGCATCTCCACCTGCTTCTGTAACAACTCCAATGGAAAATATCCTAAAGTCCAGTACTCTCCATTTGTATCATTGCTAGGCTTGTTCTTTATAGATAATAATAATTAAATCCACTGAAGGCATATGTAAGAGACTGCAACAATGTTCATGCAAAAATTGCATCAATTGATGTTGAATGGTTCTTGAGCTACCCAAAAATGGATCGGGCACGACTATGGCAATTCAGTTTTAGTAGCCCTTTCATTTATAGATGGCAAATAAAGTCTCTATACTAGATAACTGCGATTGATCAATGACAAATGAAACATGTTTCTTTACCTAACACTCTATGATATTTTTATCATAATTCATTATGATATAGTGAAATTGATTATCATACTTCGAAGCCATTTACCCCAATGTGAAAGCCTAGTTAAGTAATAAACATTAAACTAGAGTCTCTTAATAGACTGATGCTTTACTGGCCTCAATTTTTTTCCAGGAATTCAAGATAAGAAACAGCTTTCAATATGCTGTGTACTGAAACCGTCTCTGATATTTCTGATCAATAACAAGATTTTCAAATCTGCCACTGGGGAAGCAATATTGGATTTAATTATGGCACCATTTTCAGTAAGAACTAACTAGATACCAGTTAAATTCTTATGTTTAAAACATCTTGTTGATATAGCCATCGATCCAGAATTACGTAGTAGCAATACCAAGATTTTAAAATCGCCATCAGCATGGTCATTTTGAATTCCTTTTTTTTTTCATTTAGAAACTAGTTACTGCAAGGAATTCGACTTTGTGGTAAGGAGTAGTCACTTATAAAAATGGTTTCAAGATGACAGCAAATATTGGATGCAAGATCAGAACCATTTTCTGTTCATATGATCAACTGCTAAAATGATTTTTAATATGGCTACCATGATGGCCATACTTTTGTTTACCAGTAAATATGATCATGTTAAAATTGTAATAAAATTTTATACATTTCCCTGCAACAAGCATTTTATTTCATAAATTGTCTCTCTGGGTACCTAGAGCTGGATGCCCAAAATATCTCCATACAAGACTGTAGCTGAGATTTGGGTGACTGCTATTAGTAATGAGGCCAACTAATCCACATGTGTTGGTTACTCTCTATGCCACACCTGTTGGTTACTCTCTATGCAATAACAAAATCACAAATCTACACTAGCAACATCTTGGGGTGAAAAGTTAAAGGAACAAGACTCATGAATATTTGTCTTTTATCAACACACACACAACAGATATTAGTGGTATTTTTTATCTGTGCCTTCACACTCTGAATGCCTATCATCTTGTATTATGCTTTTTCATTGGCATATTGTAACAAGAGACAATCATGAAGCATGTGCCAGTTGCTTCTCTTTGTCAAATTTATTGAAAGGAATATGACAAGTTATAAAAATAAAACTAATCACCATTGTTGTTACATGCTATACTGGCTTTTGGGAGAAATAGCTAAAGAAAAATCTCACATGAAAAATTCAAAATTTCCTGAAAGCTCATGAAAAGGATTAATAATATCCGATTAACAATAATCTGAATGATAAACTCTGATAAACATACAACATTAACAAGTTTTTCCTCAAGGGTGGCCAACTGCTAAAAAGCAAACAGACATCTACATGCCATATAAAAAGCAAATCACTCATCTCAAATTGATTAAACAAGTGTTAAAACTTGTACGACACTTGATGGTAAGCAACAAGTATTGTGTGCAATTGGAACTATATAAAAAAACGTTATTAAATAATTTTAATTACAGCAATTTTAGTCCTAACTGCCATTATCTACCTGATAACCAGGAAAATATGCTGCAAAAATGGATTTCTCAAAACTCAGGATCATCCATGGATTTTAATACATTAAACACTAGTGACGAGTTTACGGGGCATGAGGTAGTAGCCTACTTCCATGGTCTGTAGCGTCAAGGTCATGCATAATACACTAACGTGGGTGGTATTATAGAAAGGTAGACAGATGTAGCTCTACAATGATAGCAAATAATCTGGACATTTTAGTTGCACTACAAAAAACAGAGGGAAAAACCCGAGATTTTGGACCCATTTTTTTTTTTCACCCAAAAATCGCCCATGGTCGGATTCCAAATTTGTGTTCAGATTTTAGACTTTATGACCTCAGTTCTACGGCGGACCAGTCTGAAGTGCACACAGACAGGTGAACCTGTGCAAAGAGTAGGATATGGTAGACATTTTGAATAAAGAGTCTTCTCCATTCGAAAATTATGGGTTCGTTAAGCAAAAAAAAAAAAAAAAGAAATCCGTTTTTTCACCTTTTGTTCATGCGCCAGCAAACTAACAATGAAAAACATTTTCTTTAGCACGACTAGTCATCTGTCTAATGGAATACTGCTTAGAAATCGATGTACTAGGATGTATTCTGAAATCATAGTCCAGGGGCCCCGAGTGGCCGAGTGGTCTAAAGCGCTGTCCGTTACGGACCACTGCCATCTCACCTCTGTCTGCGTGGGTTCGAGTCTAAGATTCGGCTAATGTAGTTAAGTGAGAAAGCTTGCCAGTAGCTTCTCGTGGGTCGGTGGTTCTTTCCGGGGTTTTTCCGGTTTCTTCCTCCACCACTAATACTGGCCGCCATGTATAGCCTATATATTGTGCTGAAAAATGGCGTTAAACCATAAAAAAAAAAAAAAAAAAAAAAAAAAAAAAAAAAATCATAGTCCCCAAAATGTGTTTCCTACATTTCATGCGAAAACAGCAAAAACCTCCAGGGGTTAATGTGTCAAAAGGTTTCTCCCCCTGATGTAAATGAAACATAGATGCTGTTATCAATATCCCCTTATCTCACTAAAATTATATTGAGACATTATTTTTCAACAGCAAAAGGTATATCTAGATTATAATCATGACATATATTTTAGGTGTCAACAGCAACAGTTTTGGTGTTTTGCACCAACAACAAAAGGATCAATAAAAGATGATGGCTGGCTGATGTTTGGCATTTCACTGCACTTTCAAAATGTTACTGGTTATATATAATGCTGAGGAAATTGGAGTCAAGTGCCTTGCCCAAAGACACACTGATGCTGCTGATTGGGCATGTATTGAATCCCTGACCCTTTCGCTTGGGAGTTTGATGCTGTACCAATCACAGCTCCCAGATGGATGGACAAACACAAGTAGAATACTGAAAATAATAACTTCTTAATAGCATATGGCATATCTAGACCATTATCCTACTGGGTCTATCAAGTTCACAGAGATATTTTGAACAATTTTAAAGTTTAGCTCTAAAAGTAAAACTATAAATGATGAATGAATGAGGAAACTGGACTGATGAGCACAAAATTTGAATTTTGTTGATTGCAAAAGGTAAAATGGCTATAGGCATACTAAGCTTTAAAGAGATATCTTGAACGGTTTTTGAGTAAGGCTCTAAACAAAGAAAAATGTTGAATTGATTGATGTGTGGATAGAACAAGGGTCCCTCAAAGAGAATGATGCTCTATTCATCGAAAAGAATTTCCAAGAATACATGAATAGGCCATTCTTCATTTCAATTGCCCAGCATTCAAACTGACTCTTTAGCAATAATAAAAGTTTTCAATTGGCAGCTATGGTAACAAATTGGATGTAACTGGCACCAATTTGATTTAGGACCAATTATAGAGACCATGTGAAGCCTTTTGGTGAAAATTCCCTATCAATATCCATAATAAGACTGTCAAATTGCCATGAGGCAAAAATGCTATATGTCAGATCAACACTATTTTCATTTAGGATCAATTAATCATCGTGAAAAGTCTTTTGGTGCAAATACCATATAGACATGACTATCCATGTAGGAGAAACCGATACAATGAAATGTTCAAGACTGATGTTGTGGTCAATGTTCCCAATAAGCAAATTGTAGGTGTGCACGCAGTGCTCGCTGCACTGTGCAAGCATTACGGAGACAAGCAGAATTTAACGTAGGATTGAGCCAAAATTGGCAATTCAGCTGCGTGGAGATGCCTGAGCAGCTGCGCGCACGCGTGCAGCTTAGAGGGAATGTTGGTTGTGGTAGCCATATTCAAAGAAAGATTCACAACATCTTCATTTAGGATCAACTTCATAAGAAGTCTTCTGGTGAAAACCCAATGCTATTGTGATTTCCTTTCAGTAGTGGTAGTATTAACAAGATTTTAAAAATGGCTCCGGTGCTGGTTATATTATTTGTCAGTTCAGCACCAACTAGGTGTCATTTGAAACGTTTAGTGAAAACGCCATGTTGAAATGAAAATATATTTACTAGGAATAGCAAAATTGATTTTCAAAATCTAGAGAAGAAACTAAACATTTGTCGCTGTGGTGGCCATATTGTGTATCCATCCAAGTGTCACTGTTTTGATTTAGGACCAATATGACCTAGAGATGAATGTGTGAATATAAAGTTTCATAACAATCCTTCAAAAGACATGAGAGGAGTAGTGATAACAAATTTGTGCAAAAGGATGAATAGTGTACAACTGGCCATTCCACCAGCTTCTCTGGTTTATAATCAGTAAAGCATAGAAAGAACAAAGCTTTTTTAAAAAAGATTGAAAATGAAAAATTGTTTAATATCTGTCCCTACCAAGTTTCACTAAGATATCTTGTCTGTATTATGCTCCAGAAATGAAAATGTTTACACTCAAACATACAAACAATCAATATGGCAGTTGTACCCTCACTACATTGTAGGCCTATTGTAATAATAAAAGGAAAAAAACCTCTACAAAACATCCAAACAATTCTACTATATTTTGTGAGGCCATCCTCAGTCTTCATGTGCCATTCTTTGGAAGACATACTTTGTGTGTGGCAATTTTTCTTTTTAAACATGTGTTAAGAGATGTTACTAAATCTGTTCCATCCTTACAGAAAACACTTACACTTGCTTGCTTTGACTGCAACTATTTTCCAAGAATGCCACACGCCTGCAAAATATGTTTACCAGGTCTTTAAACTTTGGCTTTTTTCCAATAAAAAACCACCAAACAAAAACATTCTGAAGATGCTTTGTTAGCTTAGAAAGTATGACTAGGTCGAAATTAAGCAGCTAGGAATTTGGTACAAGTCTGCATCTTTAAAAAAAGCTGCAATTATATCTCGATACATGTATTGCTAATGTTACCTTCACAAAACATGATGAGGCATTCATTATATGAGAAATTCAATAAAAAATTTGATTTCTTCTCACCCATACTCAGAAGAAAAGATGTGAACATGGGATAATGCATCTCTTACAAAGTCATCTGAAACTGAAAAATATTCACAACCGCTCCAGTGGCCTAGTGGTTGAGCGTCCACCACAAAAGCGGAGGTCATGGGTTCAATCCCCAGCCGAGTCATACCAAAGACTTACAAAAATGATAATAACAGCTGCCTCGCTTGACACTCAGCATTAAGAGGTTAGTGTTAGGACTGGTCGGCCTGGTGTCAGGATAATATGACTGGGTGGGAAATCATGCTACATGTCTGAGGCATGATGCCCCAGTGATAGATATCATTATAAACTGCCTCACTGCAGACATCACAGTGATATGACTGAATTTTTTTTAAAACTACATTAAAAGTCCTAATCACACACACACTTCACAACTAAAAATAAAATTAATAATACTAATCCTCCTAAAAAAACAGACATTCATGAACAAAACTACTAAAAAGATAATTCAGATTTGGTCTATATACATCAAGTCGGTCCAGAGTGATAAATTAATCTCTTTAATTATAACCTTATGCATGTATAGGATTTGATGGCATATCAGCTCAACCCTGGCTATATTAGTGCTGATTAAAAGTTCCACACTTATAAGCTAATTCCAGGAACTGATGTGGATTGTTTTGATCAGGCATCTAGGGAAGTTCAGTTTCATAAAGGAAAGAGCTAATCATAATGGTTACTTAGCATGCAAATTAAGGTACATTTATAAAGGATGCCACTCCTGAGGATACACACTACAATGGAACCCCAATAAAGTCTCATTAATATCAAACTGCATGCAAGATGTGAATTCTTGTCTGAAACAACTGAAGTAATTGTATGTACACATTCACTTGAAAATTACTGGAGTGACAGCAAGAAGAACGAATTAGAGCTCACTTCCATCTATAGTTCTTTGATGTCTTTTTGCTTATCAAGGTAAATCCAGTCCCAATCATTTAGAAATTAAAGAAAGAGGGATATAACAGTCCTTTTTCTGTTTCTATAACCCTATAGTACACAAGTAAAATGATTCTTGCTTTAAATGACATGCAGTATATACACATCTACATGAGTGGCAGCTCACCTTTCACTTGTAGGACATTATATATAACAGCAAACCTGTACCTAAATCAGGGGGGTAATGTTGTTGGTAATTTTGGTAATAACTTAAATCCTTTTTAGTTTTGGGAATTTGTTTTAGTAATGTTTAAGAAATAAACAGATTTTTAATCCATCATTAATGTGCAACAAAAAAGCATGAACAAGTTACATCTGAAAATTTTCTCCATATCTGTCCCTTAAATATGTACATGAAATTAAAGATAAAGAAAAAAAATGTACTGACCACCTAATGCTTAATTGTTCTCAACTTTGGTACTATTAGAAAATGGTTGACTGGAGATTACTGACCAATGGATCTCACTGACCTTGACCTCTGGTTACGTTTTGTGTTCGTAAACTGTACTTAATGCATACACAAAGCCTTATTTTCTGTTTGACATATCATGACTGAGTGCTGACCTCTAACCCCAGAATACTGTGAGTGCTGACCTCTAACCCCAGAATCTAAAGATCTTTTTATTACCCTAAGTACAAACTATGCAGAATGTTTGGCCAAGGAACTTACTCTGGAAACAAAAGTCATTTTGAAAAACCCTATTTTCCCATGTGAGACCATGTTTATTGACCTTTTGACTCAAAAATCAATAGGCCTCATCCATACCTTAAGTGCAAGCTCTCCACAAACTTTGATCAGGTATTTAGTTTAGAACTAGCTATGATGCAAGAAACATTTCTGCTTCAGTTAGATTGATCTTTATCTTTGAACTTTAGTCCCCAAAATAAAAACATTATTGAAGGAATTGGTCACATGATGTCAGTGAATGGTCCAGCATCAAGGAATCAGTATTTAGTGTTTTTCTCGAGTTTTAAAATTCACAATTCCAGTAATTTACAGATGAACTTTCATGCAAATTTGAACTTAGCGCATGGCAGAAACTTCCTCTACCATTTTAAAGGCCTTTAACAGTTAAAATGTAATGCAGAAATAGTTATTGTGTGAAACTATCTTGTTTTTTCAGTTTCAGTCATGTTGATTTTGACCTCTTATATCCTGAACCCACAATTAACAGGCTTCTTTCTTTCCTCAAATTTATGTTGTCAATGGTAGGTTTTGTTGACATGAAGTTGTGTGGAAATTCAATGTTAATGGACAGACTAACATATAATAATATACCCACCAAAAGACTGGCATATAAAACTCATTCATTTTAATTTCAAACAAGAACTATTTAATTTAAAATATCTTTGTATAACAATTAAAGATGCTTTCTGAGTTCTTACTGTCTAACAATATATTAAAGCTGCCCTCTTTGATGATAAGAAAGTCATCATAACAATGCAATACTTAATACATGGTATGTCTCTAGAGACACAACCATGCCAGCAGCCAAAAATAACCCAAATGCATATGAAACATGTAAAATCATACAGCAATATGACATGCACAGCAACAGTTCCTTGCCATGACTAAACCAGATCAAAAGTGCAATTACTACCCATATGATTCACCAGCTAAATATACACTGATCATCATTGCTTGATTTCACACTCAAGGCAGCAATGCTGGTATACTTAAGTCATTAAGCCTCATAAACATTTGCAATAGTACATCCAACCATCTCTCAAATGTTCTATGTCTAATGGCATTGCCTACCAAATTATTCCCTTTTACATACATTTTCTTCTCTTTCTTAAGTGAACATCTCCTTATCCTTGGATTCAGAGATCAGTAAAGACAGCTGTGCTGCATCTCAATTCACTAAAGTCTTTACACTCAATGCATTCATACGAAATATGTACATACCCTCTAAATAGAGCCTAAACAAGTAGATAATTTTCGCAGAGTATCGAATCTGAGTACATGTATTTGGATGTACTATTTGCCTGATCCGGTCACAAACCGAGTAGTAGGTGCGACTCCAGAGAGTACTGTTTGTTTCATTATAGTATGCGAAGTTTAAACTTTTCGTGTACCGTATACCGTATATATCGCCTATAAGGTGAAACTTTTTATTATTAATCAAAATTATTATGTATTAAAAAAACCTTTTTTTTAAAAGTTTGATATTTATTAAATTATTTTACTTGTAACCATTTGTGGGCGTATTATTTGCCAAGGTGAATACTTTCGAATAGTACCGAAAAACCGAATATTCTGCCAAAACGAATGTCCGAGGCGATTTCCGGTTAGGCCCTACCTCTAATGGGGCCCAGAGAGGCCGAATGGTCTAAACTGAACACTGTTTTGGATCACTATCACTACAATCTCACCTCTGTCTACGTGGGTTCAAGTCATGGGTTCAACAAATATGGGAATGTGAGAAAGCTAACCCAACAGCTTCTAATGGGTCAGTGGTTCTTTCCAGGGTTTTCCTTGGTTCTTCCTACTCTATTTATACTGGTCACCATGTATAGCCTACCTTGTGATGAAAAATGGCATTAAACCCTACAACAACAACAACAAAATACCTTCTAAAGCCCATGCTTTGTTTTGTTTTGATTAGGATTTTTTACGTAGCTTTAACAATTTTTCAGTCATATCGCTACGATGTCTGCAGTGAGGCAGTTTATAGTGATGTCTAGCACTGAGACATCATGCCACAGACATGTAGCATGTTGTCTCACCCAGTCACATTATCCTGACACCAGGCCGACCAGTCCTAGCACTAACCTCTTAATGCTGAGTGTCAAGCAAGGCAGCTGTTAGTACCATTTTTGTAAGTCTTTGGTATGACTCAGCCGGGGATCGAACCGACAACCTCCCACTTCTGGGGTGGACGCTCTAACCACTAGGCCACCAGAGCGGTTCTAAAGCCCATGCAATCATAATGCTAAATCCAAAATAACACATGAAACAAAAAGCTATAAAAAAAATTGAACAAGTATGACAGATTTGACAAAACATGATGTTAACTATAAATGAAGAGAACAAAATTCCTTGCTTTCTGTGAGTAATATCTGCACAGAAATTTGGCTTTAGCCTGAAACTATCACATCGGAAATCTTCATTGTCAAGTTTAACTACTTTACAACATGAAAATGATCCAGAATAGAGACAATTTTGTGGTGTATTGATAGCAGAGTGGGTTTTGCAGAGAAAAAACTTGGTCTCAACAAAACTTTATATCTTGGTACCAAATCTCTAAAAACTTTATCAGAACCTTTTATGTTGCAGCCAAACATAAACCTCTTAAAAAAGATGAAAACATCTGGTATTCAGCCAAGAAAAGTTTTAAAATTGTAACAACTGGATCTTTTGGGATATTAATCTCCTGAATTTCATGGAGACAATGAAAGTATAAAAAGTACAACATGCAAATTCAAAAATTTATTTGAAGATCTTCATGAAAACTAACAGTTAAATTCCTAACAAGAGAGATATGTGAAAAAAGAGCTCTCCTCTGTGGAGACAAATTTAGTAACAGACAAATGGTATGGATATTATAATGCACTCCAACTTAAGGTGAGTACATGCATGTGCATTAGCCTCATCCACATTGGTCTTTCATCAAAATCATTTTCAGTTTTATACTCTCAACCAAAAATGGAGCTACTGTTACATGACTTTTCAATAATTCTGTTTCATTAACACATTAACCCCTAGCGACGACATTACCGGGCATAAGGTAGTAGCCTACTTCTGTAGCGTCAAGGTAATACATGATACACTAAAGTGGGTGGTATCACAGAAAGGTAGACAGATGTAGCTCTACAATGATACCAAATAATCTGGACATTTTAGTTGCACTACAAAATAATGAGGGAAAAACCAAAGTTTTTGGACCCCGTGGTTTTTTTTTTTTCCACCCAAAAATCGCCCATGGGCGGATTCCAAATTTGTGTCCAGATTTGAGACTTTATGACTTAAGTTCTACGGCAGACCGGTCTGAAGTGCACACAGACAGGTGAACCTGTGCAAAGAGTAGGATAAAGTGGACATTTTGAATAAAGAGTCTTCTCCATACGAAAATTATGATCTGATAAGCAAAAAAAACCAGAACAAATAAAGTCATATTTTTTACCTTCTGCTCATGCGCCAGCAAACTAACCAATGAAAAATATTTTCTTTAGCACAACTAGCCATTTGTCTAATGGAATATTGCTTGGAAATAAATGTATTACAATGTATTTAGAAATAGTCCCAAAAAAATGTGTTTCCTACTCACATTTCATGCGAAAACAACAAAATCCTCCAGGGGTTAATGCGTTAACAAAGCACAGAAATGGGTTATGAGTATTAGGCAGGAACACAACAAATATTCTGTACTTTTTGTTTGTTTAACAATATTGTAATTACAAAGTCTTAGGTTAGGCTCCATTTTTCAGCTCTGAGCACCCAAAACTTTGTACTATCCCTTAGTGAATTAAAAGGAATGTCAATGGAATGGTTTACCCACCATGGTCAAGTGTGCTAAAACGAGTTTTTTAACATTGCATGACGCACAATAGGGATACAGACCTACTGAGGACTAGAAAGACACAGAATCTTAGCAATGGAGAATAATTCATCTGCAGTGGTGTGAAAGAACCTAATGGAGTATGCAATAAAAAATGCAAGCCAAATTACTATCTTTTTAAAAAAATAATGAAACATAATATAAACGTTATGATATTTTATATACTTTATAAAACATATCTTACAATCAGATATATATATATATATATATATATATATATATATATATATATATATATATATATATATATATATATATATATATATATATATATATATATATATATATATATATATATATATATATATATATATATATATGGAAGCCATATCAGATGTTAGATTGGCACCATTTTAATTCAGAACCAACCGATATAAAAAATGAAGACTTTTATTGAAAAATACAATGTCAATATGACTATCCATTAGGGAGAATTAGTAATAACAAAAATGTAACTCCCTTTTCATTTAGTACCAATGGACATCATAAGATGGCTTTCTGAGAAAAACCCATGTTGATATGACCATTCAGTAAGAAGTGGTTAAAACAATTTGAAGATGGCTCTGATGATATCAATATTGGATGTCACATGGGACAAATTTTCATTTAAGACCAGCTAAACAACATAAGAGGTCTTTTAGTGAAATCAAAATAATGGTTATGATCAGGAGGAGCAACAATACCAATATTATCAAAATGGCCAACATGATGGTTATAGTGGCTGCCAGTGTGGCACCATTTTCATTTAGGAGCAGCTAAACTGTGTGATAAATGTGTTTGTCAAGTTTCATGCTAATCCTCCAAGTAACTAAGGAGCATGAATGTAGAAATAAAAACCTACTAACTAAACTCTTCGCATCAATTATTACAATTATTATCATTTTTATTATTCTTGTTGTTGTTGGTATTGTGAATTTATTCGGATATTTAAATTTGTATGTTACAAAATAGTAATGCATGATGCATGTGGGATAGTTTTCATTTTTGATGGCATGAAGTGCCTGCAAGCTTGTGTTATTTCACAGTCACTCTTCAATATCACATGACAATTACAGACATTTACATAACAGTAAAGCATTAAGGTCTTGGCATCAGGAAGTTGAAATGGCATGTTGTACAATTTGAACCAATCAAGATCTTTATTTCTATGAACAAAAATAAACATATTATACATGTACTTATGTTCCACTTTGCTGTCAATCAATTAAGGTGTACTCATTTATGAAGCTTCATATTCACCTCAACATTAAGGTCTATAACCATTAACTGTAAAATATCATAAATTAAATGTCATAAAAAATTTCTTGATGTCTAATGAAGTTCATGAGATATCTGAATCAAGTCTTCTGTAAGAGATCCTGTATTTTAAATGACATCTTATAAATATTATACAAGATGAGATATCAGAAATAAGTCTTCTGTAAGAGATCTTGCATAAACATTATATAAGATTATGAGATATCTGAATTAAATCTTCTGTATGAGATCCTGTATACTAAATGACATCTTATAAAGATTATATAAGAGTACGAGATATTGGATAATGGTTCACATGATATATTTGGGGTTTGAGTCTTTTAAACAATAACATATCTTACAAATGTTTATCTTTTAGAGTTTTTATGTCAAAATATCTTGTACATCAAAAAAGATTATTGTGTATTGAAAAGGATATATTTTATATTAAATATAGTATTTGTGTATTAAAACTGACACATTTAAATCAGATATCTTGTCAACATTAGGATATCTCATACATTTGTGAATTATTATATAAGAAACATTTTTGATATATTGCAAGATATCTTCATTTTTTTCCTTTTTAAGCTAGTTTAATTATATTTACTTTATTTAATATATAAACATCTTACAAAGTACAAAGCTATCTTAACACAATTATTTGTATTAAAAAAATATCTTGGAAAAATACAAGATGAGAACAAATTTATATCTTATAAATTGATGAGATATTTAATCCAGTTTATCAAATATCTAATTTTTGGAATAAATTTACATTTGGCTTGACATACTTTAATTTTTAAGAGCACCACTTACCCTTAAATAGGTTCTGTAGGAGACCCTATAACTGATCCTTGGGGTCGCATCTCCTCCCCTTGCCCCTTCTTGATGAGCCATGACTTCTATGTAATACTCAATTTATTACCTATCTTATACGATGTCACAAATAATTAAATCTGGTATCTAAAGCCTGATACAATGCTGCAGATTTAATCAGCTGCAAACTTATACCATAAGATGTCTATCAAAATTTCACTGAGCCATACAAATTAATGTCTTCATCGATGTAATTTTATATGAATTGGCATTCAATATCACAGGATTTCAGTGACTCCAACACTTGAATAAGAAAGTTCCATATGAATGATTGAGGAGATTCCTATAAGACATATAAGAAATCTGGAGAAGAAAGAGGACACTGAATACAGTACACAAGCCTGTAAATTCCTCACAGATCAAAACTAGAATAATCAAACTATGAGCTATACAAACTGCAAGTTAATGGATCACATTACATTGGAATAAAAACTAAACATTAATTTACCATCCATCTGAAGATATGCTAGGTAAATATTTGTAACTACCCATTAGGTCAAAGATTGAGTTTTCTATCATTAAAAGAAATTATTTTAATCAAAATGTAAAATTGTCAGCTCATAAAGCACAATGTATCTGGACAATTAATTCACTTTTGTCCATTAAGATAATTCCAACATGTGCAGGAATATGAGGGGAAAAAAAATGTCATACACTGTGCCTGTCACGTATGGTATTTCAGAGAGCACTCAATTTAATGTAACAGAATCCTTTCATGTAAGTATTAAATTCCTGAAAGCCTTTGAAAATTGGAGACATGAAAAAGCAAACATTAACATCAGCCTGTAGCATACAACCCAGCAAAATCATTTTAAAGCAATTAATCTTACAGTAAATAAAATTCTGAGTACCTATTGAAATATAAATCACTTCAGTAAAGGCTTGTACCCATTGGGGTCATTAAAACTTTCCAATCACTGTATCCCCTGCACAAGGACAATTAGCTGTAATTGATCCACCAATATCCTCTACAGAATCTGAGACTGATCCTTGCATCACTGGCAACACAAGATTCATGAACTTCAACAGTGTACACACTGTATTAAGATTTGCAGCTGAAATTGATCTGCTAATAACTGTGTGCTTCAATCAGAGTTCATTTTATCAGGAAAAATATAGCATAGTATTCATTCCTCCATCACATGACCAAACAAAAGTAATCTTTTCTAAATAGTGCAGATCAATTTATTTTTACTACAGGAATGACAGATGGAATAAGCATATAAAGTCTGTTGGATCCAAAGAATGTTCATCATTTAAAAGTTTGTATTGATTCAAGACAGCTTTAATGGGGTCTTTATGAAAGATATTCCTTCATAATATCAAGGTATTGATTTATTAACATTTATGAAATATTGCTCCTGATATAAGTCTTTTCCTGTGGAATATCCTGCTCCAAACAATCAAAAATTAAGATTTAATTGGATTTTCCCATATTTCCTTTTTAAAACTCCTGATAAGGTGCTTAATTGACCATTATGTCCTGAGTATTAAATCCATCTTGAAAAAGTCATGGCCCAAGCATTTCAAAATTCGAAAAATATGGTGCTCCAGGACCATATTACAGAGAGCCCACCATTATCAGCTCACCACCAGATCATATCAACCACTGAAGCAACCAAGAAGCAGGCAGGCAACTAAGAAAAGCACACAGCATATCATAAATATTCCTGACTTCTTGAGGGAGACCAATCAGCTGATCAGGGTTACTTTCTCTACAATTCTCAGCTAAATTTACACTCATTGGCACTTTGCAGAAGCCTTGATCATTGTTAGAAGCATTATGTGTTACTACAGAGTAAATCCTATCCTTTTGTTCCTATTTTTTTATATAGTTATTTGCATGTTTGGCATTCCTGGAGTTCTGTGGAATCAGCACAGACCTACTATACTCTTCTAACACTCTGGGCCTTTTATTATTGTTATTAGAAATTGCTTAAAAAATGTTTTACACACAAATGTTACACATACCATCCAATTTTCTCTGCTATATCTTAGATATCTATCATTTCTGTTCATAACCACAGGACTTAAAATGTTCTAAATACACAGATGGGTGTTGACTGACTTTGTGATTGATTTTAAATGCAGTTCAATATTTTCTTGGAGGATTTTATTTCCACTTTATAACCAAGAATAGGAGTTAGTATATATTCCTCAGCTCTGGTAACTATTCTTGTACTTTAGAAAAATACCTTAATGTATATCCTCATTTATAAGTCAAGTCAAACAGGAAACAATAAAGATCCTGATCTGCTGTAGTATAATATGCCTGCAGATTAGTGTCTATATTGTCTGTTCTACTGATTACTGCTAACAAACTCCACAGATTAAACCAGAGCTGTCAGCACATTATGTGATAGCAGATCTTGGTCTGTGCAGTTTGCAGTTGGAGTCAACTTATAAGCAAGAGTACATATGGTACAGTTTAAATAATGATTTAACTCTTAATTAAGGGTTTGCATCTAATGAAAAATCTGTCTGCGTGGATTCGAGTCTAAGATTCGGCCAATGTGGGTATGTAAGAAAACTTGCCAGTAGCTTCTCGTGGGTTGGTGGTTCTTTCCGGGGGTTCTCCCGACTTCTTCCTCCACCATTATTACTGGCCGCCATGTATAGCCTATCGTGTGCTGAAAAATGGCATTAAACCAAACAATAACAAATAACTAATGTAAAATGAAAAATGGCATTAAACCAAACAATAACAAATAACTAATGTAAAATGAGACAGATGATAATCAGATGATGTTGTCCTTAGTTATGCTTGTTACAAAAATTGGTGAGGTGAAGATATATACCTGATTGTTTGTTTGTTTGATTAGGATATATTACCGTAATGTAGCTTTAACAATTTTGCAGTAATATTGCAATGTCTGCATTGTGGCAGTTTATAGTCATGTCACGAACTGGGATATCATGACACAGATGTGTAGCATGATGTCCCACACAGTCACATTATCCTGACACCAGGCCGACCAGTCCTAACACTAACCTCTTAATGCAGCTGTTAGTACCATTTTTGTAAGTCTTTGGTATGACTTGGCCGGGGATCGAACCCATGACCTCGCGCTTCCAAGGCGGATGCTCTAACCACTAGGCCACTGGAGTCGTATATATACCTGATAGAATGTGGGCAATCACTCCATCAAAATTGGACAAAAGATGAAACCTCTCCTACAAAATGACATGGAACTGTGTGCAAGGGTTAAAGATATAAGGTTGCTGCAAGAAGAGTGACAACTGGAGAGATAAAGTCAAACAGATGGCAATGTTGATTGCTACATGTTAACCACTAAATACACATTGATGCATGCCTACCAGTATTTTTACATCATTGTACAATCAACATTGTTATGCTTAAAGCATGTAAATGTCCATAACAATTTCACTCACAACAAATCAATGAAAACTTTACTGCATATGCTACCTTGCAAGCATGGCATCTGCAGTACACATCTGTTTTTACTGGTTTTTACTGGACAAAAGTGACATCCCTATATCGATTAATTTACATTTAAAATGAATGTAACATGCTTTAAATAGTCATGCCTCTAAGGGAATGAACAAATCTCCATGAAAACAACCAATTTTGTACAATATAAAATAAAACTTAAATGGATTAATGCTGCCAGTCATATGCTACTGCACTAAGTTGTGTTTTTTCAACACCTGATAATTTGGCCTTCCCTTATATGTATACATACATACACATTACAAAGTATTAACATCTTTACATTTTATCCTTTATCTTGTGTAGTACTTCGTGTTTATGATATTTGAAAGGGTTTGAAATCCCTTAAGTTTTCTTTACAAAATTCTTTATGTAAACACTTTTTTTACTTTAACTGATACCATACTCACCATCCATCCATCCGTCTGTCTGTCCATGCATGCATGCATGCATCCATACATACACACTCACACACCCAAGTACCAAAACACAATTAGAGTCAGGTATTCTAAAACAGGAACTTGGGCTTGTGATCACTGACCTGGCTGAGATCTAAAAATTATATGTACAGGCAATAGGCCAAGCAATTTGGATAAGTAAGATGTACAGGCAGTTGGCCAAACAATCTGGGTAAGTAACATGTTTTCTGACATATAAAGGTTTTTATATTTTTTAGTTATGGGAGCAGTGCAATGGAAGACAGATTGACATCATTTGTACAAACCTGAATGGCCTTGTGCCATGATGCTTTCTGTGGGTATTAACTATAATCTGGTGGCAATATTTTCAGATGAAGTCATTTAAGAGTTGCTGGGTTTTTCAGTAACATTAGTCTTCTTGTCAGAATGTTTAATGAAAGATTTTATCAAATTTTGATCAGCAGTTTGTAAGAGTTTGTTTGAAAGTTTTACTTTTTTTTTGTAACACCAGCCATATTTGATGGAGGGTTAGAATCATTAATATAAATTAATATACCTTTATAGGCTAGCACAATTTCTGCAAATTTGGCTTAGTTCTATTGAGTGCTTATTTTAGAAAAAATCTTCTAAACTAGTTTGTAAAAAGTAAAACAAATATTGGAATATTGGCATCTTTTGTACAATCTGAAGACCTTCATTCCAAATAATTTCTGCCAATTGAAGGTCAAAACTCTTTTAAGCATTTTTATGGTGGCAATAGTTAATGAAAGATCAACATCAAATATATAAACCTGAAATCCTTCTATAACTGGATATTTTCTATAAAAGTTTGTAAAACAAATCGGTTAACTTTTATACATAAAAGTAATTTTTAATATTTTAAATTCATAGAACTCTCAAAAGGTCTCCATGTCAGGATTATTGCTGTCGAATACAATCACATTCTGTTCAGCTGTTTTGGAGAAGACATCTTTCAGATGTTTTTCATTAGTTAATGATTTGTGGCTATATTTAATGGTGAATCAGAATCAGTGTACAAATCTGAAAACACACAAGAATGATTTCTCTAAAACTAGCCTAGTTCTACTGAGCATTTTTTGCAAAGCTATTCCAAGGTTTAGTAATGTTGAATATATTTAAAAAGGCTCAGCATAACTGCACAAATTGGAAGACCTTTGTGCCTGAATATATTTTTTTTAAACTTGGTCAACATTGGATCAGCAGTTACTGAAAGATTTTTAAAACCTTTTTTTTAACTGGTGGACATATCTGGCAAGAGATCAGCATCATACATACAAACTTGAAAGGTTCTGTACTAGGATGATTTGTCACACCAACTTAATTTTGTACAAATTTGAAAGCTATCTATGCCAGGATGATTTCTTATAAATTTTGTAAAAATCCTCTCAGGTGGTTTATGAGAGGAAGTAACTCACATGATTATCTATTTTAAGTAACAGAAGCCATATTTTATCGCAAATCAGCATTATTTCTGCAAATCTGAAAAAAAAACTTCATGGCAGGATGTATTCTATCAAATTCTAGCAATATATGATGTCTGATTGGCAACATTCGTAAAAACAAAAAAAAAAAACTGAAATGAAAGCCATCTGTGCCAGGGAGCTTTCTGCCAAATTTGGTCAACTACAGATTAGTGATGTTTAAGAAGTCATTTAAGGATTTTTCTGTTTTCAGCAATAATGGCCATTAGCTAATGGATCACCATCATAGATGTGGAAGAATTTCATGTCCAAATGATTTCCATGAACTCTGGTCAAATGTTTTTAAATTATTTTTGAGAAGTTCAAACTGGCAAGGATGGGTGATAGATGAAGGGCCCCTAGCATAAGCTCAAATGGCCTTAGAACCGGATGAGATGAAATTATTCTAATGAACAACAAGATTTCCTGAAAGAATCTAAAACTACTCATGAAATTCTGAAAAATCATGGAATCAGAAATCAATTCTCGGAGTTATTATGCCATTGGGCATCATCACAACTACATGTCACAATGGACAATCAGGTGTCATTGACCCACCAATATCCTGCACAGAATCCAATTCTGATCCTACGACTAAACACTTCCTGAAATTCATTAGCAACACTGAAATCCTGACCTCCAATAATGTAAACAGAGAATCAAAATCAGGCACTGATATTGATCTGCCAATGTTAATTTTATCAGAGCTCAGTCTTTCTGTGATGGGGGTGGGTGGAGAAGTAGAAAAAACATGTGCTATATCAATTCATCTTTCCTGCACAATTTTTGACCCAATATCATAATAAAATGACCTGAATAACAAATCAATTTATTATTAATAACATTAACAAGTTAATAGCATTAATGAGACTTGGGAGTTTCTCTTAAGTTATTTAGCAAGTCAAGTCTCCATTTATTAGGTTACAAACTATTAATATAAGAGGCCCAAACAACCCTGAGAGTGCTTGCCTAGCTGACATCAGATTATCCATAATCCATAAGCACTTGTCCAAAATAGCTGAGTCAGTAGGATCCTTCCTACACAAATCAACTGATGATATTCATTGCATTGGATATGAAAACAATTGTTTCAAGGTTCTCTATTTTGATGCTGTTGTTGTTGTTGTTGTTGTAGGGTTTAACACCATTTTTCAGCACACGATAGGCTATACATGGCGGCCAGTATTATTGGTGGAGGAAGAACCCGGGAAAACCCCCCATGAAGAACCACCTACAAACGAGAAGCTACTGGCAAGCTTTCTCACATAACTACATTAGCCGAATCTTAGACTTGAACCCATGCAGACTGAGGTGAGATGGCAGTGATTGTAACGGAGAGCGCTTTAGACCACTCGGCCACTCAGGACCCCTCTCTATTTTGAACAAAAGTACCTATTGCCAAAGTCTGTTGATTTATTTTTTTATAAAATTGTGTAACTGAGTTTTGTTCCTTGTTAGCGATGCTCATGCATCATTTGTACAAATCTGCAAGCACTGTATTACAGAACACTCACTTTTGGTTACATTCAGTTGAGTATTTATTTGTTTCTGTATTTTCAGTAATGGTGGCCATATCTGATGACACACCAGTATCAAATTAACAAATTAAAAAAGACTTTATCTATGGACATCAATATTGGTCAAATTCTAAGCAATGACATTGAAGAAGACATTTCAAAATTTTAGTAATGGCTACGAAATCTGATGGCAGATTGGCATTAATTTAACAAATAAATGTGAACAGTCTTTATCCCAGAATACTATGTCAGTTTGGCAAAATTTTATTCAACAGTATAGGAGAAGTTATACTAAGATCCTTTCATTTTTAATAATCATGGACATATTTAATGGCAGCATCAGTTTATAAAATACAAAGCCATTCACGCAAGGAAGTTTTCTGTCAAATTCTCCTAACAGGATTCTGGGAATTTTCTATATATAGTAACAGTGACCAAATTTAATGGCAAGTAGACACAACTGTAAAAATATTAAGGTCTTTATGCCCGAACATTTAATTTCAAATACAGTATGTTCAAATTCTGTTCAGCAGTTTTCAACAAGATGGAATTTTTTTTATTTTGATAAACACAGGCTTTATTAAATGACAGGCTGACATCAGTTTTAACAAACTTCAAAGATGTCTATGATTGAATCTTTTCTGTCAGATTTGGTAAATACCTGATGAGAGGTTTTTGAAAAGATAATTTTTCCTACTTAAGCTACAGTGGCTGTATCAGAAAGCAGACTGGTATACTTTCTGTCATGTTTTGCAAAATTTTATTCAGAGGTTTGGGGGGAGACATTTAAAGGTGTTTTTTTTTTCTTCTAGTTTTTGTAATGCCAGCCATATTTGATAGTGGGTTGTTAACAGTTGTACAAACTTTATGATAGGTTGTTTTCTGTCAAATATTGAATTCCCATAGGCAGCTTTTACGATTAGTTTTAGATTTGTTTCTTTATTTTTTTTAACAAAAGCCATATGTAATGGTGGATTGGGATCCTCTTTGTAAACTCAAAAGTCTTCATGTCAGATGCATTCTGTCAAATTTGACAAAATTCTGTTCAAAAGCTTTGGAAAGAAGCTGTTTTAAGGTTTTGCTAATGGTGACATCTAAGAGTAAATTGCATAATCTGGGCGGCTGGCATGCCAGGATTCTGCTCTGCAGTATTTAAATAGTTGTCATTTAAAGTTTTGCTCTGGTTTTAGTAATGGCTGTTCTACATGTATCTGATTGTAGATCAGAATCATATGTAAAGAAATGAAATAATTCAAAGCCAGGATGCCTTCTGTAAAATACTGTCATATTATTTTTTTGAGATTTGTCAGATATCATTTAATTCTTTTAGTTTTAGTAATGGCAGGCATATCATTTCTTTAATTTAAGTTCATCATACCAGGCTGTTTTCTGTTCAAATAATCAACTTCTGTCCAGCAATATTCAAGAAACTGCTTCAATGATTTTCTATTGTTTTATAGCAGCCATATTATAAAAGCAGATCAGCATGACTTATACAACACTGAATGCAATCCATTTCTGTCAAATTTTGTCAAATTCAGTTGAGCATTTAGTTTTTGTAAAATTTTTATTTAGAATAATCATGGCCATATTTGATGGCAGATCAGACATAGTCAATCGTTCGAACTTGAAAGACCTCTATATTAGGATCCTTTCTATAAAAATATTAATATAGAAACCTAAGAAGTTTTCATGCAAGGATGCATTCTGTTATGTGTGGTCAAATTCTATGCAGGGATTTGAGGGGAAAAAAGGTTGTTTAAAGGTTATTCTATTAGAGTAGGTATTCCATTTTCAGTAAAAGCAACGTATTTCAAATCAGAGCAGTGTAATATTTTTGGTATACATTTTATAAAATCTTTCTGCCATGTGCTCTTTTTTAAATTAAGTAAATTTTGTTAATAAGCTTTCTGATGTTAACTACTACAGTGTTCTAAAACTTCCATATTACACAGTATAATGCCCCATGTGGCCGAGTGGTATATAGAGCAATTGCCTTTACCAATAACTGCCATCTAACTGTCAGTGTGGGTTTGAATCCCAGGCTCAGGCAATGTGTGAGAAAGCTTGCCAGTAGCTTCCCCTGGAATGGTGGTTCTTACCAAGATTTCTCAGGTTCTTCTCTCATGAGTTATACTAGTGGCCATGTATTACCTACCCTTTACTGAGAAATGGTGTTAAATGGATAACATCAACTACAGAGTGTGATCATAAAAGTAACCGAGCCTGGTTGATATGCTGAATGAATATTGAAGAGCATCATCATGGCTAACTACATAAACAAAGTAAAACAAAAGATACTTTCATTTTTATTGTTTGACTTGGAGGACATATACACTATACTTCCTTCTTTTCATTTTGACATTTTGTTTTTGATATATCAAAATTAGTAATCACAAATACTGAATGCAGATCATGGTGTTTAAAGTTCACATATTGCACATACATAATAATGTGTTGTAGTTGATACACAAAACTAAGCAGATGGCAAATCAGGAATATGTCATTGGCTTCATTGCAGTCCAATCAGATGATCAAAGGTAACCTCTAGAAAACAATATATAATAAACAGAATACAGAAACTTTCACAATCTTCCAGAGTTCTGTGTTATTTACAAGGAATTGTTTTATTGTTTCCCATAAAAGCTATCAACATCATTGAATACCTGGAGAATATCTGACAGGTATCAAAAGGCTATTCATTATTCACAGTAATATTTCCTTGAAAATGGAGAATCTACAAGTGCATAGACCACCTAGTTTTAACAGCTTTCCTATTACTTATTGCTGAAGAATATTCCTTTCTATAACCAGCATCCATAGATCTTAATTAGCATTCTACTGGCATGACTTCAGGTTCTGACCTAGTGAATGGGGATTGACTTCATTGCTGACACTGATTGAAATTCAACACTTTCTATGGGGATATTTCTCCTCTTTTATGACTTAAAATAGATTTTGTTGGCATTTTACAGCACAGCAGCACAAGTGGGCTTTTTAATACCAAGGCAAATGGATTAAAGTGCATTGCCCAAGGATGCACCATGTAAACTGGCCAGGACTGATCCAATGGAAAGATTCAAACCATTATCCTTTTGGTTGCAAGTTGATCATACTAACTACTGAGCCACAACAGTTTCAGCTGTCATTAGTCATCTAATACAACTTGTAGGAAAGTACATCAGACATAATCTACATCCTCCAGTCACAGGCGGTGATTTGAACTTAGGACTTGACCCAGTATATATGCTGATATTATGTTGATTAACTCCTGATAGATTTTAATTTATTAGCAGATTGAGGAATATGAAATGATTTATAAATATGAATCCATTTTTTTAAATAATGAGGACCATGAATCAGACTTAACATTTACAAATCTAATTATTGAAAGAAATAACATGTCCACAAATATAAAATACACCACTCCAATAGCCTAATGTTTAGAGCATCCACCTCGGATGTGGAGGTCGTGGATTCGATCCCATAAAGAGTCATACCAAAGACTTACAAAAATAGTACTTACAGCTTCCTTGCTTGGTGCTCAGCATTAAGAGATCAGTGTTAGAGCTTGTCGACCTGGTGTCAGGACAATATAACTGGGTGCGACATCATGCTACATGTCTGCGACATGATGCCCTAGCACTAAACATCACTATAAACTGCCACACTGCAGATATCATAGCAATATGACTGAAAAACTGTTAAAGCTATATTAAAAATCCAAATCACACACACAGACACACACACACACACACACACACACACACACAAATATAAAATTACTGGAGGTGACTCTGTAGTTATGGAACTAAGTCATTACTTGCATGAATCAAATAATCATTACTGGATGCACAAGGTACCAAAATGATTAACTGCATTATTTGTATGTACCATATATAAATGGGAATTGTCTGACTAAACCAACAATATTTTCTTTGTGCACTAAATTCATGGCAAAATATATGTTCTAATCTTGCTCAGTGGACTGCAATGGTTTCTACCTATTTTTGATCTGCAGAACAAAAAAGGTTTTGAGTAGAAGCTTGTTACACTTCTTTAATATATGAATTTTTTCTCTAAAACAGACACCTGTGTGGCAAAATAATTGTCTACAGAAATGTAAGGTTATTTCTTTTCTGCCTCAAGTTCAAGCCATCTACAAACTGGCCAGTGCACGTGGTCAAGACCTAAAATGTTATCAAATGGTAATCAAAAAAAGATTGAAGGACTGACAGGTAGAGCCGTGACATGATCCTTGTACAGAATGTATAAAAACAGGAAAGAATGGAAAAAAAGTTATCTTCCCATCCTCTAAAGTTTCAACATTACAGACGTCTGCTAAAATTAGATTCTGTAATTAAAACTAATAACCTTGGAGGAAATGTGACCCAGACACTAAATTTTGATACAGGGCTTATTTTATTAGAATACTTACAATTTAAGCACTCTCACAAAGTTTAGTTACAAATGTATTACTGGTACAATTTCTCAAGAACTGGAGAGGTCTAACATTCCCCATTACCAATCCTGAAATTAGCTCTTATGGGAATTTGTATTTCTAAGAACTGATATTTCTAACCTCTGTAGCTGATTTGAGAGATCATAAAAAAAAAATATTTTCATACACATAATGAAGACGCGGAGAGGAAAGTAATTTGGATAAGTAAACATAGTTTTAAATGCTTCTCTACATCTTGTATCTTCTTTCAAAACTGATAGCACAGCAGCAGCATCTGACCCATACCAAAAAGACCCTATGGCAGGATTCTTAACATCAAAGTTGGTCAAATTCTGGCAAGTGGTTCTTTCAGATCAAGTTATAAAAGTTGACTCCTACATTTACTACCCATAATCATATCTGATGATGGAGCAGAATGATTTGTATGAATATGAAAGGTATTCAAGCTAGTACACTTTATCAAGTCTATTTTAAGTTTATTAAGTGGTGTTTTATAAGAAGCTGTTCAAGGTTTTTCCACTTTAACAGAGGCAATTCTGATGGCAGATTGGCCTCAATTAAACAAGCATGAAAGACCTTCATACCAGCATTCTTTCCATCATATATGGCATATTTTCTCTTGAACTGTTTTTGAGACGTTTATTGATTTTATTTATATGAGTATCTGTTACGTGCTTAGGCTCGAATAAGCAGCAACACAGAAAGAGTGAAAACTAACAAGCTTGTATAACTTTAACAATGAATTTATTAAGTACAATTATTTAAATAAAACAATTGAACTTACAGTTTTAGAGAATCAAATCCAACAAATATAGAATTCACAAAATAATCCACTAATAGAATTGCAAGTCCTGATAAATAAATGTTCTAATAATTCCAGGTTCGAATCTTGACGAGGTAATAATCCAAAATGGCTGACAATGTCATGTGATGCAGTTCTTGTTTTTAAATCATCCAGATGAAATTATGAAACATATGTCCTTTTCCAGATAAATAGAATAATTCTTCTTTTCCAACGAATTGACACAAGTCCAGAATAATATTAACACTCAAACATAAATACACAACCAATAACTTGCAGTCCAATACTTCTACTACTGTCAGCTTCTAAAATACAGCTATATATATTGTTTTTCTGAAGTAAACAAGTGATCATGCTCTTTTCTAGAAATTGATAGAAGGTCATGGAAGGTCACAGAAAGAGACTACCTTACTAAAAATAACATACTCTAGATTTTTCTTACCCCTAAGAACTAAAAATAGAATGTTGTCCCTAAAATTAACCAATCAAATTGAAGACCTGTTTACAATGTTCAAAGCAAGGTCAGGAACTAGACCACTGTAAGCCAAGGTCAAAACTTGTTTACAATCTAAGTCAGCCTATTTATAGAAAGTGATTAAGCTGAACTTTCTAGAACAATTTCCCAATTAATGAATATTAAATCCTAAATAATAAATTTGGGTTCAACAATTAAAAAATAAATAAATCCAATAGCCGTAACACCTTCCCCCATAAAATAAAAAGAAAGGTTTATATGATAAAACTTTCTTTTTATCACAAACCAATTTACATCTGAAATTAAAAATTACACAATATAATGAATTATACACGGGAAAGAGTGTTTACAATTATTTTATCAAGAAATAGCCTCAACCTTTTAACTTGTCCATGTCCCACTAAATGTCCTAAAAAAAAAACACTCTAGCAAGGCAGAACTCACTTTTAAATAAATTAACAGTCAGACACGTATTAGTGAGTCTGTCAAAGAATTTTCTAATTGTTGCTAGATGTTCTCTCCAGGTGTTGTTGTAGATGATGACGTCACAAATCTCTAGACCAGAGATAATCATTTTTGTGAGACGTTGAAATGGACTTTCTTTATATTGATAGAGTCCTTTTGGAGTCGCAATGTAGAGTTTTCCTTTGCTCTTTCCGTAGTGGAATCTGCCAAAATCCTTTCAGAAGGTCAGAATTTGGTGACGTACTTGGCATTCCCAATTTTATCAATAGAATAGTCAATTCTTGTTAATGGGAATGAATCTGTTTTTATCACTCTGTTCACCTTCCTATAATCAGTGCACATACGGAGAGTTTTATCTGGTTTAGGAACAAATATGCATAGTGAACTCCAATCACTTTTACTGGGCTTGATAAAATCATTCTACAGCAAATATTGAATTTCCTTTTTCAAATATTCCTGTTTGAGTGGACTCGTCCAGCATAGATGCTGTTTGGAATTTTCAATTTCAACGTCATGAAAATTTTGTTTGTCCTGGTAAGAATATCTGGACATAAGTGCTCATATAATAATAACTTTCAGTTCATTTCTTTCTTGCACTTGCAAATGTGAAAGTTTCTGGTCTAGATTTTTTTATAATTTCTGAATTCTGACAATTCGTCGCTCCAATATCAGTCGAATCCTGATGATATTCCTTCACTAAGAGGGACTGGTACAACTAAATTAATTACATATTTAACATGGCTATCTCTTTCAATATACTGGTACTCCTATAATTAATTTAGATCCCAGGAGCACTAATACTATAATTTAACTAATTCATTTTCTTCCTAACTTTGTACGGGCCATAATATCTAATTTGAAGTAAAGTAAGAAGAATGAATAAGAGTAACACAACTCCATTATCATACTCAAAAGTTCTCTCTCTTTCAGTTCTATCAAACCTTAGCTTCATTTTTAACTTTAATTGATTACTTGACTTGGTCTTAGATAAGGAATCCACACAATCTACCATAATTCCACTGAATGTTTCATCAAACGTAGGAATAGGTTGCAGATGAGCCTTACGTATCTTCTGATTGGGTTTTCCTACCATTTGACAAGCATGACAAGATCTACAATATTTGACAACATCACTTTTGATTTTTGGCCAATAAAAATGAGTTAAGATCTTGTGATACATTTTATTAATCCCTAAATGACCAGCCAAAGGAGTTTCATGGGCCAGATTAAGTATTTCCTGTCTGTAAGGTTTTGGAACTACTATTTGATAGTTCACTGACCATTTATCACCAACAGGTACCTCGGGAGGTCTCTATTTTCTCATAAGAATTCCATTTTTAATGAAATAACAGACAGGAACTTCAGTAACTTCAGTCTCATTTATGACCCTTTGAAACAAACAGGAGATCTCAGGATCTTTTTCCTGTTCAACGACAAGTGACTGTCGTTTATCACCCTGATTAAGAGAATGAGTTATTAAAATATGATCACTATGATCAATACCTTCTGATTGATCTAAACCAAGAGTAAAAGTGATCTCATCAAAAACCTGACCTATACAAGTGCCAGTTGAAGGAATGCTGCCTCCTGTAACATCACTCTCAAAATCACCACCCTGATTAGAATAAAGAGAATGAGTTGTCAAAAGAGGATCACTATGATCAATACTTTCTGATTGATCTAAACAAGAAGTAAATGTGACCTCATTGAAAACCTGACCTTTACAAGCGTCAGTTAAAGGAATACTGGCTTTTTCAACACAAGCCTGACCCATGCAGGAGTCAGATAAGGGAATGCTGCCCTCAATAACATAATCCTGACCCATGCATATGTCAACGAAGGGAATACTGCCCTTTTCAACTTCATTCTCAAGAACTTTCTTTACCATAGCTCTAGTAACTGTACAAGCTTGAAATATATCAGGGATTTCTTTTTCAATTGGATCAACTTTCTGATCCAAATTAGGCTTGTCAGTTACAAGTGGATTAACCACAACATTGTCTCCAGCTAAGTCGTTGCCTAGCAATAAATCTATTCCCTCTACGGGTAAAACCGAGACTGTTCCGATTGTCACAGGTCCTGACACTGTCTGATGACAAATTTACACAATGGAGAGGAACATTAACAAAACAGCACTCCAACCCCTGAATAAGAACACTTTCATTAGAAGACTTCTCAGATAAAGGCAAAGTACCTAATAATAAAAGACTCTGAGAGGCTCCTGTGTCCCTTAAAATTTTAATAGGGATGGGATTGGCTGAATCACCCAAAAGTGATACAGAACCCTTCGATATGAATGGTACATAATTCTCCATATCAAAATCAGACTGGGATTTATTAGACCCAACAAATGTATTGCTTTCAATACATGACTGTGACCTTGACCTCTTGTAAATAAGAGCATTTGGAACTGGTCTATCTTGATTCTGTTGCCTATTTTTCAATTTGTAGCAATCAGAAATAACGTGTCCTTTTTTCTTCCAAAAGTTACACGTCGGAAGAGACAAGGATCTAGAATCAAACTTCTCTGAAGTCTGATTTTTGAAAGTTGTGTTAGTTTGAGTTTTAGAAGGGCTTGAATTAGGCGGAAATTCTTTTCTGCCATTAAATTGTTGAGTAGAAGTCTTGTTAACAAAATGAACTTTATGTATCAAAGAATATTCGTCAGCAGCTCGAGCAGCATTTTCCAAGGTTTCAATCTGATGCTCCTCAAGATAAGTTTTAACATCACTATGGACACAGTTTTTGAACTCTTCAATTAATATAATTTGCTTGAGATTTTGGTAATCTTGCTCGACTTTCTTGGCTAAACACCATCTATCAAACAACTGCTCTTTTTGTCTAGCAAATTCGACATGAGTTTGTCCAGCTTCTTTTCTGTAATTTCTAAATTTTTGCCTATAAGCTTCAGGAACTAACTCATAACCTCTTAAAATGCATTCTTTAACTACGTCATAATCACCACTTTGCTGAACAGACAGTGAAGTGTAAATCTCACTAGCCTTACCAGTAAGTACACATTGTAGTAACTGAGTCCAATTCTCTCTTGGCCACTTTAAATTTTCTGCAACTTTTTCAAAAAGAATAAAATATTTGTCTACTTCTTTTTCTTTGAAAGGGGGCACTAATCTAATATTCCTTGCTAAATCAAAATTCTGATTTGAAGTATGACGGTGATTCTCACTTGCCAGCTCTAATTCTTTCATTTTACACTGATATTCCCTTTCTTTCTTCTCTCTCTCTCGTTCAATTTGTTTTTCTTGTAACCTTTCCTGTCTCTCTCTCTCCTCTTTTTCAAATTGTAATTGTCTTTCTTTCTCTCTTTCATGAAATTCCAGCTTCTTAAACTCTAATTTAGATTGTAATTGTCTTTGTTTATCCCTCTCTTGTCACTCTCTCTCCTCTTTTTCAGATTGTAATTGTCTCTCTTTCTCCTCTCTCTCATATTGTAATTGCTTTTCTCTCTCCCTTTCCTGAAATTCTAGCTTTTTCAACTCTAATTCCATCTTGAATTTTAATTCTAATTCCTTCAGTTTAATGTCAGAGTCTGGTGTAGACTTACTGACTGGAATCAAAGCACTTTGTTCAAAAACATCCTGTTCTACCAAATACTGGACCAAAATCTTTTTGATATCTTGTTTCGTTAAAGAAGCCTTCACTTCAGAAAGATCGTATTTTCTGGCAAGTTGAACCAACTCGTCTTTTTTGAAAAGATCTACCGTAATTGCTCCTGGGTAGGATTAGAAAGAAATATCTCTACCTTAGATGTCATTTTGATACAAGCGTGCTAGTCTCACTAAAGATTTAAATTTTTTCAAAAACTAGGGGAAATTCAAATTTAAATTCCAATTTATTTCAATCTCAATCTCAATCCCGAGACGATAGCCACCAATTCTATGTTACGTGCTTAGGCTCGAATAAGCAGCAACACAGAAAGAGTGAAAACTAACAAGCTTGTATAACTTTAACAATGAATTTATTAAGTACAATTATTTAAATAAAACAATTGAACTTACAGTTTTAGAGAATCAAATCTAACAAATATAGAATTCACAAAATAATCCACTAATAGAATTGCAAGTCCTGATAAATAAATGTTCTAATAGTTCCAGGTTCGAATCTTGACGAGGTAATAATCCAAAATGGCTGACAATGTCACGTGATGCAGTTCTTGTTTTTAAATCATCCAGATGAAATTATGAAACATATGTCCTTTTCCAGATAAATAGAATAATTCTTCTTTTCCAACGAATTGACACAAGTCCAGAATAATATTAACACTCAAACATAAATACACAACCAATAACTTGCAGCCCAATACTTCTACTACTGTCAGCTTCTAAAATACAGCTATATATATTGTTTTTCTGAAGTAAACAAGTGATCATGCTCTTTTCTAGAAATTGATAGAAGGTCATGGAAGGTCACAGAAAGAGACTACCTTACTAAAAATAACATACTCTAGATTTTTCTTACCCCTAAGAACTAAAAATAGAATGTTGTCCCTAAAATTAACCAATGAAATTGAAGACCTGTTTACAATGTTCAAAGCAAGGTCAGGAACTAGACCACTGTAAGCCAAGGTCAAAACTTGTTTACAATCTAAGTCAGCCTATTTATAGAAAGTGATTAAGCTGAACTTTCTAGAACAATTTCCCAATTAATGAATATTAAATCCTAAATAATAAATCTGGGTTCAACAATTAAAAAATAAATAAATCCAATAGCCTTAACAGTATCATTATAGCAAACATTTAAAGATCATCATGCCAGAAGGCTTCCCATCAAAGTTGATCAAATTCTGGTGAGCTGCTTTTTTATAATAACTTGTTTCAAAATATTTCCTTTCTTGGCATGGTGGCCATGTTTGATAGACCTCTATGCCAGGATGTGGTCAAAATCTACTGAGTTATTTTTTGCAAAGTCTTTTAAAGGTTCTTCTGTCTTCTGTAACAATTTTTTTTAAACAAATTTGAAACATCTTCATGCCATCATACTTTTCATTCAAACTTGGTCAAAACTGATCAGCAGTTTCTGAGAAGTTATAAATAGCAATAGCGACACATAATAAATGAATCTCCATCATACCATATGCTTACATATCAGAAAAAGTATATTAAACTGATGGATAGAGGGCAAACTTTATGTCTCACAGGTGTGAAGAAAATCTAGCTTTCTTAGTTCTTGGCATCTACAACCAGCACAATGAATTGATCTGCAGACATGACACATCGGCATTAACTAGAAAAAGTAGCATATGCGATGAAACAGACACCTACAGATAACTCAAAACATACATCCTGATTCCTTCTTTCTGCATGTGGAGGCCAGGTGGTCAAGTGGTCTAAATACTCACCTTTACAAATCAATGACATTCCACCTATATGTGTGCATTTGAGTCTTGGCTCAGCCAATGTGGATATGGGAACAAGTTTACCAATAGCTTCCCATGGGTAAATGGTTCTTACTAGGTTTTTCTTCTATCAAATCTACTGACCACCACATACAGCTTATCATGTGCTGAAAAATTGAGTCAAACCAACACAACTAAAAACTTCATTTCTGAATACAAAAAAAAAATAAACCTATCAACTTGTAGTACAGCAAAACCTGTATATTCACTACTGTCTTTAAGTGGTCAAACCCTGTATGAATAATACATTTGTTCTTGCCTTTATGCTCCGTTTTTTTAAACTTTTAAACATGCATTCATAGCATGAGGTGGCATATTTAACAGATCTGGGGTTAAGATTTCAGAATCTGGCTGGGGGAAGGAGAGATTTTGTGGGGAGAGGGGTAGGGAATATGGAATGAAAATAATAGGGATTTATGAGCATGAAAGCAGCTCTCAATATAAAGGTGTCTGTTATTATTAGGGTTCAGAAATGTCACTGGTGAGATGAGCACCTCCTGAACTGGGTATCAAATCTTGGTCTATTGCTCAATCAAGCCAGTTGACCCAACAGCATGGCCATTTCTAAAAAATAACTTTCCTGCTGTTATGAGACACATTCTTATTTATTTCAAAGGCATTATCATTTACAGCCATATATGGCACCCTCATCCTGTGGGCTTTAATAGGGTAGCATAATGTATTCAAAATAACATTGGAAAGAAAAAAACTAAACTACAAGAAAATAACAAACTTGAAAACCTCCCAAACACTTGCTAGATGTTTATGCCATTTGAGCTCTCTGAACAAACATTCATGACCATATGAAAATCAGTAATTAAGGTTTATTAGCAACTAATTTCAAGTATATATTTCACATGTCTGACATAGAGACTGATTAAAAAAGACTAAAATGTCTGCAGAAACTTCTATAAAGATCATTAAGTATAAACATAAAATTATTTATAAAACTTAAAAATGTGTCTGCACTGTACTATTAAAAACAAAAATGATCAAAATTCTTATCTTGTAAAGAAACATAAATAAAGTAACATTCTCTCAAAGTATAATGCAAACTAGAGGTAAAGTACCTGCCATTATATTGGCACCTATTTCACACACTTATACACACTGGAAATTCATTAATTTAGTGAAGCCTTTAGGAAGTGCAAAAAGTGCACCAAGACATAAATTGTAAATTTGCAAAACTGGAAAATAGAGAAATGCATTTGACTTGACCAACCAATAGTTTCTTGGTACCCAATATTCATGACAAAACATGGGGGCACGGCAGGATGAAGGAAGATTGGTGGTGGGATTTTTTGCTGAGCAGACTGTAAAAACTCTAGCATACAGTATTTGTATTTTGGGTTTGCACTAAAAGAAAAGTTCTGTGTAATACCTTGGCACACTTCTCTAGCATATGAACTCTTCACTGGAGCAAATGTGTGTGGCAACCATTGCCTGTGGATATGTGCAAAGTGGTGGATCTATTAAAAACAATCCCTCCTTAAAGACACTGACAATATCTCACAAGAGTATATAGCTTCAAACACAACTTACAACCTCTTTGGAATGCTATGCACATAAGAATTTGTTTACCTGGAAGATGAACACTGGCTTTTTTATGATCTAAAAACACCAGGCTACAAACATTTTATGGGTTCAGTTTACATATGAGAATGAGGCTGCAATGTAAAGCTCTAATGCTAAGAGCTGTTTATAAAACTGTAAATGAAAGTATTTACATGCTTACTACCTCCTGTTGGCTTGCAGACCATTTGCACTAGTGGTTCATATATATATATATATATATATATATATATATATATATATATATATATATATATATATATATATATATATATATATATATATATATATATATATATCACATTATGTACCATGGTATATATTGCAGTTATAGAAGGGATCTAGGTCTTTCTGTTCCAAAGCATGGTCTTCTTTGTCTGAAGTTTAATCTGAAAATATTTTGCTGTTTTAAAGCAAAATGACACCATATTATACCCATGATAGTATTACAAGAAAAATAATAATTACCTAAGAAAAAAAAGAAAATAAAAGAACTCAGTTGAAAAGAAAATTGCAACCACCACCACTCCCACACAACTTAAATAGTCCGTACCTTATAGTAGAGGAATTTGATAAGTTAACTGTTCTAAAAATGAGCTAAAGTGGAATGGTTAAGATTATACTACAGTTGACACCCTGATGAGACAGAGTTTGTTGTTAGTAGGAAGCATTTATACAGATGTCTACAAATCATTAGCTATACTATTGAAATAAAAGCAGGGAATTTTGGGATGCCAACACCAAGGCAAGATATGTATCAGAGAGAGCCAGTAAATGAAAAAATAGTACACATGAGAAATTAAATAAAATTCAAACAGAAAAAAACTTCTCTCCTAAACATTGGTAGATGATTATCAAACCTACAAAGGAATATCTGTACATAAACACATAAACAAACATAAGAAAATAAAAAAAATGACTTTTAAAAATCTAAAATGTTTCTATATGTTGAAATTAGCATGAATATCTGTCACAACATCCCATTTGGATACCACACTGGTATTATGTGTCATATCAAACAAGTGATTAAAGGGCCATAACTATAATTTTATTCGTAATATTCAGAATTATTTTATGACAAAATACAAGTGTTGAGTAAAAAAAAGAAAGACGAAAACATGTCTCTAATATCATTAAATTCATAAAGAGATTACTTTTGAATTTCTGTGCATTCCCTACAGATTGAAACCACCTAAGTACAAGAGCAGTGAAAAAGTACCAGCATACATGTGTGTGTGCACGTGTATGTATGTATGTATGTATGTATGTATGTATGTATGTATGTATGTATGTATGTATGTATGTATGTATGTATGTATGTATGAATGTATGCATGTATGTATGTATGTCCTCCGTTATGGATCACTGCCATCTCACCTCTGTCTGTGTGGGTTCGAGTCTCGGATTCAGCCAATATGGGAATGTGAGAAAGCTTGCCAGTAGCTTCTCGTGGGTCGGTGGATCTTTCTGGGGTTTTCCCTGGTTCTTCCTCCACCATCAATATTGGCTGCCATGTATAGCCTATCATGTGCTGAAAAATGGCA
The DNA here is from genome assembly GCA_029339505.1 of Unio delphinus. Taxonomy (NCBI): domain Eukaryota; kingdom Metazoa; phylum Mollusca; class Bivalvia; order Unionida; family Unionidae; genus Unio; species Unio delphinus. The sequence goes on along the minus strand of JAQISU010000303.1, from coordinate 811,663 downwards.
TTAAATGTATGTATGTATGTATGTATGTATGTATGTATGTATGTATGTATGTATGTATGTATGTATGTATGTATGTATGTATGTATGTATGTATGTATGTATGTATGTAAAATTGTGTGTGTGTGTGTGTGTGTGCATATCATACAGTATGTATATGTGGGTGTATGGCATACTGTGTGTGTGTGTGTGTGTGAATGTGCATGCATGTGTGTGTGTCATCATGCATGCTTGCATGGATGGATAATGGATCTATATCATATCTGGGGTTAGACAGGTTAGCAGTCAGTCCCTGGATTTGGCCATTATCTATGCAATTGTTAAACAGCATGAATGCTTCCCTGAGATACAATGATCTCATTTTCGATAGTTAAGTAAGCAGTGCATCCCAAACCAAAATGCATCCTTGCCGCAAGCTTATAACAAGCTTGCAGCAAGTTTGCGATAAGCTAATTTGATGTTTATAAGCTAACATAGATGCTTGTGCAAGCTTGTACAAGCAAGTGCGAGCTTAAGGCTTCAGTATGCACATGTTGCAAGGTTACTATTCTAGGACTTTGATCAGTGTATATATTTGATTCACTACATTTTAAACTGCGCAAAGAAGTTTGCCACTTGTCTTGCACTAGGTAGATAAAACACTGGGCATTAAACATTGCAGGGTTTATAAACTATAAAACTCTATGAAACCTGGCATGTGAGAAACTATATTTGGGTTTAAGTGGACAGGATTTTTAAAAAATATTAAAAAGTTTGATGGTGTCTATTGTGTTTACTGCTCCATATGATAATGTATGGATCATTTAAGAAATGCAATAAATTATAGTGCAAAAAAAATATCTGGAATTTTTTGACTATTTCACAAAGCAATTTTATAAAAATTACATGCACCCAAAGATATGAAACAGCTTTTAACCACATGTCATACTTGTATGCAAATTCTTAAGGTTTCACTGAACAGTTTCATTTCTGGCAGCCCCATACTTTTAAGGTATTGAGCATGAGCATGAAAAAAACATAAGCCTTGTGTGTATAAATTCACACACACTTTATAAATTCACACACACATTTTTACTTGGTGTTGGGCTCGAAAATGGGCTTATTTGATGATTGCTTGTCACAGCTAGACTAGTATTGAAAATTAAATGTGTAACTTGCGTTGTAAATGAACAGCTAACTTGGTTTATGTATGTCTGCTACAATAGTAAATATCTCAAACTTGAGATGGTTAACACTAAGGTATGATTAGAAGCCTGACAATCTATTATAATACTAGGGAACATTAAACATGCATAAGACCCATATTGATTGTACGAGCTGCCTCTTACAAGATAAATATTGAAAGTAGCTCTATACTGTCACAAATGAATGTAAAAAATAGGAGTTGGAGTAGTGTTGGCTCAGTGTAAAACAATCAGTTGTCCGAGGAATTAACTAGGAATACCTTAATTAAAATCTGTCAAGCATCAAGCATGCTTCCAATAAAAATTTTCTTAGCTTTTACTTGTAGCTTTAATACAGCAAATTATCTCATTTTCTGCAATCTGTCATTGTCTGATGAAAATTCGCCAAAACAACTGTACATTGAGACTTCAGAACCAATTACATTGGGAGGTCTTTTAGTGACAACTGAAAGCCCCTGAGATCATTCTTTTAACATATTAACCCCTGGCAATGCATTTACAGGGCAGGAGGTAATAGCCTACTGCAAAATTCTGTAGAGTCAAGGTAATGAAAGACACACTAAAGTGGGCGGTATTATAGAAAGGTAGACAGAAAGAGCTCTACAATGATACCAAATAATCTGGACATTTAATTACACTACAAAATACAGAGGGGAAAACCTAAATTTTTTTAACCATTTTTTTTTCCACCTAAAATTTGCCTGTGGTCGTAATCCGATTTGTTGTCCATATTTGAGACTTTTTGGCCTCAGATCTAACTGCACACAGACAGGTGAACCTGTACAAAAAGTAGGAATAGGTGGACATTTTAATAAAGAGTGATCTCCATACAAAAAAGATTCCCGTTAAGCAAAAAAAAAAAGAACTCCCACTTTTCACCTTTTGCTCATGCGCAAGCAAAATAACCAATGGAAAACATTGTTTTTAACAAAACTACGCATTAGGCTACTGGAAAATTGCTCGGATCAATAGATTAGGATGTACATGTATTCAGAAATAGTCTCCAAAATGTGTTTCCTACTCGCATTTCATGCAAAAACAGCAAAAAACCTCCAGGGATTGTGTTAAAGGTGTAGTGATACAAATTTTAAAGATGGACACCATGGTGGCAATGTGCAAAGTAAGATCAACATTAGTTTCATTCACAATGGCTACATATACATACTTTTATATAGTGTTCAAGTGAAAAGTCAATGTCATTACAAACATCCATGCACAAGAAGTAGTCATAAAGTAGAATTTCAACAGGGCCACCAATTATGCCATTTTGGATATATGATTAACATCATTTTAACATAGGACTAATACGTTACAAAAAGAATGAAATATTTCACACACAAAAATTGCTGATATAATCAATGATTCAGAAGGATTAGTCAGGATAAATACTATGGTGGCCATATTCATAACTAAAGTACTCGTATTCATTACCAACTACAAATAACATTTATTCTTTTCATTAAAACCCAAAGCTGAAATAATTATTCATTCAGGACAATAAAAGTTTAGATCTTTAAGATGGCTATCATGACAGACATGTTGGAATCAGATCAGCACCATTTTCACTTTAGACCATCTACATGACTTCGAAATCATTCTGTTATGGCCAGGAGGAGCCGCTGTAACAAAATTTCAAGATGGCCACTATGGTGATTTAATTGGATATTTAATGGATAACATTTTCATTTCAGCCAAGCAGACTGCAGCACTAAACAGTGAGAACAATGATATGTGAACTAATAGTCTCTATATCACTCCAAGCCCCATTGTGCCTGTATCATCTCTGTATCAAAGGGCAATGCAATGATGAATTAGCTTGTTCTGTAATCTGAGGTATTTTTTTCTGTCTGTTAGGTTCACAGGATTTTTATGATGTATAGCGTAAAAATTCAATTTTAAATGGTTAGTTTGTTATACTTTATTATTATTATTATTGGTGTTCTTGTTATCATTATTATTCATCTACCTTTGCAGGTCAGACAATGCATATAAGCTGGAAATAGTTCATTTCTGTATCTATTAATAGTGGTAAATGGTATCATCTCAAACTGAAGAAACTTCAAGAGACTGAGGCACAGCACCAAGAGAGACCCAAAGCTTCTATTCCCCGACATGTATACATATATAAACACTTACCAGGCAATTAAGTCTCTGGCATAGGGTCGGAATGCTGCTCACTGGGTCCATTCCCACCAACGAAGTGAAGAGTACAAATAAAAGTGTCCTTTGTGACTTTTTAATGGTAACGTTTTCCATTCTGCAAGCTCTAACCCATCAATGACACCTGTCAAGATCTTTGTTTGGATCATTACTGACATATGTTGAGTCACTAAGGCAAATACCATAACAAATGTGTTTTACAACCATTATTTAAACATAAAACCTAATGTTATAAATTATAATACAATGAAAACAACAAGAAAGTTTACTGAGGGATGTATGGTATAACCGTACCAATTTTACAACCCCAGGTAGGTGGAGCTTAAGGTGTAGGGAACATTGCATTCAGAAACTAGCATCAACACTAGCTGTGATTGGTGCATTATGTATGTTTTTCTTTCTGTTAGGCTTCTTGGCAACATGTCAGATTAAGTTAGTTCATATCTAGATCATATTTTGTACTTTTTTTTTTTTAAAAATGTATGACCTGTGGGTGAAACTGGATCTGTTGTGACTAGATAACTCTTACCCCTGTCTATTTCAGAAGAGTTATCTCTATTAAATGCAATGGAGTACCTGGTTTTGTCCTTGTTAAAACTGACAATCTAAGATTGTCCTCTGTGACAATGTGTTACATGCATGCTGAAGTAGGATAGAAAGTATCTTATTTCACAAAACATTAGCATTGAGGTCTATGGAAAAACAATTGGCACAGTGATACCATATCAATATTTGTCTGAAAACAATATGGCAGACAGTGCAATGTCTAGCGGGTAAATGACATCATATGATATTTATAGCTGGCTGAACAACCAACCGTATGTCACCACAATCATGGCTATACAGAGCAGAACAAGTTTTGGCATCTGAAAATAAGGCACACAAAACAAAGATAAAGCCAAAATGGGAACATTTTTATATAAACCTCACTCTTTTAAAAAGCCCAAAACTTCCTCATTTGGAACATCAAGAGTGAATGCATTACAGGGCAAAATGGCTGCTTCCATCAGTTGCTTATTATGGGAAGGAACATCTGGGCTATTCCTAATCCCTAAAACAATGATAGCAAAAGTCCACCCACAGGCTGTGGATGTAGAACCAATCAAATCTACACTCATTGTATTACTGATAACTATGACATAATAATCTATTTATACTTCTGAAGGTAAGAATTTGTTTTTATTGATTAAATTGATTAATTCCTACTGGTACATCTGTGAATATTAATATCTACATTGCATGTAACTGCACACTTAAAACCTTGGCTGATTAACACAAAATTTTGTTATTGGTACTGGTAGACATATTTTTTCATAGTTCAATAGACAAGAAATCAAGAAATTACATGAACATGAATTTTACCTCTTTCATCACAATTTTCAATAGATTATTGCTTAAGAAAAAGGTGGGTTTTCTTTTCAAGGAATCTAAAATGAGTATATCACATTTCAGACTTACTCAACTGGACTGTCCTTTTATTATTTTTTTTAACTATAATACCTTTCATGTTCCTGCTTCAAGGTGACAATGGTGAAATATATATGGAGGTATGTGTATCTATCCCTGTCTGAACCTTTAACAATTAGATATGGAGTACCACAAGGCTCAATTCTAGGTCCACTGCTATTAATTTATTCATTAATGACAAACTACATTTACTAAGAGACTCAATATCATCTACAGATCTTTATGTAGATGACACAACATCCAAAACACAAAGCAAGAACTCAAAATTTCTTTATAGAATGAAATAACCAAACTGGACACTGCTCCAGTGGCCTAGTGGTTAAAATGTCTACCTCAGATGTGGAAGGTTGTGGGTTCGATCCTCAGCCAAGTCATACTAAAGACATAAAAATAGCACTTCGATCCCCAGCCGAGTCATACTAAAGACTCATAAAAATAGCACTAACTGCTATAAACTGTCACATTGCAGACATCGTAGCAATATATACTGAAAAATTGTTAAAGCTAGATGTAAAAAAAATTCAAACCAAATCTAAACTAGACAAATGGTGCTCATTCAATGGCATGGTGGTAAATACTGGTAAAACTATAATAGTACTTATCTCAACACCGCAAAACAGGATAAATCTTGATAGTGATGAACTATGTCTGACATGGAAAGATAGAAATATGAAAATGGTCTATCATGATAGACTATTTAGTGTTTCTGTAGATAATAACCTATCATGGAATAATGTATCGAACATATCTCTAAAAACCGAACAGTATAAAATTCCAAACACAAAAAGGAATTATTTTAAAAGTTTCCAATACTCTGGAACTTTGCTCTGTAGTAGTATTCCAGCTTAGAGATTAGAAATGCCCACTCTTATTTCCTATTCCAAACCCAATATATCCAGTGGCTTCAGAGCTGCAGCTAAAATAAATGAATTCCTTTGTATGAAGGCCTCAGACTTGATTAGTTCTTCGCTAGTTGTGTTATGTTCTTTAAATAAAGTCATTAGTAGTAGTAGTAGTAGTAGTAGTAGTAGTAGTAGTAGTAGTAGTAGTGTCATAGAACCTATAGCATTAGTCAGTAGAATTATATGTATGATGTAAATCATTACAAGGTGGTATCATTATAAGGTGGTATCATTATAAGGTGGTTTCATTATAAGGTGGTTTCATTATATGGTGGTATAATTATAAGGTGGTATCATTACAAGGTGGTATCATTATAAGGTGGTATCATTATATGGTGGTTTCATTATAAGGTGGTATAATTATAAGGTGGTATAATTATAAGGTGGTATCATTACAAGGTGGTATCATTATAAGGTGGTATCATTATAAGGTGGTATCATTACAAGGTGGTATCATTATAAGGTGTCATACTACATGGATAGCATTAGAGTGAGGGAGTACAATATTTTATTTCTTTCAGCATACAACTGCAACAAATTTAAATGCATCAATGGAGCCACGTTAACTTAGATGGTAGAGCACCTGATTTGTAATCCATAGGTTCAAGATTCTATACCCACCAAGGCCAGCTTTTGTGTCAGCTGCCTCAGTGTCCTTGAGAAAGGAATTTAGCTTCATTTCCTAGGAATTCTATAGCCAAAAATTTGCTAAAAATACTGTTAAAACCAAACATGTTTAAGAAAATAATTCCGTTTTTATCGCCATGATGTGCAAATGTGTGAAACCCTACTAAAATAAATGAATCCCACCTTAAAAATGAGTGACAACTGACAGCACAAAAATCCTGCACAGATGATTTACATCAAGCATAATGGAACATATAATATTCATTAATATTAAAAAAGAAAAGCTCAAATGATCATGTAAGCACTTGACTTCTAGTTAATTAAGTGCTTTAAGTCACTTGCAATTTAACAAGGCAATGCATTCACTGTTTGTTTATTTTACCAACTGCACTTGGTGAGGTTATGCAATGACAGAGTATTTGATTGTGATATCTCTGCTGTCAGATGTAGTTGCAAGGCATACAACATAATGGTATTGTTGTAACCCATGATTACTTCCACTATGGCAATAATGAAGATAAACAACCAGGTTTTATCAGTCTCCATTAAAAGTTATTTATTCCACATACACTTTTGTTGAAACATACTATAATAGATCTATTCATTCATTCTGCTCTTATATAAAATCTGTCCACTTTAAAAATTTAAAACCTCCTTAAATGAAAATTCCATATGGCAAATGCCCCCCATGCCCACCACGATAAGTCTGCAAAAACCACTGCTCATTAAATTGCTTACTGCATTAATTAATGTGTTAAAAAAGAAATTACTTCAAATAGCTACATTTTAAATTTTACACTATCTGCATTACAACTTTATACAACATGCTTTAATTAAATTCAATAAAAGGTGGATATTTAAATGCTGTGCTTTTTTATATCAACAATGTCTTGTTAAATAATCATACTAAAAGAGGACTGCTATTAAAAACAGATAAGCCACATTGGTAAATGTATATCAAACTGTCAGATAAAACAGTACTATATGTTAAGTCCCAGTAGAATCTGGCTTGGCTGAACTCCCAACCACACTGAAGTCCAGATTAAAACAGAAGCCAAAACTTGACACACTCCTCCTGTTATTACAAAAAATGATGAGATGAGGGAAATTTTTCCAGTTCCAGACAGATTATTCTATTGGGCTGCATGGAAACAAATCACATTTTGATGGGCCAAGAATTTGATTTCTTCTATCTGTAACCTCATCTCTTTCAACAGCAACTGCAAAAATCAATTGATTCAACTAGATCCACTGATGCTGCTTGAGTTTTCCATCTAGATATCATAGTATTATGAGAAGGGATATATTCCGCATTATGATGCAATAAATCTCCCTGAAAAATAAGTCTGAAACATTACTTGTCTTCTTTTACAAGGGTACCTAGATATGCAGCACGTTAATAAAATTTAAAACTTTGATTTGCTATGATCTCTACTTTTCCTCAAAACATTACTATTTACTGGTTAATGTTTAAGAGAATTTTTCCTCAGGAACTTTTTGAAAACTTTTTACATGTACTTGGTTGTCAAGTACACAAAAGAATTAAACATAAAATATGCAGTCCTTGTACTACAACTTCAAGCACATTGACTCACTGTACGTCATCACTTGATGTGAGTATATGTACTAGTGTTTGAGTTGGTTCAAGCATTGAACAAGCAAGAAGAAATATGCTGAATTCAATTTGTCATGATTACCAGTCAGTACTTGCTTATCAACAAAGCACTGATCTGTCGCACATAATGCAAAGAAAGATCAAGGTCTATGTTGTTTGCCGCTGGACTCAGCTTTCACACAATTATATTTAGTACATGTTTGTTACTAAAAAATTCAGATAGCTGGATAGATATAGATAATAATGTATTCCCAAAGCAAGTGAGCTTATTCCAAGAGCTGGAAACATCTGACAAATTCAGATCACGGGTTTCCAACTTAGTGTTAGTCACTGCACATATAGTATGTTAAACAATGCACATAAGGTACCAATAATTATCACAAGCCTTTTTCAATCATGTTTTAATTTTGTTCAGTACTTCTCTGTACAATCTATGCTCAAAGAGTCACAAGATCCTAAAGGTAAAGAAAAGCCTTTCTCATAATCTCTAGCTCATAATCTCTAGACTTCTCAAAATTGTGTAATTATCACAGCCTCTTTACATCAGACCCTAGCATTATGTAATGTGTCATTTTATGCTGGCATGGCAGATAATCAACTGTCTTTACCAACATTTATGAAGCCAATAGCTTAATTGAAACCAAAGAAAATGATAAAAGCAAGACAACTAATACAAAACTAATGTTTATTAACATCTCAATTATGTTTTAAGGATCAAGAATATTCATGGAGTTCTAATCTGATGAGTACATTGCATTCCAGATCAAGAAAGTTGTCTTCCTGTTTAAATGTTCCTCCTGAAGAACTGGTTCAGTGGGGTTATATAAGTCAAATATGATTCAAAATTGACTGGCCAAGAAATATGGGACAGTAGGATGCTTTCTAATTCAATTTATTCGATTGCTGATGATTAGATACTTTATAAGAACATTTGTTTCATGGTTTCTCAGCTTTTTCTTTCTGCATCTATATTTGTTGGCACATCACCATAGTTCATCAAATATTGAAAGGCCCACATGCCAGGATGCTAAGTGTTAAATTTTGTTAAAATTGGTTCAGAAACTTTCAAAGATCAAGTTGGGTAAATGATGTCTTTTTCTACTTGCAGAGGTGAATTATCATCCTTTGTGCCGATCTGAAAGCTCTTTATGCCAAGATAATTTATTTTACATTTGGTCCAACTCTACTGAGCAGTTGTTTTAAAAGAAAATCAATTTTTTAAAAAAAATCAAATAGTAATGATGACCATATCAGATAATAGTTGAGCAAGATTATAAAGATCTTCAAGATTGGTCAAATTTAGTAAATCAGTTTTGGAGAAGCAATTGTTTCAAGCTTTTTCTACTTTTAGTTATGGTGGCCATATTTTACAGCGCATCATGAACAAATTACAAAGCCAGTGTGTTTTTATCAATTTTGATAAAATTCTATCCAACAATTTAAAAGAAAAGTTTTTTCTATTTTTAGTAACTGTGGCCATATTTGATGGATGATTGGTATAATTTGAACACATTTAAAAAATCTTCATCCTGGGGTACATTCTACCAAATAAGATCAAATTCTCTTCAGTGGTTTTTTCTGAAGACATCATTCCAATTTCTAGAAATGAAACTGCAACATGATGTACAAGCTAAAAAAAAACTTAAAAGCTAGGCTTTCTGTAAAATTTTGTCAATTTCTGTTTTGGAGAAAAATAAATTAAAGGATTGGGATGTGGTGTAATAATGGTCCTATTTTACAACAGATTGCCATCAATTCCATAGATCTTAATTAACAAATCTTCATCTCAGAACATTTTTAAGTAAATTAATCAAATTCCATTCAGCAGTTTTTGAGAAGTCATATTTCCTTTCTTGGTACTAGTGGTCATATTTAATGGCAGATCTGCATCAGTAGCATACAACTGAAAAGCTTTCTAGTCCAGGATTCTTTCTCTCAAATTTCTTGAAATTATGCTTAATGGCATTTTGCAAGGAAGTAATATAATGGCTTATCTATTTTTAGCAATGGTGGGCAAATTTTAAGGTTGATCATCATCAGTTTGAGAAAAAAAATGAAAGATCTTCAAGGCTAATTCTATTTAATGAATTTGTCAAGTCATTTAATTTTTTTAAAATATGTTTACTACTGATGGCCATATTTGAATGTGCATATAGGAGGCACCAGGGGGCAGTGTGGTCATAAGTGCCCACATTCACCTTTGTCTGCATGGGTTCAAGTCTCAGGCTCAGCCAAATTGGGCATATGAAAAAACTTACCAGTAGCTTCCAACGGATTATTGGTTTCTACCAGTGTTTTCCCAAGTTCTTCCTTGACCAGTATTACTGGCCACCATGCACAGCCTATATTGTGCTGAGAAATGTCATTAAACCCAAAACAACAACTATTTTACACATTTCAAAGGTCTTCATGCCAAAATGCTTGGTCAATTCTACTTAATAGTTTGGAAAAGATGTTTAAATTCTTTCTTTAATTAACTTTTAGTAATGGTGATCATATTGGACCTTGCACAAAATCTAAAACATTTTCATGCTAGGATGCTTTCTGTCATGTTTGGTCAAATTGTAATTAGTAGTTCTGGAGAAAAAGGTTTAAAGGATGCACAATGCACATTTTCAAAATACAACTCACACAAGTCATATTATAAGCTCACATGAGCTTATGGCCAAGTGAGTGTAACAACAATGTTTTGTACTCCGGTAACAGAGAGCATGAACAACCTATAGCATTACCATAAACATTTCCAATGCAGGCACATGGCTATCTCTGATTTGGAGAAATAGCATCTTCAAGAATTACTGACATCTCTGGTAAACAGTGTTATCATTTTCGAATACAACTCTATTCCTGAAAAATCCTTAATATTTTTTCCATGAAATCCTGTACAAGATATATAATCAATTATGTTGCCAGTGAATTTACCATATGGACTTGTTATGGTTATTCTAATCAATGTTTCCAGTTGAGCAAAAGCTCCATTCCTTGGTGTAACATGTGAATGCTGTATGAACAAGCAATTTTACCATCCAACCACCAAAAATCTGTTTACCAAAGACATAACTCTTATCAGTTTTATAATGCTGGAGATGAAAGCTAAACAAAGATTGTTTTCACATCAAAACAAGAGCACAGTAAATGGTACAATATATCCCTCGGCCTGCCAAAGATTAAGTTTAAACACTTCAATGCACTAAACCTAATAATGTGCAGAATTTATCATTGTCTTTCTTGACTTACCATAACTAGGACTGTTGACCAAAACACATCAGAATTGAAAGGTTCTTTTAGTATTAAAAATGAAGCCAACCATAAAGCTAGTAAAGGAACTTGTTCTCAAACAAAAATTAGTCTGCAAAACCAATAGACTTATCCATAGCCTATGTGCTAGCTCTTCATAAACTTTAGTCATGGTACATTATCTAGAACTGAAGTTCTTATGCAAAATATATTTTCCTTCTTTCAAGTCAGATGATCTTATCCCTTTGACCTTATGACCCCAAAATCAATAAGATTCTTTCTTACCCAACATGTAAGTCATCAAGTAACTGTGGTGAAGATATATAATCAATACATACCCAACATGTTTCTTTTTGTCAAAGTGACCTTGACCATTGACTTCATGGCCATAGGATCAACATAATTATTCCTTGGTGCAAACCATACACAAAATCTGGTCCAGGTCTGAAATGTAGCACTAAATTTTTGTACAGAAGCCATTTTTATTCTTTCAGTCACAGTGGTCTTGACCTTTGACCCACTAACCATACACTGATTGGCTTCTTTCTTAACACCAAGTGCAAGCTTGATAACTGTAAATGGTGGGCAACTTGAGTTATTGTGCAGAAGCAAAACCAATAACTGACATGTGGATAGACTTCATGATCCACCATAATGGTGCAAATAAATTTCTGATGAGGTTATTATAGCACGCATTCCAATTCAATAAGCATCTAATCTCACTTTTTAAATGTTTCAAATTGTTACTAGGAAATCATTTTTTTTTAAAGTCAAATTTTGAATGTTTAATTATGCACTTTATGTTTTTAGGTGGAAAAGTGGTCTAAGATGCCCAATTTTTTACAGGTCACCAATATCTCACCCATGTAACGTCTTCGTTCAGCTGAAAAGGGTATATGAGAAAGAGTGTCAGTAGCTTCCCATGGGTTAGTGGTTCTTACTGGGTTTTCCCAGGTTCTTCCTCCACTAAATATATTGGATAATAATAAAAAAAAATTTTTAAAAATATGACACCTATAATTAGAAGTCACAAGCATTCAATTCAATTCCTACATCATTTTTTTTTTATATTCTTCCATTGTAGACAAGATTAAAACTTATACACAGTCACACACCAGGAATGTATATTAAAATTAGTTCAGTGAATAATAACATAATTGTACACAATAACCTGGCACATGAAATCCATCCTTATTTCACATGTTTCATATATAATGAATATCCAAGTATTGAAACATAATTTAGTTTGCTATACATCTTAGGCAAGTTTCAGTATTAGACTAACTATACTGGGCTTGGTTCACTAGTTCTGTTGGTGATAATTAGGGCTGGCCTTCTTCTCCCACCTATAACCTAAATATACTAATGGCTTTGACTGTCAAGAAAATTACCATAAACTTTCAATGTATCATATAAATTCTAGTGGGCAAAGACTGAGAGTGTGAAGTAGTACCAGCTGTGCCTAAAGTTTGGTGAAACAAATCCACATAAGAAACAAATTAAATTTCTGGCCACAAGCTGTCTATGTGCCTAGGATATGATTAGGTTTCTTATGAAGGAATTATCTCAATTACTGCATTCAACAGAAATTGTGAATTCTTAACTAACTGATACAAGGCATGAATTTAAAGATACAAAAAGAAGTAATTCTTCTGTGGACGTAAGGAACCTTTGAATTTATCTACCGACAAAATGTCATTTTTCATAAAACTATGAAAATCGAAAAACATCAAAATAAATGAATTTAGAGTATTCATTCCCTCCTAATAATGAGATAATTTACTCTCTTTCTTTTTACTGATAACTGTGTCAAATTTAGACTGTTATGTGTACCTATATTTTTTGTAACTCTTCGTACATTACTATCTACAAATTTTGTTCGTGATGGTAAATTGTACTAATTATCTATAAAGAAGGTCTTACACAGCTAAATTTGTACATAGGTATAGCTTCTATAGATATTACAGTGTCTCTAGATCACACAGGGCCTATAAATAGATGTCAATTTTCTAATAATAAGACCTGTTGACATGCTTGGGGTAATTTCTCATTGACTGGTGGGGTCAGAGGGGTTCTTAGAAAAATTAAGTTATTTACCACTGGATACTTCGATCACTTATAAAGGTATTGTGAAATACTGGATTTAGTAGTAGGATTTGTCATGTGGGGTATATTGTGACAAAGGATTAAGAGGTAATGGCATAAATGAAGAAATGTTTTTTTTCTTTCTTCATTTTAATTTTGCCTAAACAATTTTAGTCATAATGCAATGAAGTTTGCAGTGTGGCATTTCATAGTGATGTCATGCATTGGGGCATCATGCCACAGACATCTAGCATCATGTCCCATCCAGGCACATTATCCTCAATACCAGGCCAACCAGTCCTAACACTAACTGCTTTATTTTTAGTACCAAGCAAGGCAGCTGCAAGCAACGTTCACTCACGCATGCAGCTGCTCATGCATCCCCGCACAGCTGAATTGTCAATTTTTGCTCAATCCAACGTTAAATTTTGCTCATCTCCGTAATGCTTGCGCACTGCAGTGAGCACTGCACGCACATCTACCATTCGCTTAGAAGGAACGTTGGCTGCAAGTACCATTATTTATAAGTCTTTGGTATGAATCAGCTGGGATTCAAACCTGCAACCTCCAACATCCAAGGCAAATGCTCTAACCACTTAAGCAACAAGAGTGGTCAACAGAAGTAATCTTATATTATTATTAAAGGAAAATAGTATCTCTGTGCTTGAAGTCACTGAAAACAAACATGTGACTCTTCAGCCAGACAGTGCTTGTTAGAATGAATATTTTAACTTTTTCGACAAGACAAAAATGGTGAATCTTGAGGTTCGGTGTTGTCATTGTAATTACAAAGTGCTCACTGATTGTTTGGACTAAAAACACTACTTTAGGATTATTGAGAACGAATTCAAATACATTCTAGACTATATCAATGTGGTACACATGGACATTCAAGACTATTGGAATGCATTTGGAACATTTTATATTTGTGATGGGACAATTAAGATTATATTGAATTTAATTCACAAAACTGTCTTTAAAAGTTTTCACTTTTTATCCTAGGCAAATAAATTATCTGATGAATTTTACTTAACTGATGGTTTCATTTGTTTTCTGTTACAAAGTTTATAGTCATAACAATATATATATATATATATATATATATATATATATATATATATATATATATATATATATATATTCATTCAAAAGTTGCAATAACAAGATTTGAAGCGAGGTCACGGCATCAAGTAGTAGTAGTAGTAGTAGTAGTAGTTGAGTAGAGTAGTAGTAGTAGTAAACTTTAAGAAGAAACGCAAACTGAGTATATCATAGAAAGGTTACAGTATTTGCATTGGAAAATATAAACTCATTTCTCTGAGTAATATTGCACTTCTAACATCATGCAGTATTCCTCTGAAAAACTTGTTTTTCATATTTTCCCATACAAATTCAGTAACCTATAAATAATGCATGATTTCAGGTTTAAATAATTCTATGCATTTTGCTAAGCCTGCAGGATTTAACTGAAAATGGTCACAATATCTTCATTATTATCAAACTAAGCTTTTCATTTGTAAATAAATGTATCAAGAAAATACGTTCTAGATTTTGAGTGAAGAATATTGTCCAATCTTGTTTTCACTAAAATACACCATACTAGATTAAGGTGCTTGCAAGAATTGATGAGTTATATTTCAAGTAGCTTTACCTTTGTCTAAATGCACATAATCAGATGAGTATCAATGTGCCTGTGACTCTCTGCAGATTCCGTAATCAGCATTGAATAGTTTGTATCCTTTAGGCTTTATGCAAAATGCAAACAATGATATTCTAGTATTTTGCAAGTCAAATTTTGACCAGTTCACATTACTAAACTGACTGGGCAGGACAATTTAGTTGCTAATTTCAAGCAGCGTAAAATAATCAACTTCCCTTTGATTCTGAGCAGGGTCAATTGGCTTCAGATTTTGAAGTCTGCTCACCAGATTATAATATGTATGATCAGACGTAATTCCAAAAGGATTAAAGATACTAATTATGGTTGGATTACAAAACATCTCTATCCGCATAAACAGGGTTCGTATGCATCAGTGTCTGAAGTTTGTTGAGATGTCTAAAGGTGCTAACATGCCAAAATCTAAGCAACTGAAATATAACACAAAATTCAATGATGGATGAAAACAGTTCTTTTGAGAGGTGCATGCTAAAACTAATTTTAATCATGCAATACTTTCTTATCACTACATTTTAATACAGTGCAGCAGCAATATGTTACTCATCGCTATTACACAGCTGAATTTATCAGGTAAGTCAGTTGATGTTTTAGAACTGAGCACACACAAAAAAGGAAATTGCTCATCATAAAAGAGAGAGGTCCACTTTACGAATTGTTTCATGTCTCTCTGGGCCACATGTTGTGCTTGGTCACAGAGAAAAACTTCCTGTGCTTGTTGTACTAATGAGAATAGTAGAAGAAGATAGTATGGCCTTGCCAAAATTAAATGCTGTATTTATGATATACACCCAAAGAGTGATTCAGACAGGTCCATGAATCAGCAACAGTTCAAACCTCATGTGATACTACATTTAGACAGAAATGCAGTGTCCTAATTGGGCATTACAGCCTTTCTTGATCATCTCCAGCAGAGATTTGACTGAGAGTGGGACTCACTATAGGTCTTGAAGATACTGAAGGTAACAGTAGCCCAGACAGCTTGTAGATAAAGTATAAATCTCATTGGCTTCTTGCAGATGCTATAGAGAGTAAATACACATTTTGAGTGTCAGGTCCTGCAAAGGAGACCCCAATCAATAGTTCCAAGTGGGGTCTGGTCAAATACCACAAAAAAGAAGATTCCATCTGGGGGTAAGAGGGTGTGAGACTGGTTACATTAGCTCAAAGAACTTAAATAAAAAATTAGAAGGGAAACATGTTGTTCAGCTTTGTCACAAAAATGTCTACCCGCGGTCTACCCCACAAGGTGAAAAGGGCCTATTATGGAATGGTGAAGACACGATTCCATTAAAATGGCTCTGCCATTCCATGAAAGGATATGTGCTAATATGTTCTTCCTTAGAATGTGGTGGACTCAGTGGTTCAGTGGAGGAAGCTCCAGATCTCCATGCAAAGAGAAGGAGAATGTGTGCCTCTCTGACATCAGAGGTATGCTACAACAAGCATGCTGTATGAAGAGACCATGACACATTGACCTATTGTTTTCTCAATGCACCCATGCAGTACTTCCATTTCTAGATTTGTTGATGTGAAGGGATGATTCAGCTAGAACCCAAAGTCCCTGGAGAATGTCTGGCTATAAATGAGTGCACCAACAGGAATCTGACATGTCACATTGTCAGTAAACAGGAAGGATTGGGGCTCAGATGCATGCATGGGCACCCCAGTCAAAACTATATCCCAATTCATTCACCAGTTTAAATGATGATGAAACAATGGTCCTAGAGTGATTTGGAGTTGAAAGATAAGCTGTTTGGTTTCCATTTTACCAGAAGAAGAACTGTAAAGGTTGCATATGTAGTACTCCCGGAGGAATCAAGCTGGCTAGCAGATAAAAAAGACTTTGCTTGCAGTGCCCCACAGAGTGCCAGAAATCAATCTATCCAGTTCAATGCAACCTGAACCAAATTCCAGTTCATTAGGAAGTTTACCTCCACATAAACAAATTCCTGAGAGGTAAGAAGTTCCAGCTTATTGAATTTGGGCACCAGACCTAATCAAGTTACCACAGAATAACAACTGATCCTGATTATGGGGCAGAACATAAGTACTGCGTCAAAATTGCCACTACTAATCCCATAACGATGGTGAAGAATGGGTGCAGATGAGATTCCAAATGGCAGAAGCCAGAAGTGAAAACTTTCTGGTCAAAACAAAACTGGAAAGTCAAAGACATCATGCTGCAATAAAAAAAAATTGCCATTTTTATTGAAGACCCCCCATTCATCATGGTAAATCCACAAACCTTTTATTACAATCCCTGCACCCTATCCCAGACAACTTTCCCTCTCCCTCCATCTCCACACTGTGTTCCTGACCCATATGACCATATCCTACAAATGCATGTGCAAAGGTTTGGTTAAAAAATTAAAAAATTCACTTAAACTACAACTTTTGCATTTCTGACCTTTTATCTCATCTGATGGATGACATGGCCCAAAATCCATACTCTCATTCAATACACGGACAACTATGTACTAAATTCCAGCCAGCAGTTTGAGTTGATGGCTGAAAAAAATACAGACAGGTAAATCCCTAAAGTATGGAAGCAATAACAAATCAGAAACTGAGAATCCAGGTTGGAAGATAGTGACTCAGCAGCTGCGTTATGACCTTAAATAGAAACTTCTTCTTCTTGTCTTTTAATAAGAAAATCCTAAAGCTGAATTAGATTTGTATATTTTTATGGCTGACAAACCTGCTGAATTGCTACATTAATTCTACAAGTAATCATTACTGCAATGTGACAATACAAATTAGCAAAAACATGTAAAAAGAAATGTTAACTACCATATATGTCGCTGGAATATCATCTACATTTCCTTCATTTCCATTGGTTCTTTCTTCACTCTTATCAGTGCTTATATTCAAATTAGCCATCACTCTTTTATCTTCCTTGTCATCATTCCCCTGTGGTCCTGTAACCATCTCCAACAAATTCATTGAACATCATCACCTTTTTCCATATGGTCAAGGCTACCTGAATGTTCAAAACTTGACCCTGTCTCTAAAAGAAGCGGATTTAAATGTTCTATGGGTTGCAATGGAGGCACCAACATCTTTTGTTTCTTTTTTCCCACATAAACTTATATACTTGCTTATAAGATGAACCCAACTGCAAAGTGCACAGACCAAAATATGCTGATGCATTCTATGCCAATAAATCTGGATCTATGTAGTAGTAACAAGGTCCTTGATCTGCAAGCAATTCAAGATCTTTGTTGTTTTCAATTTTACTTCACTTGTGAGTACAGATGGAAATTGGCTGTAGAAATCTGACGTACAATGAAAATTAAACCATTTGTATTATAAACTATAGATGTGAACATGTAAATTAGACAACAGTTTTGAAATTTAAGTATGGAATGACATGTGAAAGCAATGTCTTGCTTAAAGATGAGAGAATTGCCTTGAAAAATGTATTTTAACACAGTAAACTAATTTTCTGAGTCCTCTGGAAGAACAATGGATGGGGGGACCCACATTTGTTGGCAATTTATTTAAATGCATGACAAACACAATATTAAAATTGTTGCTATACTATGAAAAAATAATCTCATGTATTTTATATGAATATTTTAAAGTTTATTTATAAATCCAGCAACATTCATGCTCCCACCCACCCTATGAGAAACATTCCTCCTTCAATATTTTGATCTGAGCTACACTACAGCTGTTATATGTCAGTAATAGGGCAAGTCATCTGACAATCCCATAAGCCCCAAGTTACTCCAAATCTTGCCTCTTCTCTGAAGATAACCTCAACTTCAAATGTGATTAAAAAAAATGATAACTCTGCTGTCATGAGATAGAACCGTGGGAATCCTTAAGCTAACAGTATACCAGAGTTGCATGAAAAAAAAAAGGAAATATAATTATTTTTCCAGGCTGCTAGTACTGCAGTTTCCCCCCCCCCCCCCAATCCCACAAAAATATTCAGAAATTACTTCTGCATTTTCTTTTCCTACAGCACTGATTGATCAGAATGTAAGGAATGGATGAAATACTCAAATAATTTTTAAGACTGCTGATATTTTTAGAATTTTTGTAACAAATTTGTATTATTCATAGAGCATTGGTTGATAAACTGATTGGACACCATAATGAACCAATCAAGGTGATTTTCTGCAAATGAAATTATGATAGGTTAAAATTTGCTGAAGAATTTCAACTAAACTATTCAAAATGCTATAAATAGCAAGAGAAAAGAGAAAGGAAGGGGGAAAACAACAGAATTTAATTCGTTTGTATCATAGGATACTAATTTCATGGATTCATGACTGCTACAAGCCATAACATTGTGATATACATGTATGTATCAGAGGCCAAAAACTTCAAACGGCTCTTGGGAAATACAAAATATTATGACAAAAAAAGAAAATATGGAAAGACCTAATTATTAGATGTACCAGAAAATTGTCATTTTCAATTAGTTTTTAATGCTGCTTTAGTATTTATAGCACAATTCTGCAATTAACTAGTTCCTTTAAAACAACTTCATAATAACACACTTTTTCTTTCCTAAAAGACACTATAGAATCTGAACTATCAACAATATTTTATTCCACTCCAACATGAAAAAAATGTATTAACTGACAACAAGTCAACATAGTATACTACCCTGAAAATATGTAACACCTAACTAAGTGGCATTTCCAGTATGTTAAATGAAGTTTTCTTTAATCAGGTACACAGCAAATAAGTCTTGAAGGATGATAATAAAAGTTGTGGGTTTTTTTGCTAGTATGTTTTTTAGTTTAGGCCTAGTCTTCACACATTTTGTTCAAAATTATCATGCACCAACACACTGAGACATTTTAATGTGAGGGACTGATGTAATGTCTTTAATACAGACTGTAGTACAATCATTAAACAACATGGCTTCTGGGAAATCCTGGAGATAAACTTATAATCCTCCTTCCTCTCATAGTTTGTGGCTATAAACTGATAACAATAAATGAAAAAAAACAATAACTAAACATTTAGCTAGCAACATATATTGATTGTCCAATAATATTTTAACCTTTGAATTAAGCTTAGCCTGCGATAGCTTTATTAATTATTTCACAAAGAAACACTCTCTAAACTAGATCAAGCGACCTTTGAATGTATTACCATTGGGTCTATAATCGATAGATAAATCCAACATGATGATGCATGTATGACAATATTTTATAACTCTGATGATTGATACACCAGTCAAAACCTTTCACATATTGGACATGTGTAGCAAATACACATCTTATGATGTCAGTAATGGGGAAAGGTAGAGTTTAATGGCATGTCAGCAAACGTCTGGTTCTATATAGTGTAGATTAGAAGCTATGTTCTCAAACTGTAAGGTTAAGAACTGTTGAAGACAAAATAAATTATGATCAATAAATAAAATTGGACTGTACTTCACTCACTTTCAAATTTAGTCCATGAATATAATTAAACCAAAAATGACAATGAATCAAAAACCTACTAAAATAATACAATTAATGTATTATTAATACCTGAAATAATATAGTTTTGCAAAACTAAACAATAAATGGAACATGGATGCTCACCAGAGTGCATGAAACCTGAGCTAAATACAAAGTTTAACAAAAATAGATGGGCAAACATAAAAAAAGAAGAGCAAAATGTTCATACCACTGTCATTGTGAGATATAAAAAAATCTCTTCTCCTTTCAATTGATAATAATGAAAGGTTTTACATTTTTGCTGAGAACCAATAGTATGCAAGAATCATCAAACAGTGACAAAAGTCCTCTTCATTTCATGTGACATCTTAAAATATTTGTTTACTGTATTTCATCAAGACAGATTGACCATCAATGGAAATCTTCTGCTAAATGTGTAATATCATACCTTTAGCTTCAGATGATATGTAACTCATTTCTCTACTACAACAGGTGCAAATAACCAACATATTTGCTCTTATTTCATTTAATATAAAAAAATTAAATTACATTACTATAAATATCGCTGCATTTCTACACCAGCACTATATTTCCACAGCTGACCATGGTAAATTATCATGCATTTTACTAACACCTAGAAAGAAAAAAAAAAAACCTATCCCACACCAGCCCCAACCTGTGTGTGTACATGAGTGTGATTTGGATTTTTAAGGTAGCTTTAACAATTTTTCAGTCATAATACTATGACATCTGCAGTGTGGCATTTTATAGTGATGCCAGTATAATGCCATAGACATGTTGCATCATGTCCCAACTCAGTCACATTATCCTGAAATTAGGCAAATCAGTCCTAGTATGGCAGCCATTAGTAAAATCTTTTTAAGCTTCTGGAATGACTCGTTTGAGGTTTAAACCTGTGACATCCTGCATCTGAGGCAGATGCTCAAACCACTAGACCCCCAACCAACCAGAACCAAACATCTAATATATCTTCCTACAATAACTACAACTAGAAAATGTAGTTAAAACTATATTTGAAAATTTAATTGAAACTATTGTAAACTGTAACCTCTTGTCCCACTCCAAAGAATCCAAGAAGGCTGACACTAAGTTAATTACCCCTCTTATACAGTGTTGTTAAAGGGTTTAATACCATTTTTCATCACAAGGTAGGCTTTAGTGTGGAGAGTGAGAGAAAGATTTGGACTTTTCACGTAACTTTATAAAAAATCAATCATATTGCTATGATGCCTATAGTATGGCAGCATATAGCTATATCTAGCACTGGGGCATCATGTTGCAGACAAGAAACATGATGTCCACTCAGTCACATTATCCTGACACCAGGCCGACCAGTCCTAACACTAACCTCTTAATGCTGAGTGCCAAGCGAGGTAGCTGTAAGTACCATTTTTATAACCCTTTCATATGATTCTGCCAGGTGGGGGCCAATATAAATGGTGGAGGAAGAACCTAGGACAATTCCAGAAAGAAACCACCAATCCATGAGATGCTACTGGCAAGCTTTTTCACATAACCACATTGGCCAAACCTGAGACTCGAACCCACACTGACAGAGGTGAGATGGCAATATATTCATAATGGTGAGCGCTTTAAACCACTTGGCCACTCTCTTATATGTTGTTACCAAGTGGGGTTTTCTATGCTTGTCCAGTGTGTAACAGCACATCAACACAAGTCTGGTTATATGATGCACAGGAATACACCATGCTGGCGTACCCAGCCTTTGTTCTGATAAAGAGTCCAACATGCTTGAGACTTTGGTTACGAACCAGCAAGTTATGGAACCACATAATCTGCGCATGCAATGTATAATCTACATGATTTTGCTACCAACCTGGATCTGCAACTGGTTAAACTTCTTCATCATGAATAGGCAAAACAAATGTGCATCTTGCCAGAATACAAACACAAAACATACTGACAAATAATTGATATACAATTCTCACTTTATCTAGTCTATATGACTATCTCTGCCGAATCATCATAGAGTCAAGTCCACATATTCTGCATGGCAACACCCTTAATCTAAAAGCTACTTTATGCCACTCCCATATTCTTGTTTCAAAATTTGTAAAGCTCATTTGATATGTTTTTCTGATCCAACATATTCTGAAGTAAAAACAATGCCTCAAGTAAAATTCATGAGTCACATTGATCAAACCTGTTTTGCTTAAAATTAAGTGCCAAATAATTTTTAAAGCATAGACAGGACCGCTACCTAAATATGTCATCAAAATATAATGAACAGGTAAAGCAAGTTTTCAAATCGAAGAAAACTGATTTTTTTTAATATGTCATATATAGTTACTGCATATCGGAAGGAAATAAGGAAAATACATGCTATGTAGGAAACAAATACTCCTGAGTTGCTCTGATAAATAGTCATCTTTTTTTTAAATATTCTCAAATTTGTATTAAGTGTTGGACTAACGAGTTAAATTAAAAAAAACTATAAGCATAACATCTTATTGCTTTATTGTTATTATTTATGGCCTAAGTGGTTAGAATATATGTCTCAGATGCAGGAGCTTGCATGTTCAAAGTTGATAATGGTTCAAACAATCAATACCTGATACAGTATCAGTATGATAATTGTAAAACCAGGCAGGAAAATGGTACCCACTAACCAAATGTTGAAATTCTCATTTCATGTGCAATATTTCCCCAACCCTGTGAGAACACTTGGTTAATGGGCAGTTCCCAGCCTGCTATTTTTTTCACTGCCATAAATAATGACTGTTTACACCATTTTGACTTTTTTTGTATTCTATAAATATGTAAGTCACTTCAGAAAATATTATTTCCTACCTTATCACCTAAAGCTTTCTTTATCTGGATAGCCTGTTCCTGAAATCGAAGGACAGATGCTTCTAAGGCCAGGTATTTCTGTTTCCAGCTAAGTTCCGAATCTTCATCTGCCTTCTCCATTGTAGGAGTTATAGAAGTCTCCAAAATTCTATTTCAAATCTTGAGACTTTCTATATTCCAATACCTACAGACTGTCCTACACAACTCTATATTGATGCAGAAGTGTGGCCCTCCCAGCTTTCTCAGCATCACTGATTCTGGACTGATACAGTAATGGTATTAGTGCAGTGAGTACAGTGGATCAGTTTCAACACAGAATGTAATCCCTAACCACTGATCCATGGCTCTGAAAAATAAGAAGAAAAAAATGTTTTCACATCACTGTGGTGGGAGATGGACCTTATCTTTTCATCACTGGTTATGAAGCATCTATAATGAAATTGTAAATGATATTATACTGCCAATTCACTCTTCATCTTTCCCAAATGCATTTTATAACACATCAAGCATTATGTAGTCAGATATAATTCCAGCAGCACCAAAAATAATATTACACAAGAGAATTTTGTGTTACCATATTGCTTAATATAATCACAGCCCAATGCACACAAAAATTACTTTGGGGTGGTCTTTTCCAAAGAATCTTTAAACTCTTTCCATTTTTACTTTACATACAAATATGCAGAAGCAATAAATTTAGATAGCAAATAACAGAAAGAGAAGCGTTATACTTTCAAAATTACCATCAGTGTCAAATGACCATCAAATATAGGGTAATATA
This sequence comes from Unio delphinus, assembly GCA_029339505.1. Classification (NCBI taxonomy): domain Eukaryota; kingdom Metazoa; phylum Mollusca; class Bivalvia; order Unionida; family Unionidae; genus Unio; species Unio delphinus. Next base: position 787,690 of record JAQISU010000303.1, on the reverse strand, counting down.
ACACTGCACCATGTTTATAATTGGTTTTTCAAGAAAAGCATGATACTGGTGATGCACTGTAACATTGCACTGTGTTGATAATTTGTTATTTCAAGAAAAACATTATCAAATTTCACCCTAAAAGTGGCCATACAAGATAATGTGAATGACTGCATGCATATTATTTATACAGTTTATACTATGCAAGGGTCAGTGAAATTTCCAAGCTCCACCTATTCTGTTTTTTTTTTAGATATCAACTTAAGTCAATACACTAATTAGCTAAGTCTCTTACATTTTCATTGACACACTTTATTAGAAATGTGCTCAATATTAAATACATTTAGCATGAATCTACAATAACAGCTTTAACTCAACTCAAAATCCTAAAGTTTGATCTTAATGTGTGATTAACATGAAGCTGAGCTGTGACCAATTACTAATTCAACCTCAGACAAAACTCAGAATACTAATACCTGATTGGCTATTATCTAAAATCTGATCAGACATCACAATGTTGAGGCAAGTCAGAAAGGTTACAACATTTCAGTGCAACTCTACACTTCATGAATGTATCCATTGTATACCTCTCCTCCATCTTAAAAGCATAAACATGCTCCCATAAACACTCCCTCTCAACAGCATTAATATGCTCTACTACACACTCCCTCCGAATGCCATTAATAAGTCCCTCACATACACACTTTCTCGCAACAGCAATAATATGCTCTCCCACAACACACTCCCTTTCCACAGTATTACTATGCTCTCTCACATACACTCCCTCTCAATGCCATTATACTGTTCTTCACATACACAATCCCTCTCAACAAGCATTACTATGCTCTCCTCCACACACTCCCTCTTAACAGCATTACTATGCTCTCTCACATACATTCCCTCTGAATGCTATTACTATCTTAATCACCCACAATCCTTCTAAACAGCACAACTATGCTCTCTCACATATACTCCCTCTCAACAGCATTAATATGCTCTCTCACACACACGCTCTCAACATCATTACTAGGCTCTCTCAGACACGTACACTCCCTCTGGATATCTTTACTATGCTCTCTCAAACACATTCAATGAGCATTACTATGCTCTCTCATATACACTCCCTATCACTGTCATTACTATGCTCTCTCATATACACTCCCTATCACTGTCATTATTATGCTCTCTAACACACACTCCCTCTTAATGCCATTACTAAACTCTCTAATACACACTCTAAATGCCATTACTATGCTATCCCACATGCACTCCCTCTCAATGCCAATAATATACTCTCACATACACACTTCCTCTTAATGCCATTTGTATGTACTCTCTCTCTCTCTCTCTCTCTCTCTCTCTCTCTCTCTCACACTCCCTCTCACACACTCCCTCTCAATGCCATTACTAGGCTCTCACACACACATACTCCTTCTCAATGCTATTCCTAAGCTCTCTTACACACTCCCTCTCAACACCATTACTAGACTCTCTCACACACTCCCTCTCAATGCCATTACTATGCACTCTCATACACTGTCCCTCTTAATAACAGTATTGTGCTTTGTGTCAATTTATTGCTCTCTCCTGATTTTGCCAACAGTATATTCTGCTAGATTTGCTGCTAAATCTGCTTTCTGAACAATTAAGTAAGACAGTTTCTGGAACATGTAAAATAATTATGTTACAACACTATAAATTCTGTCACAACTTCACTCATGACTGTCAGTTCTTACTAAATTAATCATCTCATGTAATACCATAAAAAGTAAATGGAATAAGACCCAGTGAACTTGATCAATCATTTCTGATGTCAAAGACAATCTTCAAAAGCACACGACCTATGATACAGGTTTCCTGAAATTCTCTTCTAGTTATGGAGGTCCCATATGAGATTCTATTATCGATGAGTATCGATTCAAACATGGCTACTACAAAAGACATCAATCAACTTTCACTGACTTGTTCAGTTGTGGAGATAAAGTGATTAGATGTGTTGAAAGTCTTTTGTACCAATTGGAAATTAGAGTTTCCACAAACATCCCATCATTCCTGTAAAATCATTCAGACCTGAACCTTAACAGCCAGTAGGAAAAATATTATAACTGAATGTTTCAATATGACTAACAAAGGCTGTACACGTACCCACAATCTGATTTCAAGCAGTTCCTATAATTATATCCCCATCCTTGTACCATTTAAATGATGACACGTTACCCCCAAAAATGACAATTTAACTAAACTTTTCATACCCTAAGGGATGGTCAGATCATGTTTGAGCTATTAATGAAGACTTTCGTAGTTTTTCCCTGACATTTTAAGACTTACGTAAAAAAATGATCAGACTCAGATAAGCACCGTTTCCTTGATTTTACACTAAAATCTGAACAATTCTGTCCAACATCAAATTTTCAGTGCAAAGGTAAGCATTGCCACAATACAAGTCGATCATGCTCTGTGTGCAAAGCTAAAACCAGCATACTGTTGCACATTGATTTTTTTTAAACTATGGCCAACCCTGCAGGGTTACAGATGAACAAAAGGGTTTTATTCTTCTAGGAATACTGCAACATTATAAAGTGCTGATATAATTCAAAACGCCAAGATCATGAATGATATTAAAGTTCATATCATAGGGCTGCAAAGCAGTCATTTAACTTGTTTCATGAATGATATCACACGAGATCAACATGGGGTTTTGTTATTGTATGAAGCTAACTGATATCTAGTATTGATATGGTTCATAGTAATGTGGTTAACATGATGGAACTGATGGGGCTGTAAAACAGTCATTTCAATTAGCAGGGCTAATTTTACCCTCTTTGTCAGGAATGATGTTACAAGAGTCATGTGACACAAACATGGTCACCTATGGACGAGAATGAAAAAAAAACCAGTGGGCTACAAATGATCAGCTATGGCAGCAACAAGCTTATCTCTTCGAAATGCTGGTGATATGACTAACATTTTCTCAAAACAACCTCATTACACCATGTACTTTCTCTGCTTTCATATACAAAAACTGACATTATTACATCCAAATGTATTCAGTTGCAACTGTCTATATTTAGCATACATGGGAAAATGGATTTTTTTTTCTCCTGATTCAGCTGAAATAAACACATAAAATGAACATATATGCTCACATATACTTGCTTTTTAAATATCTGCAGTTTCTTTTTAAAGGTCAACCATGATATCAAGAACAGTAGCTCTTCCTCACATATGACTATATGAAAAGTAAAACAAATGAAAACTGTATGGCATAAATTGGGTTCAAACTCTACACAAATATGTCATTTTCTTAAAGAGCATAGATTTATTAAAAAGGTCCAACCAGCTGTTTTAATGTTGTAACCTGAGGTACCTTGTTAAAATGAATGCAATTCTTGTACTATGTAGTGTAAAAAAACAGCACTGATGGCCGCAGCTTACAAGGTGGATCTTAGCCAACTTGAAATAGTGTCCTTGTTCACTACCTAAAAAGGGTCCTGGAAACTAACAAAGAGTTTGGTGTCATTATTCCCAATACTGTTCGTCCTATCTAAATATCTACAAGAGTGACTGTACAATGTTTTTCTGTCTGGTGCTACGTGAAGTACATCATATGATTTCCTGCACATAACGGCATAAAAACAATGATTTCAAAAATAACTCTACATAACGGCATAAAAACAATGATTTTAAAAATAACTTTTTTTTTTAATTTACACCTAAATTCCTAAGATCTAAGAGATTAAGGGTTTGGCCCCTTTGGCCAGAAGGCAATACCAAAACAAAACCATTTTGTATGAGGGAAGTTTCAACTGATGTAAGCAGCTGTTAAAGAATCCTATCCAAAGGGTGTTGTGAATACTTTGAACCATCTAACAAAAGTTGAAAAGAACTAATATAGCAGATATGGCTGCATTGATAGCACTGTACCCTTTTCCATTAACACAGTAAACCCCTTGAGCCACATTTATGTGGCAGGAGGTAGTAGCCTATTGCCAAGCTCTGTAGTGTCAAGGTCATGTATGATACACTAATGTGGGTGGTATTATAGAAAGGTAGACAGATAAAGCTCTACAATGATACCAAATAATCTGGACATTTTAGTTGCACAAAAAAATAGAGGAAAAAACCAAATTTTTGATCCAGTCTTTTTTTCACCCAAAATTCACCCATGGTAGGAATCGGATTTTAGATTTTTTGCACACAGACAGGTGAACCTTTACAAAAAGTAGGATGAGGTGGACATATTTAATAAAGAGTGGTCTCCATACAAAATAGATGGGTACGTTAAGCAAAAAATTGGTTTTTAAAACTCCAACTATTTCCCCTTCTGCTCATGAGCGAGCAAAAAAAAAACCAATGGAAATGTTTCTAACACACTAGGCATTAGGCTAATGGAAAATTGCTTGGAAGTCGTTGTATTAGGATGTATTCATAAATAGTCCCCAATATGCGTTTCCTACTCACATTTCATGCAAAAATAGTAAAAACCTCCAATGTGTTAGGAAAGAGCATAGATAAGGATTCCAAAATTAAATGACCACAGGAGCAAAATGAATTGATCTGGTTATCATCTTAAAAGCACAGCAACCACTGGAGATATGTCTGATATTGTAGCTGTGTCGATTGTTTCCAAGTGCAGCATAAAATATCAGAAACTGATTGTGATAAGTTTGTTTTTCTTGGCCTTCCTGACAAACAAAACACTAAAAAAATAAAGCTTTTTTCACTGGATGCATTATGATGGGGTCCTTTCGGAAGAGAAAGAGTCTGGGTGTTCTGAACAGTATGTACAACTGATCTGACAAATGACAGAAGTTTGGGGAATCATAGCAGAGTCCTGAAGATTGGTACTACCATCACCACCTCTCTGCCCCAAATTTCTGTCGAACACTAAGAATTATACTGAAATGGAGGAAGAACATAACAAAGGTACAATGAAAATAGTTCAAGATACAGAAAATGAATCAACAAATGAAGCACAAGCTCTGGTTTGTATTAAACATATCTTAGCCAACGTTCCCTCTAAGCTGCACGCACACAGCTACTCAGACATCCCTGCACAGCTGAATTGTCAATCCAACATGAAAGTTTGCATGTCTTCGTAATGCTTGCACAATGCAGCGAGCATTGTGCGCACATCTACCATTCGCTTAGAGGGAACATTGAGCAGTGGACAACTAAATCCTGAGACAAAAATGTCAGTATCACATTTACTAGTTTATACTGTACGTTCAATTTCCTGGCAATAATTGGGCCTGGGCCCACATTCAGAATCATGGTTTAATTTTTGCAACAGAACATCAGCCTCTCTATGTTCAATATGTTTGGCAAATATGAATTGCATTCCACCATTCCCGTATTTCAAAAAGCCAGACTGTCAAATTCTTGACCTCAACCCAAATTGTATTAATTATGAAAGAGCAACAGTAATATCCATAAGCTAAGCTTACTCTTGCTAACCTAGAAGAATATAAAAAATAAATATAAATCTTGTGCATAAACTGTTGGTGAAAGGGCAAAATATTTCACTTACCCAAGTATCACAACAGGACACTTCATGAGGCCAGTTACTATTTTTATTTGTGAACTTTTTGCATCTGGATGTCAAGGAACCTATTAGGGTCTGAAATTTGAACCATATTTACTGATTTGCCTTTGGCATTGTTAAATTCTTACATTACTTTGGTTGCATGAACTGCACCTAGCAAATTCACCACAGCAACCAATATGTCAGAAAATGCAGGCCATGTACCAATCTTTGAGTTGACAAAACTAATAATTATGCCAGAAAATGCTCTGAAGAACCTTCAGCAATGATATCCACAAAGAGGCCTTCTAATTTGTCTCATGGTGATGCCAGAGTGAGTGAGTCATCATCAATGTTGAAGGGGGGGGTTGCTTTGTCCCTATCATCATCTTGGGATGCTTGAAATGATAAGCCAACATTTGGTTTTGAAGCAATACCACATAGGGAGCATTTCAAGTAGCAACATGGGATTACTTCTTTTCTATACAGAATATGAGAATGATTTGCTTTCTGCAAAATTTGAGTTTTTGAAGATTTCAACATAAAATGATCTTTAAAATAAATGTTTGGACACGATAAAATAATTATTTTTTATCCTATCCAAGAACATATGGTAAAACATTTTTTTTCTCACTTTGGTCATATGTCTCAAGACTTAATAAATGAAGTAAATCTGTATTGTAATTGTGCTCCTCCCCCAACAGCACACTGCAATAAAATTGATAAATAAAATGCTTAATTTATAATAAAAAGAAAGAAACTAATTTTGTTTTGTTATCATTTATTCATTTTATTATGAGAATTAAAGAATAAAAATATATCCACAAAATCCGTTTAAGTAGCGTAGGCTTCCATACTGTAGCATGTATCAATGATGTCCAATAACACGTGCCACAATGTTCATTGGTTTGAACATTGAATTGAGAAACAAATTGTTTGTGGTTGTGCTCAAAGGTTTGAACATGTTATCCAACTGAAAACAGGATCCAACAAAAATCACATCAATATTGAATTATATCCAGGTCTACTGTATGACAATTACTGTCATCATCATCAGTCTCTTGACCTAGTGTTGTCATTGAGACACCATGTTGCTGAACATCTGACCAGTTCCATCGACTTGTCTTGATTATGTGCCAATGCCTGTCTCCGCACAACTTTTCCTGGTCCATTCTGTGATGTTGTCAGTCCACTTTTTTTCTGTCTCCCTCTCTTTTTGCCCCACCCCCACCCCCGATGCTGCCCTGCAGTATTGTTGTGGATAGACTGTTAGCTCTAGTGACATGGCCATACCATTTCAGCTTTCTCTTTTTGACAGTGGTGAGAAGGTCTTTATAATGGCCAACTTTGTGCCTGATGGTGTAACGCACTTCTTCATTTGTGATGTGTTCAATGTAAGAGATTTCAAAGATGGTTATGTAGCATCTCATCTCATCTCTCATTTCAAGAAACTGGACATCATTGTAATTCTGCTGTCAGAGTCCAGGCCTCACATGAATACAGAAAGACTGAGATGACTATCAATAGTCTGATCATAGTTTTCAGACATATTCTTGTCTCTCCAGATGGGTCTTAGCTTTGACATAGCTGCCAGTGTTTGTGCTGCTCATGTTAAAATTTCTGCTCTTGCTACCTCTTTGGTGATTATGAAACCAAGGTATTTTACCTGGCCCACTGTTTACAGTTCCTGTCTTCTGATTTAAACAAATAATATTATTCATTCCGCTTACAGTTTTTAGATCCAAGTACTATTTATGCCATTCCATTTCAAGAATCCAATTCAATCTTTCAGAACTGCCTTTGAAGCAAATTAAGGTCAGAATAGGGTCAAGTTATAATATCATGTATATATCTTGCATTTCTAAATTAAAAATCCATTGGTTATGTGTATGCAGCTGAGCAATAAAGTATGCTTCCCTAGTGAGACAGTTACTGTGCAACCTATGTCCTTTCCTATCATCTTCCATCCTTGTAGGGGAGGGGGTCATGGAAGCTAGCTAATAGGTGCCTTTATTCACGGCACTATTTTAAATCCTGCTTGGAACAAAATATAACTCAAACCTGTAAAATTATATTGATGTAATGCTATATATGCCAGACTGCTCCCATCCCATTGAAGACAATGACTTGTTGCAAACTCTGCGTAAGCCTCGCCCCTCCTGTCATTATTCTGTAATAATACAGCAGGTGTAACAGTCCATTTCCAGCTCTCTAGATCTCTAATAACTTTCCAATCTAACCATAGCCCAGGTCTCTTGACATTTCTCACACCATGACATGTGTGACTGTGTCAACATATAAAACAAGAAATATGTGTGTTGTGTGTGTGTGAGTGAGTGAGTGAGCAAGAGAGAGAGCAAGAGAGAGAGAGAGAGAGAGAGAGAGAGAGAGAGAGAGAGTTTGGATTTTTAATGTAACTTTGACCCTTTTTAGTCATATCACAATTAAAACCGAGATGATAGAAGAACAAAACTTTTATTATCACCCACAAATACTATTCACCTTCATACTGTCAGTGTGATTATTTTAAAGGCCCTGCATCTTCTAATTGGTAAAAATAAAAATCAGTATAAATCTTAACAAAAAAACATTCAAGAATAATTTTATCATAAAATTCCCAAAATTAAAGTTTTTTTCACCATGGTTATGCCTGGAATGGATGTAAATTATTATAATACATGTCTCTGAACACTTCTTGGATGCAAATGCATGACAATGTACATTAGTATTTTACTGTGACCAGATTTATTTTACATCTGCCTTTATCAAGATCTGACATCTGCATGCTTGCATAACATGACCAAAACTAATTACCATTCCAAGTAGCCTATAAAATTTTGACGAGTAAAAAATGGCCTGCTGTGACATAAAACTCTAACCAGATTTTGCCACCTTTCAAGGTCAACAAAATCTGAAACTTCATAATGAGAGGTATTGCATGCGATGCAGTCATTTCAAGTATTAAAATAAAAGCCATGGCAAATTCAAAGAAATCAGGGATGAGCTAATGAGTCTTTCCTTCAAAAGGACACGAAAGATGTCTGATCTTGTGCTTTATCATTATGGATATTGATTACCCCAATATATCATCTATCCTAACACAAATACTGCTGTGCTGTCAGTAATAAAGAATACATTAAACAAACTTGTGATGCCGTAATGAAACAATTGGCATACTAATAAAAGACCTGCAAAATATAATTCTCCTCAATCATCTTGACTTATTTTCTTTTATCAAAATCAAAACTAACATTTCTGTCACTGTGTCCTTTAAAGGGACTCAAATTTTAAAATCTGAGTAAACATTGTCATCATCCTGTCAGTCAATAACAATCTGGCAGAGATCAGGTAGTTTATCAAAAGAATGCAGTCAAATTTAATATAATCATTGTCTGCAGCGTCATGACTCTCAATGTCATCAAACAACCTGGCAATGTTCTAATTTTTTCAACAAGAGGCTCAAGACAGTCTGGCTAGTAAAAGCAGAACCTTTCTTCTAATGTTGTTCCGATTATCGATTATAATCGATCATCAGTTGGTTGAGCAAATCAATAAGATAATCGATTGTGAAACTCAATAATTGATTGTGTGTAAAGGGAGACTACTTTTTATGTGTATGCAAAGCACAAAAGTTGACCTGAAATTTATTAATCCCTTCACAACTACAAATAAAAAAACTTATGATTCATAATTAGGAATATATAATTATTATTATATGGTCAAGTTGTTAAATTGTTGAGTTAATTTAAACACATTTTGTTGATTTGTTTCAGTTAAATTGCAACATCTTTTGTAGTATTTATAAACACTGACAAACAAGAAAATCATGTCCTTCTATACTTTAAATTATTGACACATCACATATGAATGAAAGAATTTTGATCATTGTAGCAGTATTTTAGTTACATATGACTGATCAGCCATAAAAAGTTGCATTCATTTAACAAAGTTGTAGAACAAAAGTAACACAATGTAATATTATTGTCAAGTTAAAGAATACATGTCATTAAAAAACATTTATAAACATACTGAACTCTTGATCAAAGATATAACTAATAAAAATCTTAATTTGCTTTTAGTAACCGATTTTAATCGATGATCAGTTGGTAAAGGGGAACCGATTATTGATTATGAATTTCTGACCGATTCCCATCACTAAGTTTCTTCAATGACCACGACTTTTCTGCCAAAAAAATCTATGTTTTCTCAAAACAGGTGGTCTTTAATTACAAATCATGACACTATGTTATCAATAAATCAGTGTATTAAGAATCTGGTCTCTCATGACAGGTGGTCTCTCATAGCAGTAGTCTTTCAACACTGATTTTTCTCCACAAAATAATTATTTGGCAAAATACAACACTGAATGCATAATAAAATCAGATACAGACCAAAAATGGTTACCTTTTATGTATCTGTTTAAAGTTTAGGAATTATGTCAAAACAATCATACTAATAATGGTTCATGTAATATGTATAATAAAATGTCATAATGGCTATGTTACTCTAAACCATGTCTGTCTGCTTGGGTTCGAGTCTCAGGCTCAACCATCAAAGCTTGCTGGTAGCTTCTCGTGGGTTTGTGGTTCTTTCAGGTTTTTCCCTGGTTTTTCCTCCAAAACGTATACTGGCCACCATATATAGCCTATCTCGTGCTGAAATATGGCATTAAATCCTATAACAACAACAATTCTAAACCCTGTATCCTCTAAAACTTCTCAATGTCAGGAAATCTGAGGATCATTGACTTTTAAATAGAATAATGTCTCACAAAATAGATCAATCTTTTTTTATGCGGTAATCCACTACAATGATGTATATGCACCCCAAAAAATCATACAATGTTGACAGGTTTGAGCTTCATCTGCTCTTTCATGCTAAGAAACCTTATGACAGAAATTTATTGGTGGTAGTGGTGTTGGGGTGCAGGTAAAAACACTCTTAACATTTGGCTGTGTCATGCTGAGAAAATGGGAGCATAAAGTGCTTTCAAAAGTACACACCAAAGCAGCTGACTTCAGTAAGTAAAGAACTTGCAACCATTGCATTACAAATCTATGGGTCTATAAACCAACCTATAGTACCTCAGATCCTCTTTCAGGAAAAAGGAATCAAGTTGTTACCCAAGCATAGCATAATAACACTTATTTCAAACATGATGATGGGAAGACAAAGTATCCATTTGAAAACTACTAAATTAATAATCAGTTAATATATAGAAAAAAGTATGCAAAACAGCCATTCTATACAAACCATGGCATAACTGATATTGATTAAAAAGTCTACTTGCTATGTCTCATGTGTCTGCCTGCCTTCTAAACTCTGCTATGTCTACACCAAGGTCCATATTTATAAATGTCAACTGTCAATTCACTAATAATACCAGACCAAAAAAAATCCATTTTCTTCACAGCAAGAGAATATGATGAATTGAACACAGAAATCAAAACAGCATAATCCTGACCAGTGGTTTGTATCGATTAGGTCCATTTGAAGCCATCACTTTGTCATTAAATGAACTGCTCTGAGATGCACCTTTTCTCCTCTGGATGTATACTACATCTATACAATTAAACCTCCTGTTCTGAAGTGTTTTCCTCACCAAGATGAGGGATGTCTGCCATTTATCATTTCAGTCATTGATATTATCATTTCAGTCATTGATATCTTAAACATTTTCAAACTTATTTGATGTATTTTTAAAACTTTAGGAACAGAAAGACATGTTACTTGCTTTCACACCTTGTTTTCTTTGCAGTATATTTACAGTCAAGACTTGAATCCCTGAGTGGCCTAGTGGTCTAAATCACTCTCCATTATGGATCAATGCCATCTCACATCTTTCTGCATGGGTCTGAGTCTCAGATTCGGCCAGTGTTGATATGCGAGAAAGCTTGCCATGGGTCAGTGGTTCTTTCTGAGGGTTTTCCCGGGTTCTTCCTCCACCATTAATACTGGCTGCAATGCAAAACCTATCGTGTGCCGAAAAATGGTATTAAACCCTACAAAAACAGAATAACAGTCAAGACTTCATTTGGTCACATGATTCTGAACTGGCAAGCATGACAATTAAATCTGACAGACAATAACCTAAAAATAATAACTGGTTCTTTACTGAGATCAGTAGTAATTTGGATAGGATTAATGGATTATAATTGGATTACCAAAGTGGTCAAGAGGCATACAATGACTAACATTATTTGAATTCTTTCTGCAGCTTCAGTTTCATTTCAGTGTTTATCGTCTTTCAAGATGGATACACTATCACTATTTGTGATTGTGTGACCAGAAGTATTATTTTTTTGTATGATTAGGATTTTTAACGTAGCTTTAACAATTTTTCAGTCATATCACTACGATGTCTGCAGTGAGGCAGTTTATAGTGATGTCTTGCACTGAGACATCATGCCGCAGACATGTAGCATGATGTCTCACCCAGTCACATTATCCTTACACCAGGCCGACCAGTCCTAACACTAACCTCTTAATGCTGAACGTCAAGCGAGGCAGCTGTTAGTACCATTTTTGTAAGTCTTTGGTATGACTCGGCCAGGGATCGAACCCTGGGAATCCAGAAGGCACTTGGCTATTCGAATACAATACACTGGTCTCTGCAATTCAAGATACTTTATAAGGTCTGCTAAGTGAGAATCCATCCCAATGGCAGGACCTTTTTAAAACATTAGTGTGTTAGAAAGGGCAGCTCTTTAGCAATTAATAGTAGCAACTGTGCATTGTTTCGCTTGAAGAGAAGAAAGTCAGTCACTGCACTCATAGAGTGATAGCATTTTCTACTACATCAAATGCAAAAGATTCTCCATTTGGCATCATATACATTAGAGGCTGATCTCCTGGAATAGGTTTGAACCCCGTCTGAATCATAACAATGACTAATAAAAATGGTACTAACAGCTGCCTTGCTAGGTGCTTTGCATTAAGATGTTATTGTTAGGACTGGTTGGCCTGGTGTCAGAATAATGTAACTGGGTGGCTGTTACGAAATGCCCAATATGGCATAGAGGATACACTATACTCCTCTAAGCTATATTTTCAGCATTAATTTTGTCATATAATGTGTTTGTCGACGTTCTGTATTTCATGAATTATTATTTTTAAGCTCGTTACGCAATATCCGATATGGCGTAGAGGGTACACCATACTCCTCAACGTGAATTGTCCTATACAGCGAGTTGCACGTGCCGCGCGGATAATTCACGCGAATTACTTTTTTACAAGTACGGCCGACTAATATATAAGTACAGTGCAGGGTCTTTTTAAGATACAGTGGACATTAGAGCAGACCTCTAAACGTTACATTTGTCGGATTTTAGAGCCAAAGAGTTGGGTGAGTTAAATACATTCCTTTTTGGTTTATTGTTTCAGTTGAATATTCAGTTTCGGAATAGCACGTTAGTTTTTATGTATTGCATAAATTCATTTTATTATTTGGGAAACTGTCTATTTTTATATTCAGCTCGCCGGTCGTGTGAATAGATGAGTATTCAAGACCAATGTTGACCGGTGCAATGGAGACGGACAATGAACTACTGTCACACCGGAGGGAAGTGAAATGTTAACACTTGCAGTTTTGTTTTGTTGACTACTTTTATGTAAAACACGAATAGCGTGTTTGTAGTCAATAGAACCCTCCATTTGCTTTTGACTATTTATGTAAAACACGAATAGCGTGTTTAGTCAATTGGATAGGATTGTTTGGTTTTTATTGATTATATTTTGTGTGTGTGACACAAATACTATCACTATAGTCACTCAAACCTTGTGATTTGATTTACTGACTATGCTGCGTGGAGTACGATTATCGTATCAATGGTCAATGTCATACTACGCTATGGAGATATAATACAGTAGTGTAGGACTGTAGAGATATAATACAGTAGTGTATGACTATGGATAGATAATACAGGAGTGTATGACTATGGATATATAATACAGTAGTGTATGACTATAGATAGATAATACAGTAGTGTATGACTATGGATATATAATACAGTAGTGTATGACTATAGATAGATAATACAGTAGTGTATGACTATAGATATATAATACAGTAGTGTATGACTATGAATATAATACAGTAGTGTATGATTCACATATATATATATATATATATATATATATATATATATATATATATATATATATATATATATATATATATAGTACTATAGTGTATGACTACCGTCAGGTAGTAGATTCATTTGTGTGTGTATTGTGTGCTCATTATATATATATACCTATCATGATGATTTGTTTTTATAATATAAGTTTTATTTGAACAAACGTGTTTGTTATTTCTTCAAAACCCAACCTAATCTCAAAGGGTCGGCTCGACTACGTTACAGTGGCACATGATGCGACATGTTTGTGGCATTATTTCCCCAGTGCTAGACATCACTATAAACAAGGAGTGAAATGATTCTATGATATATCGATGCATAAAAACTTTTGCTGGAATGATACACATATTGATATAAGAGAAGAATCGATTACAAACTGATACTTACCATATACAACTTATTTAATCTTCAGCAGTTATGAATAATTATTATTGGATCACCTTCTTATTCTTTAAATACATCATTTGCAGTCCTAGGTACTCATTTTTATTAGCAAAAGCAAAAAAGACTATCTCTGCTCCGTAAACTCTCTGATCTGCATAACGATTTGTTCGAAGAAACATTTTTAGGAAATGAACAACTGAACAGTTTGTGTAATTTCTTGCTTATTTTGGCAAAATATTACCTTTATACTTGCAGATTCAATATGAAAATTCATTCTATTTATGATTTTAAGCAAATAGTTGCAATGCATAAGAACACTGAAAACCACACTGCTAAAGTAAATAAAAAAAGAGGACCAATTTTCTCAAATATTTACATGTAACTTTATCTGATTTGATGGTAAACATGAACAAAATACTGTAGTATCAGAAAGTCCATGTCACCAAGACTGTGTACCATATGCATGTGTGTGTGTGTATCTTTTCTGCAGATTATATTTATTACTAGCAAGTACCCGGCATGCGTTGCAATGCCACTGAAAGAAAGAAAGTGTTTTTGTTTTAATAGACTATTTGACTGGTTTCTGGAAAGCATCTCAGATTATTTAGTGGTATTTATCAAGCCCACAATAAGTGGTTATCTTACCGAAGGCGTTTTAGGTATCGCTACCCGATTATGAATTTCATTCAGCTGTTGATTTACGTCATCATAGTTTCAGCCAATCCAGACCATGTTCGATCACGTGACGTATCTAAAGCGCCTACATTTCACACTGAACACATGCAATTTTAGGTATCGCTACCGATTATGAATTTCATACAGCTGTTGATACTCACCAAAGTTTTATTGCAATCGGATGAACAGTATAGGAACGCATACGACACAAAGAAACAAACAAACATACATTTTTTCATACTATCAAATAGCCTATTCTGTTTATTGAAGTGCTTTTGGATACACAATATTTTTTGTTTTTCTGTCTGGTGCGTATATGAATAAATCTGAAGGTTTTCCAATGCATGAGCATGCAACATACAGCTGTCCATGTGAGAAGCATGGATTTTCCAAATTTAGTCCACACACTTGTAGCGATTGTCCCTGTGCTTTGTTTATGGTAATTGCAAATGCGAGTCGCACCGGAAACTGCAAACGTTTGAATTTGAATGGCATATCTGTCGGAATCATAGAGATGTGTGGCAACAGTACATCTTCTCCTTTAAATTTTCCATTTAAAATTGTAACAACATCGTTGTTTTTGGCTGCTAATATAGCACGTTCACTGAGCCACTGATGATTTTTGTAATTCTGTGTGATATTTGGGAAAACTTTGTGAATCAATTCGTTTGTGGTTCCTGTAATTTTACAGAAGCTTGTTGGCAACGTGATACATTGTGTGGATTCATCGATTTCCATTTTCCCATTCCCAATATCCAACAATTGTTTTGCGAAATGTTCAGCGGATGCATCGTATTGTAGTTGTACACGCATATTGGTCTTCAAAGTCAATTTCTGCACGTGTCGCCATAAAATTGATGATTTAGGACATGCATTTAATTCATCAGCAGCTGTTGAACGTGGTATAACTGGTAGAGTTTGTTGAAAATCACCAGACAATAAAATAAGTGCGCCACCGATGGAGCTGTTCATTTCCTCTCAAATCTTTTAGTGTACAGTGAAGCGCTTCCAAAGCCTTTTTGTGCGCCATAGTACATTCGTCCCATATAATGAGTTGACATGATTGGAGTACTTTACCCATTCCAGAATTTTTGTTGATCTTGCATGTTGGTGTGTCGGTGATTTACATATTCAATGGCAATTTCAGTGCTAAATGCGCTGTTCGACCACCATCCAAAAGAGTTGCTGCAATTCCAGATGATGTAATTGCCAGTGCAATATTGTGTCGTGATCATATAGTTGCCAAAATAAGTAAAATGAGAAAAGTTTTTTCTGTGCCTCTGAGCGCATCTAGGAAATACAATCCACCACTTTGGCTTGTAATTGCATGCATAATTCTATCATACGCTATGCGTTGTTCTGGAACCAATTTCGGAAGATTTTTTTGAATAAATGTACCCAATTCGTAGACATCAAAGTGTGTTTCTCGCTGCAAATCGCGATCAAAAAGGTCATTTGCACATTGTTTCGGAGCAGCCATTCCCAATTGTACCAATGCTTTGTTAGCGATTGCCAGTGCCTCATTATACACGTTTGGTGTGAATTGAAGGTCCAGATTTTGAATTGTTGCACGCAAACAATGTAAGATGTCTTCACTCATGTAGTCTTTGTATTTTTCCCAAAGATCTTTTGGATTGGATGGGAAGCACGTTGTCAATATGATTGCAAATAACGTGCATATTTGCTGTGGTTGAGCAGTATTCAATGCATCAGCGAGTGAAGTGTCCCAATGTGCATCGTTTTCCAAAAGATTTAATTCTTGGCAAGCTTCACGATAAGTGGCACATGCTTGACCGTTTACTGTTCTCAGTTCTTGGAAGGATGTCGGTTCACATACGTTAATTAACAGTAATCGCAAGTAAAAGCATTCTGCATTGTTTGGGTGAACAGTGTATAGACGGCCTAATGTGTCGGTCAAATATAAATTGGGATCTCCTTCAACTGCTTGACCTTGTTTGCGACGTTGAAACTTTTTCACTGATGCATTCCATGTGTAGTATGTTGGCACTTCAGAGTAAAGTAGCGTCTTTGCAAACATATCATTCCCGCACAATGAGAAAAATGCAGTTAACGTTGTTGGCGGTGGTGACAATGCTCTTGCATGTGCATTTTCTGTTGTGAAGTACACGCGCTGTCCATTTTCAAGGTGCACTGACAAATGAACAACTGTTGGATGTCGTTCATGGATTGGAAATGAGAAAAATGCACCATACTGCTTCATTGCTACTAATGTAGCATCCCATTTGATAATGGTAGATTTCATCGATGGATGCATTTGCATTTCCCACTCCAAAAACTGCCATATCGTAGATAATCGATTTCACCGAATTGCAATACTCGACATTGATGTGTGCTTTATACGTTTTCGAAAGTAACGGT
This sequence comes from Unio delphinus, assembly GCA_029339505.1. Lineage (NCBI taxonomy): Eukaryota > Metazoa > Mollusca > Bivalvia > Unionida > Unionidae > Unio > Unio delphinus. Next base: position 770,611 of record JAQISU010000303.1, on the reverse strand, counting down.
GAATACGGCACAACCCAACGATTATCGACTTCAACATCATTTTTTCGTACTTTTAAAGTTATGGATTTGCCACCATCTTCAGTTGATCGCCGAAGATCGAGTGAATATCCGTCATTACCAGTGATAGTCTTGGCAAGTAAGTGTCTTGGGTATCGTTTCGTGCATTTCCCATCAGACATGAATGGTGAATTGTTCTTGAGTAAGCCACATGGACCATGAATCATGTTTTTGGTGACGACTTCAAATAAGTCTTTATCAATATCAACATCTGGTATTTCTGCTGAGATGACTTGATCAATTTGATCTGGTGTGACTTTTTGGATGAACCATATCAAATGTGTGCATGTGGCAAACCTCTTTTTTTGCCATTCAATGGAATACATCCAACAGCGTGTCTGTCCAAAAACATGATGCTTGACGATGAAATCTATTAAAGATTTCAATTTTTGTTTGAACACGCGCGGAAATATCATGACGATCCGATGATGATTGTCCAGGTAACAAAAGTTCTTGTATTTCATCCCACATAGGATTGCATGTGAAGGTAATAAAAAATCTGGGCAGCCATATGCATGAACATATGTCATTGCATCTTGTGCATATTCATGCATGTGCCATGGACTCCATGTAAATGTGGCTGGTAGTATGACCATTTTTCCAAATTCATTGAGACTCACATTGCCATCATTAACAACTGCATCACGTAAATGAATGTACTCTTTGGAACGCAACTTGGTTTGATTTAATCGAAAGTAGAGGAGTCGTTCGGTTTCGATTTTCGCATACATATAGACAATGTATTGAATGAACAATTGTCGACATTTCAAGATCTGATTTTCAGCGTTTTCACGAATCATCAATCGATATGAATAGTATTTCATGGCACTGACTTTCTTATTCGTTTCCTCATTTGTTTGTGGATTTCTCATTAAGATGTTGAAATGATATCCATCTTCTCCTTGCGAAAATAAAATCGGATATTGCAATCCGTCATATGAGTGATGAGTTTCTGAGACTCGCTGAACATCACCATTTGTGCGATGAAGAATTATATCACGCGAGTTAAATTCTTCGCCAACTACAGTATAACGATCGGCACTCCATCAATTGTTGGTGCATTGTACTGTCTTTCGTGTTTGCCGACAGGTGTTTTGTCTGCTCTAACTACAACTTTGTTTGTTTGATTAGGATTAACGTAGCTTTAACAATTTTTCAGTCATATCAATACGATGTCTGCAGTGAGGCAGTTTATAGTGATGTCTACCACTGGGGCATCATGCCGCAAACATGTAGCATGATGTCCCGCCCAGTCACATTAACCTGACACCTGGCTGACCAGTCCTAACACTAACCTCTTAATGCTGAACGTCAAGCGAGGCAGCTGTTAGTACCATTTTTGTAAGTCTTTGGTATGACTCGGCCAGGGATCGAACCCACGACCTCCCGCTTCCGTGGCGGACGCTCTAACCACTAGGTCACCGGAGCGGATATGTACTGAGAAAGGATATGTACTTTATAACTAAATGCAGCTACAAAGGGTCACAACATAAAAAGGGGGAACATATGATTCAATATGTTGTCTAGCGAAGTATTCATCTAATCTAAACCATTTAGAGAGCTCCTTCATCGTAACTAAGTGGGGAAGCAACAAGAGATCTTGCTGAGAGTTTGCCCCAGAAATTATTTCCAAACTGGACAAAATTTTTGAAGAGTCACCAGAACGTGAAGGTTATGGACACTGGTCAGTGATAAACCTCATTTATGTTCTTTCCTTTTCATATATCAGATTAACCAAAGATTGAAAGGGCGTTGAGACCCAAAGGGAATGGGTATCATATCAGCCTGTTCCATATCAAACTCATGCACACTGACAAGGACAGAAATTACATCTTCAACTCACTCTACATTATCCAATGCCAAAAAAGATGCAAATTTTTGCTCAGTACCAAAAAATATACAAGATAATCAAGTCAACCAGGTTTAATATAAAGCTAGAGCCTATTAAAATTAGCAAAATTCCACTAGGTAGGATTGCCAATTTAAAAAAAAAAAGGGGGGGGGGAATATCATGGAAAATTACCTGATACTAATACTGAAAAAGAACCTGTATCAATAGCCAGGCACATAATATGAAGTTAGAAAGTTGTACATAACCTGCTCACCATGTACAAAAATAGTACAATTCACAGTACAGATAATGTGAATTACATAGCTTTGTCACCATGTACAAAAATAGTACAATTCACAGTACAAATAATGTGAATTACACAGCTTCATAATGAATAATAAAGTAGACAAAGCAAAATCCATCAACTGAAATTGTGCAAGAATAGAGTAAATTAAATAAAATATCTAAGTTGGAGAAATGCAAACTTAAACTTAATTTCACTAATGCCCTACATGGGGGAAAAAAGAATAAAATGCACAGCTGTACACATGTACAGAACAAATGCTAATAAATCTCAAGAGAGCATAAATGAACAGAAAGATCTCAGTCAAGAGAATAATCCAAATATTTACAATGAATACGTACACAAGAGATAGTAAATTCACTTGTTAATCTATGAAACATTGGCAAATCTTTATTCAATATAAACAATTTGGACATTACAACCATGCAAAAGAATGATGGGACAATATGCAAGTGCGTGATGATTTCCCAGGAGGTGATCCAGCATTCTGGAATCTTTGCTTTACCCTAATGGGAGAACAAAATCTAGTTTTAAAGATGGGTATATTACATCAAGAAAAATACCAGCTACGCAACAGCAGCAGGTATGGTAATATTTGATACATGTATCAAGCTGCAACCATGACCTTGACCTAGAAGATAGAAACCCCAATATGGCACAGAAAAAAACACCTTTAACGGAACATGTACAAGTATATCCAAAACAGAACAGCTTTCAAAAAAGAAATTGTGAAGGAAAGTGTGATGAATACTATAAATAAAGAACCATGACCCTCAAGATATCATATGCAATGAGGCATTCTACTTGTATATTCCTTGTATAAAAGGCATGCGCGTGCACGCACACACACACACATATCCAGAGAAGAAGGAGGAGGAGGAGAAGGACTGTCTGTGCTAGAAAACTTCAAATACATAAGCCATTAATTTGATCTGAAAGACAGCAATCCAATGAGATACACAGGGGTACACTAATAATATGTAAGCATGCCAAGCTTCATCTCCTCTTTTTAAATGACTTTAAAGTTATGGAGTGGAAACAAAAAGTTAGACAAATGGAAACAATGTCACTATGCCCCTGCATGGGAGACAATAAATTTAACAACGTAAACATTATTTTTACTGATCCTGAAACAAGCAATATTTGCAAAACATTAGATTCTATGTAGATGTCTCTCTGTGACAGGTAATGCTATTGCAGCACTTATTACAAGTACAGAAAAGCTCACCTGTTATCCTTTTCCTGGACAATATTCCATGTTGTGCTCAAAAACATCTGTTTTAACAGAATACTTTTCTTCTGACCTGTGTAGACCTATAGAAACAAGATGAAAGTGCATACATTAGTCAGATCAAAGCTAACATATCTATGAATTATCTTTGGACTGAGAAGCAAATGGGCCATGACTAAAGAGATATCCTTCATACTGCACACAGCCCTGTGTTATGGCCTTTCTGACCAGAAATCCAGTTAGGCTTAAATCACTGCTCAGATGTTTAGGTTTTTGCTCAATTCTTTTCATTTGTGCAAATGCGCAAAGGTAACCAATTCATCTGAACAACTCTTAAAAACAAAATTAACTGGTTAAAAGAAGAATACATGCATTTATTATCTTGACTTAGTGATGTCCAAAGGTGAAAACACTACATGTCTGGCAGGAAGGCTGCATTCAGTATGAAAATAAATGCAGCCTCTGATGTTAAGAAGCATGAATTAGGCATTTACTGGAAGGTTTTCAGTTACAGTATTTGATTTTTGTTTAAGAGTATAAAATAGTGTTCATTTTTACATTATATATACAGTGTAGTCTTGCAGGATAATGGGAAGCAATGTGTTTTTATGCAACATCTATCATGGTAACTAAAACAGAAAACTTTCAAATGCATGGACAAAATAGGGCTATACAATGATGGTTTATATGATTTTTAAAACCGACATTACCAATTAGCAAAACTCCAATTTAGCAGACAAACTGATGACAATGTTTGTAAAATAAATTCTAATCTATATACAGTCATAGTGGTGATGATGTACTGTAAATGACATACAAGTGTTTTCTGTTTAGCTATTTACTTTCTCTCTTCTCTCTCTTTCTCTCTCGTCTTATACAGAATGCTTCCTGTAAGTCATGATGGTGATGATATACTGTAAATGACATATAAGTGGTTCAAAACCACCTTGCTTTGAAAGCTGCCATGTTGAGTTTCACTAGATTACTACTTTTCTTTCAGAAACTGATAGTGTTATCCTTACTCAAAGTGCAAATCATCCACAGAGTATGATGACTGAAGATGTTGTCGAACTGGAGTTATTGTGCAAAGCCCAATAATTACCTCTTTTTGTCACAGTGACCTAGACTTTTGAGTTTTGACCCATGATTTATAGGGTTCTTCCTTACCCCAAGTGCATGCCAACTACTAGGTTTCCGAACCTACATATGGCAGACAACTTGAATTTATTGCTAACAAATGAAATTTTAAAAAAAACATGGACCATAATATGCTCAGTATGATTTCAGGCATATTAATTAATATAATGTTACCTAAAATTAACTTTACTTGGACCAGTTAGGCTTCTTCTTTGTGGATGATGCATGTGATGCCAAAGTAATTTTTGTATGTCGTGACTTATTTTCTTTTTTTTTAAGTGACCGTCAACAATGACATGAAATCAATATACTTCTTTGGAATCCTTAGGTTAAGTGCAAGTCATTCACATAGTCTGGTAACTGTAGATGTGAAAAAATCAAGTTATTGTGCAGATACCATTTTTTTTACAGCCACAACACAGCTGCTGTACACCTTTGAGTTTTTGACCCCAACATAGAAAAAGTTCATTCCTTACCCCAAATGCAACCTATCCACAGCACGTGGCATATAAAGATATTGGAGAGCTCAAATTATTATGCAGAAGCCAATTTATTTCTCTGAGACACAGTGACATTGATCTCTGAATTATTGTGTCTGAATTCCAAATGGTTTCCTTTGTTCCAAGTGCAAGTCATCCACAAAGTTTCATAACAGAAAGATTGATGGCCTGACAATAAAACATAGTACATTTAGCATTATAGTTGGCATATACTAACAATTGAAAATACTGTTGTTCCTTTTTATTCTCCTTGATTGTAGCGTAGATAATAAGTAACTGGTTTTTAAAAAAATGACAGCCTAAATGGAATTTTACAAGCTGATTTTTTTCTCTACTAATAAAACTATTTAATTTATAGATAGCCTAGATACGCAAAAGCGTACAAAACAAACATAAATACCAAAGAAAAATTTAAAGTCATTAAAATACAAATACAAAACACAAAAACACTGCAAAAAAGTCTAACACCTCAAGTAGAATGTAATCACAAGACGCTTTCCAGTACAGAAAAAGGATACTTCGTCTCACATCAAATCAATGCCTAATAAAATCATTTGTGACATTCTTGAGCGATAAGACAATTTTTAAACAGGCTGTGGTCATGGATATATTGGAGGTCAACAAGGCACCAATTTCATTTAGGACCAACAAGGCATCGCAATACAATTTCTGGTCACAAGTTCATTGTTACCTCATTTTGGAGGAGCAACAATAACAAGATTTTCTAGATGAATGACATTGTGGCTATATTGGAAATCAGATTGGTACTAATTTTATTTAGTACCAACTAGGCATCATGGGTAGTCGTGGTGAAAGTACATGGTCAAATGTGTGTGTGTGTGTGTGTGTGTGTGTGTGTGTTTGTGTGTGTGTGTGTTTGTGTGTGTGAAGTTTCATGGCAATCCTCCAAAGAAGTTTAGAAGGAGTGACAATAAACATGTGCTAACAGATGGGTGACAACAAAATACAGACTGATGATAGATAACAGACCATCCTACCGATCCGATGGCCTAGTGACTAGAGCATCCACCTTAGAGGTGGGATGTCACAAATTCAAACCCCCGCCGAGTCATACCAAAGACTTATAAATTAGGTACTAACAGTTGCCATACTAGGCACTCAGCATTAAGAGGCTAGTATTAGGACTGGTCTGCCTGGTGTCAGGATAATGAGCCCCAGTGCTAGACATGACTATAAACTTTCACACTGCAGACATAATAGCGATATGGCTGATATTTTTTTTAAAGAGTTAAAAATCCAAATCACACACAACAGACCATCATTCTGGTCAATGATCTAGAGACCCAAATGCATGTCATTATATGACGAACACAACATGTAAATCAAAGCAACCATTACACTCATTTGTTTTCACTGTGCTATTACAAAAAGCAGGTGCCAATAAATACTGAAATGAATTCTCTAACATGCCCTTCCATTCAGTTACATAGGCATTCAAAATGAATAATGTTCTTTACTTCCACTTAGGGAGTAGAGTCAACCTGCAACATTTTTCAGTCTATATTATATAATCAACAGTTTTCATTATATTTTGGGTACCTTGTCAAGTGTAAGGTTTATTACCGGTAGTCACACATGTGAAGTCTTCATGAAGAATCATAACTGCATGAAACTGGAGAGTAAATAAAGTTTGCAGGGTTGTAAATTCCCACCAGATAAAACATTTAAAAGTAGCAAGCCAACATTATCCAATATCCATGCTATTAATACATATTATCTTCCCTTGCATAGAAATAATGCCATCTTCTATCAGTACAGCAGTTGGATTAAGATGTAGAACAAGACTGGACTTTTGCATATGACCTTTAAAGGACTGACTCAGTAGGTTATAAAAAAAAGTCTGCAAATTTAGGACTAATATCCTTAACAACAGACCCCCTTATTGCAGGTCTGCCATGTATTTAACTAGAAAGTAAGAAAGCGCTCGGGATGGATGAATGGATGCAAAATGCATCAATCCACATAAGATGGGTCCGACAAAAATAATAAACCAGATTCCCACAATGGGACTAAACTAATGCTGCCAAATAGAATATCACAGAATTAATTAATCTTTTTTTATTTCTTTTCAACCAATGAATTTTGAAACCATCTTTAATATTCTTGAATGATCTGATGGTCAAATTAGCTTAAGTCATATTTGCCGTAAGATTGGCATTATTTGCATTTAGGACAAACAAGTCACCATCAGAAGACTTTAGCAAAAACGTCATTAATTCAGAAGATGTAGTTTCTTTGTGGGAGGTAATAGTTTTAATTATATATTACTAATCTGTCACTAATGTGAAAATAAACCTCATCTAATTAATCTGAACACTTCCATCCATAGCAATGAGAATTCACAAGACAATGTCCACTCAAGTATCTTGCATGCATAAGCACTAAACAGTCACTTTCAGATGGCAATTACATCAGGAGATGAGAGTATGATGGGATGTGGGCATTTTGCCATAATAATTGGTAAGTATTATATAATTAAAATTAATTTCCACCTGTCCCCAAAATAATATATTTTAATAGCAGTAACACATAACCATTTTAGAGTGAAATCCACTTTACTGCATGCTGGTTCTCTCTGGGACACATGCTGTGCCACATCTGTTTCTCTGAGAGCGGAAAAAAGCCTGACATCTCCTTTGTACAGAAAGAGTGTTGGTAGAAGAAGGTATATGTGATCAATAAAATCCTGCTTTTGTAACATCCTCCAAGGAAGAATGATTTAAACAGGCAACTATGACTTGAACCTCATTGATTTTAGTTTTATAAGAGAAAGGTCTCTTATCAGTTAGGGAGTGATAAATTATTTTCATGGTACATGTACTGACAATCCAAACTGTGATGATCAAAGCTGAAATCTCAAAGGAGTCCTAAGAGGAATGAAAAAATGTTTCCTACCATTCCTTTTCCCATTTTTAGGCAGCACAAAAGAAACAGAAACAGGACATAAAAGCCTCATCTTGATCATCACCAAACTAAAGTGAAAATGGGGATTTCTACAGAATCAATGTGTTTCCTACTTCACTAATGACAGAAGATTCTCCACCTGGTATCAGGTGACAGGTCTCTGACCCTTTCTCAGATTTGACAGACTTAAATCTGAGTTAATTTCCCATCAACAAAGGATCCAGGGAACTAGAAAAATTGTTCAGGGTGGGCAACTTACTTCCAGCTGCCACTGTTGGCTTCTACTGGCTGCTACTCCCCTCTCATGGAGTCTCAGGGCTTGCTCTCTATCTTTCTGGACAAATGAGGGTGCTACTCCTCCCTAATGGGAGGTTGTGATTCAATCTGTCCTGGTGGAAAAGAGAGTGTTGCTCCTACTTTGGGGAGGGTGCTGCTCCTATTTTGGGGAGGGTGCTGCTCCTCTTATACAAGTGGGAATGACTCACTCTTCACCCATTTTAACCTTCCTTTGGAGAGTGCCCAATAAACCTAAAAAAAATTGTAATACTTGGGCAATCTTTCTCTGAAACCCTGGGACTCTGAGAACAAGAATGAAAATTCTTAATGCACAAAGGAAAGAACCTTATTCTTTACCTTATATGCAGGACTATGCTCTGCAAGGTCTCTGACAACATCAGACTATAGACTCCATAAGGACAACCAGCTGTCATCTCACAGCAAGGGCAAGATAAGCATGTAAGGTGAATATCCTAGAGGGATTTCCTTCAACCACACCTACTTAAGTCTTGCTAAGACCTTGTTCCTACACTGTAGCTGAGAAGATTGTATTTACAAAATGTCTATTCAACTAAAAGCAACACAAGGAATGCATTGACTAAGCCTATGATAATTTGAGTGACTACAAACCTACCTGGCAGTCCTCACTAATTTATGTACAATTTACTAATCAATTTATTAATTATCAATTTATTAATTTATTTTTTTATTTATTTATGGAGAATAAAATTAAATCAACGTTAAGCCCAAAAAGAAAAACACAAGTTAACAATGTCAACCAGGCTTTACTGAAAGCTATGAAGTATTAAATTAGCAAAAGCCAATAGGCAAGACTGCTAATAAACTTGGCAACAATCAAACAGTGTCATCTCAAACTAAATTTAAATAGGAACCTGCATTCAATAACCAAGCATGTAATATACAGTAAAAAATGGGATTAACTGAGAAAAAATATCTATTTGGGTATAATGTAACATTTATGATGAATATGTCGTGACTAGATACAGAAAATTCACTCATTAATCTCCCAAAATAAAGGCAATATTCATGGACAAATGGAGGAGGTAAATGAGATAAACATTGATCGGGGCATAAGCAAATATCTACTTTGAATATGTCACTAACAGATATAGAAAATACCCTCATTAATAATAGATACAGAAATTGACCCATTAATAAAAGATACAGAAAATTCCCTCATTACTAATCTCCCAAAACTATGGCAATCTTCTTTGATGTCAAAAGTACAGAACTTATGGTAATAGAGAAAAGAGTGATAAGTGTATGCATGAACATCAAAAGTTTGGAGTTTGTCAGAGGAGATCCAGTGTTCTGGAATCTTCTGGATTTACCTTATCGGTAGGACAAAATCTCATTGTATGGTCAAGATATTTTCAACTCGGAAAAGAACCAGCTATGCAAGAGCAACATGTATGATATCAGTGATATTAAATTTTAGCGATTCTAAGAATCATTCTTATCTCAAGAGAGGCCACAAACAAGACTGGTAGGGATAGGGAGAGTAATACTTATAAAATTACAAAACAAAAAGAAGTTTAATGAACTTAATTGGAATATGATGCAAAAAAACGTTACTCTAATGAAGAGAGAAGGTTACATAGAGACATGTATAAGAAAAATCTGAAAATGTCAAAAACTCTCAATAGTTTTTTCCAATTAAGAAAACACTTGGCTAAATACCCTCAATAATTATGATAAACTTAATAAAAATGACCAATTCATGCAAATAGATACTAAGTAAGGGCATATGTTCACAGAATGAAAATTTTCACACCATTAAAATGGCATCAACTGAAAGAATTATGAATACTACTAGGCATCACAATTCATGGGGTTTCTATAATCTTGCAGAAAATCACACTATGGAAGGATGGATTCTTATCATACAGACAAGGATAATTTTTGATATGGGAAACATTAGCTATTCAATAGTAACAGGTTATGTATTTCTCAAATTAAAAAATAATTTTCATCAAAGTATCGTATAAATGGATAAGTGAATATCATTGTATGATGTTATATATTGGTAGACTGGATTTTAATGGGGAGGAACAAACATTCTGGATGAATACAGCAAGATCACTAGCTAAAAATGTCATCAATCAACTTTGTCCCACATCAATGTTTGGCATCTTTAGCAAGAGAAAAAGATATCTACTGCTGCAAACTGATTCAATACAGCTGAAAAAAATTTATCAAATCAGATCCAGAGTTACATTTAAGATGAAGGACTGTTAAGAACCATCAAGGCAGTCTAAACACACAGACACATGTTGCATAGCGTTTCTCCAATTTAATTATTTCATAACTTTTAATTTTGACTCATTGCCTTTAGACATCCAATACTTACATGTAATAGGTCCCATAATAAGCACTTGTGACTGGCTAAATGATTTTGCTTGCTATAGGGAGATTTGTTTATCCACACGATCATAATTATTCTGAAAAAGAATTTTCACTAAATGCCATGGATTGATGTGGAACAGAGTGGAATGATAACACTCGGATAGCAATGATATGACATTGATTTCTATTTATACTGTCTAATAAATAAAAATGGTCAAGTAACATAACTTAAGTCACACTGTCATATGGTGGTGAGGGAGAAAGCATTACTAAACATTACTAAACTATAGTCCCCTTCAATAGAATCTTTGATACTGATTCTGAACAGCAGTTTTATATTATAGTTCAGAATGGTAATCATTGCTAAATCTAAAACTGCATTTGAACTTGGGCATATAACTCTTATTCAGAAATTAACAAAAAATACAATGTAGAAAATTAAAGCATAAATTGGCACCTTGGCATTATCAATCGGTGTAGCAATTATTATTAATAATCTTATTTTTCCTAAAATTTTAAATTTTTGTAAAAAATAAAAAAAAAGTATTAAGAAAGGTGTCAGACAATATAATATATATAATTAGATTATTTTCCAGCATCAGTAACAAAGAAATCCACAAACAATATAATGAGATCATTTATGTGCATTATTACATGCAAGAAGCTACTGTCCAGAAATTTAGCAGATATAGTTCTGATTGGCTGGCTGGTTTTTCAACAGCACTTTCAACACAACATTGACTATATTGTCCAGAGGAAATGAGAGCTAAATGTCCTTCCCAAGGAAAAACCAAGGCAGCCAACAAAGGATGGCATAACATGTACTGAACCTAAGACCATGGATTACATGTCCAAAGTTAGACCAACTGAGATACCCAGATGGATTTTATTTCCCTGTACCTACAGTATCTTTATAAATAAAAAAAGCATTTGTTATATAAACCATATCCAAAAAAATGTCAAAGATTTTCTCTGGTGGCACATCATAAAGTTTCTTAACTAATTCAAAACAAAGAAATTACAAATTGTAAACTGATATGGAATACTTTTTAAAAATCTATGCTCACTTGGACAAATGAAATACTCGGAAACACAATAAAAATGCAACTAAAATCAGCCTCAACAATTCCTTGTTTTTTTTTCTGCTTATGCTATAATCTAAAAACTGCAAACTAAATTTAGAGTCATGTTGGATCAGTCATGGAACTGAAATTAAAAGGACTGATGAAAGGATTAAACTGGGGAGAAAACAAGATGTCAAATCACAATTTTCCCTCAGTCAATCAGTGCAAAATTGTCCAACTAATCAATATACAATTTCCCATTATTATCAATAGCGTTGTACTGCAATTCTGTCTAATTTTGCATCATCTCTATGGAGAAGTATGAATTTACATTTAAATTAATCAACCTTTTGTCTCCAGAAAGGGCACCTAGAGACAAGCTCTATCCCAATTCCAATTGTGTCACAGAATTAACAGCAGCAGGCAAACAGTAATCAATACAACTTGTAACTGACTTACAAATAATATTTTCAATACATATACAGTGGGACCCCGATATAACACGCCCCGTTATAACACGAATTCGGATATAACACGGTCGTGGCATGGCTCCCAAAATTTCAGGTAATTTATTACAGGTATTTTTCTCAAAGACCAAAAAAAAAAAAATCTTTTAAGTATGAAAAATAAAATATGTCAAGAGTTTATTTATCATTCTCATACTCGTCTAAAAAGTGCAAAAAAAAAAACGTGTAGAAAATGTATTATCATTTTGGGGAAGAAATCACACAAAATCGAATATAAAATAATCGTTGTATGGCTCCTAAAATTTCAAAAAATTAACAAATTTCTTCTAGTTTTGTGCCAGAATAAACATCAGAAATACAAACCAATTGCTGGGCCTACTGAGAACTTTGATCTTTGTTTATTGTTGAAAAATGACAGCTCATAAGTGTCAATATTATTATTACTGATCCCTGAGCAATGAAGCCATCATGTCTACTTTGTGTTTGTCTTGAATGCATTCCGAATACAATCATTGCTCTAATAATCTCCGATATATGTTCTCTTAATTTCATACACAACTAAGCAGCAACTAATGCAGCGGTTGATAAAAGATTCTCACCAGAATGTATAAATCAATTAATTTAAGTACATTGTTTATCATCAAAGTGAACTGTCGAGCTAAACTTGTTCAAATCAGGGTGAAACGATTTATACAGCATCAAAGAAACAAAAACCGCCAACCTGTGGCTTGGCGGTGTTGTTTTATGTAATCTGTTGACTAGTAAATTCGAATTGACTTTGCCAAGAGCAAACGTGACATTAGCAGAAAGCAGTTAAAATCAGAGTTTTTTCAAAAAATAATAACTATTGATAGATGAGAAATGTAATGGTATAAAATGTATACGACACAGAGATATCGGAAACGCTTAATTACGAGTCCTCCGTACGCATGCAAATAGCTGGGAGCCAAAGTTAGTGTTGATTACTTTATCATTTTAGCTGTGCTGATATTTACAGTGACATAGTTCAGTGGTTAAAATACAGCCAGTTCTGCCTGCTGTATTTATTAGAGTACATCAAAAGAACATGACGCAATAGCTGGGCAGCAAGTTCAAAGGACTTTGACTAGCAGCTTGGGTGGGAAAATGTGCTGAAATTTACAATGACTGAATTCAGAGACAGAAAGATCCTGAGATGTACATGTAGTTATTATAAGAATATACTTCAGCTTCCATTATTTAATCTACGGACATGTACTATTTCATCATTCATTACGTACACCCGTTATAATTTTTGTTATTTTCTTTTCATTGAATTCAGTCACATAATGATCTGTGACAAAATTATTGAATATTTTACATCCGTGTGTGGATATTTTCGATGGAAATATTTGTATTATAAATTCAATGTATGTTACAAGATTCGCTGGCGAGTACACGGTGTTGATACTCTTTTCATGCAATAGATTATACATGTATATATAAATTAGCCACGTGTATGTACCAATGCATGGTTCTCTGAATAAAGTAATATATTATATCTGCAATTTCTGTTACCACAGCAAATGTTTTTCTCATTTAATATATATTGATCAAAAAAGGTAATTGTGCCATGCATTTTCGCATCCGTCTTTATGTACCCCCCCCAATTAAATCCAAAAATGTGTTGGTATTGTACATGGTTACTTATAACATGGTTCAGTTCATAACACGGTCGGATTCTATGGCTCCCCTCTACTGTGTTATAGCGGGGTCCCACTATACTAATTTTAACCAAATTGAACAGGTCCAACAGCATTAAAATTTGTTTTACTCCTCAAAAAATTTTAATATCAGTAATACCATATCTTTTTTGGAAACCAGGAAAATCTGGTCATACATTTTTCTTTAAATACCTTCCCTACTGCATCTTTTTGAAGAAGGGAATGGGCCTCTTCCTTCAAATGGGCCAGAACTAACTGGTAGAGGCAAATAGGGGCTGGCTTTAAAAGAGAAGGGGGATCCTGGAACCAAAGTCAGTAACCATCTCTTGTTATAGAAAGGACCCAACCATTGACCGTTATGCCTGTCCAAGTCTGCGAAGAGGTTTTGTATACTGCCAGTGAGAACAAAAGGAAGTGGTATGGATTGCAGAAAAGGAGTGAGCCCAAAGGACTGCCAACTCTTGTCTCAAGGAAGGGTCAAGGCCATGCAAATTATTTCAATGGTCCTTTGTAACGCACCCTTCTTCAGCTCACCTGCCATGGGGAAGCCCTGAAATGGGGCCATTATTTCAACTGAGACTGCACATTTTTAAATTGGTTGGCCAGTGGGCCTTCACACTGCTCAGTATGATTCCATTTCTTGGCTGGTTTCAAATAGCAAGAGAAAGATGTTTATGGTCTCTTATATCCCAAGTGGCTACCGAGGGGATGAGCTCTCCAAATTGAATCTCAGCTTCTCGAGGAGCAGCCCTGTTAAGGGTCTTACTGTACTCTATACTCTAGTAAGACCTTGGAAGTGTTCCTATGCCAAATTCCTGCAGAAGTGGAGAAGATATAATGACAAAGCCATAAATAAGGATTATACATGGATAATAGTTTTATACCACTGCTTCCAACAAACAATGGAGAGCCATTAGTGACTGAGATCAACCCTTCCCCCTCAACAGGCTGAAAGAGGCTGTTGAAAAGAGGGAAGCATGGGAGGCTATGGCCACTAATGACCTAGGCTTTGTCCAAATGATTTCAGTAATTGCATTGGAAGGATAGCCCAGGTGCCTGCAGAATACTTACTTCTGCTGCTTTAGTATCCATAGAGGGAATTATAGTCAGCCTGGAAGGAGTATGAACCTTGTAACTAGAAGCAGATGTAAAGGGTCACAAGTTAGGGGGTGGGAAAGACCAACAATTGTGTTGTCTAGCAAAGGCTTGACCCTTGCTATACCTTTCAGAAAACTCCTTGATTGTAGCTGAGCAAAAAAGGAGCAAGAGATCTGGTACAGACTATGCCACAAGTGTTCTCTAAAGAAAGAAAGTAATTTGGAATGACCAGAACCTGTAGGCTTGCGACATACATTGTTATGCCAAAGACAGTAAATCTCATTCACCACTTTGTCACATGATCAAGATTACTCTTCTACATACACATACATATATATACACATACATTCTTCCATCCATTTATACAACAATGCATGCAAATATAAACATTGTACTCATAACTGATATAACTTCTGCCAGATATGAATGAGGCTCTCTCTCACAAACACACATTCCTTATTCCTCTCCAGCAATATCCACATGTACCAAGTGGCTAATAAAATCTGTTTTACAAGCAAACAGCACCTACCTACTGCTCATAAATATATCCCCTCTTTTTCAACAGTCCTGGAATACCTAATGTCTTGACCATTTGTCACCCCTGAGCAATAAGGATTCCACTTGAGAGCTGGCTGAAATATCCAAGAATGATTAGTGATTAAGAGTGATATCTTCACTTTATTCCTATCCATGTATCACCAGTTGGGAATAGAAGCAATCTAATTAGTCAGGATTGATAACATCAGAATGCCAAGTGCCTTTATGAACATACTATTTATCATGCAATGATACTTCTACTAAGTGTCAAGCACTACTACATGTATATACTAGCATATTCACATCAACCAACATACAGTACCTATAATAATGAGAATGTAGAAATATCTTGAAGGACAATATACCATAAGTACTCACTAATAAGTCAAGTCAAACTGCAAACAAAGATCCTTATCTGCTGTAGCATAATATAGCTACAGATCAGGGTCTTATGTTGTTTGTTCTATTGATTACTCATAACAAACTGCACATTCCCATATCTGCCAGTGCATTATGCAATGGTAGATATGGGTCTGGCAACCTACAGTTGTATTTCTCTTAAAAGCAAGTATAGATGGTAGTTAACTGTTATTAAAGCCCCAATGCCGTTTATCATAAATTTAACCATTTGTCCAATTTAACTTTTTCATTTATTGACAAGTTTGGAAGGATGGAAATGATTTGTCAAAAAGAACTATCCGTTCATTGAAATAATTAAGATGTTAGATTTAAACAATGCTAAAACATTCAGTTTAGAATTAAGAGGTGATACCCCTTAATTCAGTAACAAATTCACACGTACTTCCATTCATTACTGGGAGTGCTCCAAAACAGTGATGTGATACAATCGACAAATTCCATTTTAATCTAACAAGGACAACATTCGCACATAGTGAATAAATTGATACAGGAGGAATGAAGAGAGGCAAACCCACTCTTTTTAAGCAGATTTGAAAAAGCATACAGTAGATACAAATAATGATAAATAATATTGGTGATCAGCTGTGACACTTTGCATGTGTGTTTAGGGATTGTTAGCAAATATCTAACATTTTGAGTCATATCACTACTCTGTAGTGCAGCAGTTTATAGTGTTGTCTAGCACTGGGACATCATGCTGCAGACATGTGGCATCATGTCCCACCTAGTCATATTATCCTGAAATCAAGCCGATCAGTCCTAACACTAACCTCTTAATGCTGAGCACCAAGAGAGGAGATGCTAGAACCATTTTTATAAGCCTTTGGTACAACTCAGCTGGGGTTCAAACCTGCAACCTCCTAAATCTGAGGTGGATGTTCTAACTACACAGGTCACCAGAGAAGTATGTGACACTCCAGCATAATGCAGTGTTGACTTCTTATGTTTACATCAGTGTTGTCAAAAAATCTTGTGTTTCAGCTTTTGACTGAAATCATTTTCCCACACGAGTTTCTCAGAAACAACAACATTCAAATGTGATGAAACATCTACTTTTAAGATAAGACTGGTCCCATATTTACAATTAACTGAAAACACATCAGTCTTGACTCGAGAACTCATTCCTGGTAACTGACTTATGATTCAATTAGCTTTGTATATTTGTGCACATCCACTAATACATTTTTATGTTCCATGTGTTCCAGACTGAAAGGTCTGTTACAAACAGAATCAGGAATATGTTAAGAAACAGACTGACACAGTGGGTGTTTAATTACCTTATTACACATGCGGCAATCAAAATATATGAGGAAGTAAAGAAATGAAGGATATCATTTATTAAAATTCAAAGCCAAAAGATATTAATTCATATTTAAACTTAGGGAAATAGAGAATACCCAAAAATTAATGTAATTTCTCTTATATAACACAAATATAAGTTTTTTTTATTTTATGACAATGTACATTTGTTAAAACA
The DNA here is from genome assembly GCA_029339505.1 of Unio delphinus. Classification (NCBI taxonomy): domain Eukaryota; kingdom Metazoa; phylum Mollusca; class Bivalvia; order Unionida; family Unionidae; genus Unio; species Unio delphinus. The sequence goes on along the minus strand of JAQISU010000303.1, from coordinate 753,238 downwards.
TTTTATTACCGTGATGTGTGTATAATGAAATTTTGTATGAGATCAAACAGACTGGCATGTATTATTAGAAGAAATAAAAGCCAAGCTATGCATTAGCAACAAACTGCTATGTAATACTGCTACAGTATTAAATTTGTGTCTGCAGCATAACGTTACTGAAAATTACCACATATATATACACACCTATGTTAGGTACAACACTTCCAATTGAATAGTAAAATGAATCTCAAAAAATTTGTATTTTCATTATTCATGAAATCCAGGAGAATTTACACCATTGTAAAACTACAAATAAAACATATCACAGCAGTCAGCTTCATACAGAAAACATCTGAGATATGAATTATGAAGCACATGCAAGACTTCAGGATCACATTTCCGACAATGTTGTCCACAGTCATTATCATGTAAGGTTTGATTTTTACTGTTAACCCAGCACTAATAGTTACAGAAGCATAACTGCAGAATTAAAGATAATTTTTAAATTAAGTATACAAAACATGAATATCAAAAGTGACACTGGAATTTTCAACAATAAATGATGCACATTCAGAAATTAAAAGTTGTATGATTTTGGGACAACCTAGTACATTCAAACCTTTGAATGGATGGAATATCAGAGCATTACAGTATCAAAAACATGATGCACATGAGTGCAGAGTTTTATCTATATAAGTTAATATTTATATGTATCCAATTCAGCTTAATTTGTTTTTTGTTAAATACTAGGCTTAAAATCTCACCTGCTTAGCATGTCTGTAAATCATCTTTAACAACGTATATACACAGGACATTTATAAAACCTATTTCAGTAATGGAGGGAGAATACCCAAGTAAGCTTTAAAATGTGCTCCTTGTTGAGGTTTACAACTGCCTCTTCCTGGCATTGCTGAAAAGGATACTTTAAAGTCCCTGTGTACCACGATGAAAAAATTGACAAGTCATAAAATTAAAATCAGCCTATCACTCTTCAATCAGAACCTGAAACTCTGTTTATTTAACAGCTTAATACAAATATTGAATCACCTGTTAAAAGAATCCTACACATATAAGCATTGCATTATTCAATGCTCAATCAGCAGGATCACCGGAAAAGCGCACAGAAATTGTTAATTTTATCAATGACCAGAATATTGATGTCTTCTTCCTGACAGAAACTTCGTTACATTCCGCAAGTGATGAATCTAAGTGTGCGGATTTAACACCCAGCAATTACTCCATCAAGTCGTTCCCCCGCAACTCTTACGGAGGTGGAATTGCTGTAATTACAAAGAATTCCACAATCAAATGCCTTAAGCACAACACAACCTTCAATTTCTGCCACACATCATCTGAACTAGTCCAAACAACGCTCACACTGGAACAATGGTAAGTCCAGTTTTTCTCTCTCTACAGTCCTCCTCCTAGTAGAAAAAACAAGCTTACTGAATCTCTCTTTTTGGAGCAGTTTACAAATCATCTCGAGTATGGAAATTCGATAGGTGGCAACCTAATTATTCTTGGAGATTTCAACTTTCACTCTGACTGTCCTGGTATACCATATACATCAAAACTCCTAGATTCCATTCATGTTTTCAATCTTAAACAGTCAGTTAACCAACCTACCCATAAACTTGGTCACATTTTACACTGGTTTCTTTATAGACCTGATGTTAATATTCTGCAATCCACCCTTGTATCCCACGAACTTGCATCGGATCACTTCTGCATTATATGCCATCTCGACGTATCAGTCCCTAACCCTCCACTTCTATTTGCTACTAAGAGAAACCTCCGTATGATAAATAGAACCAAATTCATGCATGACATCCAAGAAAACCTAACAACTTTCTTACATCCAACAGCAGAACAACTTGATAACTGCCTGCATTCATTGCTTGAAAAACATGCCCCAGCCATCAAATGCAGAGTATCAATAAAAAAAAAAGTGTTCTCCATGGTATAGCAGTGTTAAGGACCAGCTTTGCACTGCTAAAAGACATCGCCGAAAAGAAGAGAGGCTTTGGCTTTCCACCAGACTCACTATTCATAAACAAATCTACGAAGCCACTAAGAAGAACGTCACAAACATAGTCCATTTAGCCAAATCATCCCACTACACTACTAAGATCACGGAGAGTTCCAGCTGCAAAGAGCTCTTCGAGATAACTAACAAACTAATGTCAAGTAACAAATGTACACCACTTCCAACAACCTCCTCTCCACTAGACCTACCAGACCAATTTGCAAATTTCTTCGATAACAAAGTACAAACCAATAGAAATTCGCTTGACAACACAATTTCAACTGATTTGTCACCATACAGTTATGATGCAGAATTTCAGCGACAACCATTAGGAGCATTTGAACCTGTTTCTATTGATTTAGTATGGACATTCATGATGAAAAGTGCACCAAAGTCTTGTGAACTTGATCCAATTCCGACATCACTGCTGCTTGAGTGCTTAGAACCAATATTGCCTTCACTAACTGATGTCATTAATATCTCTCTCTCATCAGGGGAATTCCCATCATTTTTCAAAACTGGCATCGTAAAGCCACTGCTGAAGAAACCAACACTGGACCATAATGATTTAAAGAACTACCGCCCAGTTCCTAATCTCCCATTCATATAAAAAATCTTAGAAAAGGTTGTTCTAACTCAACATGTATCTCATTTGAATTCAAACAGTCTTTTTAGCAATGTACAGTCTGCTTATTGCCTTTGCCACAGTACGGAAACTACTCTTCTGAAAGTATTTAGTGACATTCTCTCTGCTTTGGACAGTGGAAAGATTACAGTCCTCACTCTCCTGGATTTATCTGCAGCATTTCACACAATAGACCATGATATATTACTTCACCGTCTCCAGCATGTATTTTGCATTCAGAATATAGCCTTACAGTGGTTCAAGTCCTACAGTGGGACCCCGCTATAACCTGCCCCGTTATAACACGAATTCGGATATAACACGGTCGTAGCATGGCTCCCGAAAATTCAGGTAATTTATTACAGGTATTTTTCTCAAAGACCAAAAAAAAAAAATCTTTTAAGTATAAAAAATAAATTACGTCAAGAGTTTAATTATCATTCTCATACTCGTCTAAAAAGTGTGAAATTAAAAACGTGTAGAAAACGTATTATCATTTTGGGGAGGAAATCCTAAAATTTAAAAAAATAACAAATTTCTTCTAGTTTTGTGCCAGAATAAAAATCAGATATACGAACCAACTGCTGGGCCTACTGAGAACTTTGATCTTTGTTTATTATTGAAAAATGACAGCTCATAAGTGTCAATATTATTATTACTGATCCCTAAGCAATGAAGCAATCGTGTCTACTTTGTGTTTGTCTTGAATGCATTCCGAATACAATCGTTGCTCTAATAATCTCCGATATATGTTCTCTTAATTTCATACACAACTAAGCAACAGCCAATGCAGGGGTTGATAAAAGATTCTCACCAGAATGTATAAATCAATTAATTTAAGTACATTGTTTATCATCAAAGTGAACTGCCGAGCTAAACTTGTTCAAATCAGGGTGAAACGATTTATACATCATCAAAGAAACAAAAAGCCGCCAACATGTGTGTGTGGCTTGGCGGTGCTGTTTTATGCAATCTATTGACTAGTAAATTCGAATTCTGCAAGTTACTTTATCATTTTAGTTGTGCTGATATTTACAGTGACATAATTCAGTGGTTAAAATACAGCCAGTTCTGCCTGCTGTATTTATTAGAGTACATCAAAAGAACATGACGCAATAGCTGGGCGGCAAGTTCAAAGGACTTTGTCTAGCAGCTTGGGTGGGAAAATGTGCTGAAATTTATAATGACTGAATTCAGAGACAGAAAGATCCTGAGATGTACATGTAGTTATTATAAGAATACACTTTAGCTTCCATTATTTAATCTACGGACATGTACTATTTCATCATTCATTACGTACACCCGTTATGTAATTTTTGTTATTTTCTTTTCATTGAATTCAGTCACATAATGATCTGTGACAAAATTATTGAATATTTTACATCTGTGTGTGGATATTGTTACGGCTGTTGGATTTAATTTATTTATTTTTATTGTTAAATTCAAATTTGCCATTTAGGGTTTAAAATTCATTAATTGGGAGATTTTTTTTCTAGAAAATTCAGACTGACTTAGATTCTAGTTGTAAACAGGCTGACCTTGGCTTATTTACCTCATTGTCTGACCTTGCTTCAGATTGATAAACAGGTCTTTAAAACTATTGGTTAATTTCAAGGATAACTTTTATTTTTAGTTCTTGGGGTTTAGGAAATATCTAGAATACGTGACTTGCTGAAGGTAGTGACCTTCCATGAATTTCTAGAAAATCATGTGATCACTTGTTTACTTAAGAAAAACAGTTATATAGACTTGTTTGGGATAGAACAATTCAGTAGAATTTTGGGGTTTAAAATGAACAGTTGTGTATTCATGTTTGAGTTATAATTTTTATTATTTTGTTCTGGACTTTGTGTCAATTCATTGAAGAAAGAGGATTTATTATCTATTTGGAGGAGAAAACATGTGCTCATAATTCATTTGGATGATAATTAAACAAGAACTGCATCACGTGACATTGTCAGCCATTTTGGATTACATCGTCAAGATTCGAACCTGGAACTATTAGAACATTTATTTATCAGGACTCTTGCAATTCCATTAGTGGATTATTTTTGTGAATTCTATATTGGATTAATGTTGGATTTTATTCTCTAAAACTAAGTTTATTTATTTTATGAAAATAATTGTACTAAATCATTGTTCAAGTTATACAAGCTTGTTAGTTCTCACTCTTTCTGTGTTGCTGCTTATTCGAGCCTAAGCACGTAACAATATTTTCGATGGAAATATTTTATTATGGATTCAATGTATGTTACAAGATTCACTGGTGAGTTCACGGTGTTGATACTCTTTTCATGCAATAGATTATACATGTATATATAAATTAGACACGTGTATGTACCAATGCATAGTTCTCTGAATAAAGTAATATATTATACCTGCAATTTCTGTTACCACAGCAATTGTTTATCTCATTTAATATATACTGATCAAAAATGGTAATTGTGCCATGCATTTTCGCTCCTGTCTTTATTTTACCCCCACCCCCAATTAAATCCAAAAATGTGTTGGTATTGTACATGGTTACTTATAACACGGTTCTGTTCATAAAATGGTCAGAATCTATGGCTCCCAACTACCGTGTTATAGCGGGGTCACACTGTACATAGTCAACAGGACACAAATTATATCTGCAAATGGAATACACTCAAGCCCAGTTGACGTATGTTGTAGTGTTACACAGGGATCTGTTCTTGGACCTGTTCTCTTCATTCTGTACACTCCGACAGCCGCTCTCAAATCACAGATCATCACCCAGTGTCGCACCAATTGTACGCTGATGACACCCAAATATACAAGTCTAGCCACCCAATTGAAGTTGATGCTACCATCCATGGAGTAGAGAAGTGCATTTCTGATGTGAAATCATGTAACAAGCTGCAGATGAATGATAATAAAACTGAGGCTATTCTGATCACAACACAAAGACTTTCTCATTCACATCCTTTACCTCAGACAATAAATATCAGCAACACCAACATTAAATTCTCACAGTCGGTACAAAACCTAGGCGTTACTCTAAACAGTACTTTCACAATGCACCAACATGTCATGAACATCTGCAAGGCTGCATATCTTGAATTGAGACGCATCAGTTCCATTTGTAAATATTTTTCAGTTGATGCCACAAAAATACTTGTGTGTTCATTAGTACTTTCAAGACTGGACTATTGTAACTAAATTCTGTCTGGTTCATCACAATATTTACTCCAGAAACATCAAAAAGTTCAAAACACAGCTGCACGGATCATCTTTAGAGTACCTTGATCAGAGCACACCTCACCAATGCTCTGTACCCTACACTGGCTATTAATTCGATACAGAAACAAACACAAAATTTGTTCTCTATGCTATGTTTCAATGACAGACTCCAGTCCAACATACCTATCCAGCCTCACCCATGTGTATACACCAGCTAGATCCTTACGCTTTTCTTCTGATAATTGTATACTCATTGTTCCCAAGGTGAAAACAAAGTCATATGGACAACGTTCATTTGCACACCAGGGCCCGGCGACGTGGAACAAATTGCCCATTGAAATTAGACACAGTGGTCCCTTTTAAGAGTGCTTTTTTTCGACTGCAGGGACAAACTTAGCGACCTAACCATGTTTTGTGTCTGATATGTTTTCAGCATGTTTTTATGCTTTCCAATTTCATTGTTTTTGTCATTTGTTCTGTAGTATAGTCATATCATTACTGATGGTGTAAAGCGCTTAAGAGCTTTGAAAGAATAGGCGCTATACAAAGTTCTCATCATTATTATTATTATTATTATTATTATTATTATTATTATTATTATTATTATTATTATTATTATAAGCATCATATCTGAACATGGTTTTTGTCCCCTTTTCACAACAAAATGTTACACCCTGTGCTTTCTTGCAAGAAAACATGTTTTAAGGGGTAGGATTTGATGAAACCACATTGATTTAAGGAATATCATCTGTATATCACATTTACATGGAAATCAGTGGGAGGTTTGGGGAGGGGAGAGAGGGGAAAAGACACAGGAAAATTTGCATGGGCTTTTATCTCTAGTTCATTAATGACTTGAACTGCCTTGTTAATAAAAACCTCAAAGAAAACAATGCTGGTTTACATAAAATTTGTGGAAACATTTGTTTTTTCTTTACTTGTTGACCAGTGCTTTATCTCTGTATACAAGGCAATCTTCAATACACCAGTGATACATTGTAGGTAGTTGAATATCAAAATCTATATATACAGGGTCAGTATCTTCAGCCTCTTATAAATTAATCAGCCTTCAATATTCCACATTTGCCCAAGGGTTTATCATCATCACAACAACTGACATCATGAAATGATTTATCACTTTGTTGCTTTATTTCTTGAATTCATAAGATCCCAATGGATAAAATGAGGTCCTTCCTGTAACTAAAAATCTTTTGACTAATTAGACTTTCTCCTAGCTACATGTAATAAGATCAACATCCAAGTAAATGAAATGTCAAAATCACCTTGATCAAAACTTCAATACCATATTTATACAAAGTAAGACCATGTTTGATGATAAACTCCAACTGACCCCTACATTTTACAAAATTTGGCTAAAAGCCATTTTTGGGAAAGACAATTAAAGCTAGCCACCTCTGAGTTTATCAAAGAAGAAATACCATATATTGTCTCACCAGCATTAAACTTTCATTCTACTATGTAAATCTATAAAATGTAAAGATGGTAGTTGGGGGGCAATTTTAATGATGCCTGTGCCTTAGCAACATGGCCTGAGAAATAAATAAAAATATCAGAAAAAACTTGAAGAAAGCAAAAGAAGATTGGATTAGACAAAAGTTCACAGAACACAGAAATAAAGAGCAGTCTTATAAAGAGTAACTGCAAAAAGGCATTCCAAACTGTGAAAGACCTAACCAGACAGAAGCAACCAAGAGTCAGTACCATTCAAGATGAAAATGGAAAATGCCTCATAGAAGCAGGTGACACTGCAGCAAGATGGACAGAGTATTGTAAAGAACTCTACAACCATCCATCCACAGGAGACCCAGTGGTGCTTGAAGTTCCAAACTCCACAAATTATGATGATTTCCCCATTCTCAAAGAAGAGTCAGCAATAAGAGCACTGAAGAATTGGAAGGCAGCTTGAGTAGACAATATCCCAGCTGAACATACTTGTATCAAGAATGTGGGTGGGAGGTCAGTGATACACTGATAGAGCTACTAACGAAAATCTGCAATAATATCTGGCAGACAGGCGAATGGCCAACACAGTGGACCCAGTCACTGATTATAACACTCCCCAAAAAAGGCAATCTCCAGCTGTGCCAAAATTACAGAACTATCAGTTAGATCAGTCATGCTAGTAAGATGATGCTAAAGATCATCTTGAACAGACTGAAACCACAAGCAGAAGAAATTATCGTTGAAGAACAGGCAGAGTTCCTGAGTCGAAAAAGCACAACAGAACAAATATTCAATCTCAGGATTCTGTGTGAAATAAATATACTTGCAACATCAACAAGACATCTATCATGTGTTCATAGTTTTCAAAACGGCTTTCGACAGAGTGTTTCATGAGGCATTGTTGGCCACAATGAATAAGTACAACATGGGTCAAAAGTTGATCAATACCATCAAGCAGCTGTACACCAATGCTACCAGTGCAGTAATTACTCAAGGTTCTGTGGCAGACCTGTTCAAAACAACAGTTGGAGTATGTCAAGGCTGTCTCCTGTCACCTATGCTTTTCAACATCTACTTAGAGCGCATCACGAGCGAAGCCCTAGAAAACCACTGTGGGACAGTCAGCATTGGCAGGCATAACATCACTAACCTATGCTTTGCAGATGACATTGATGGGCTGGCGGGCATTGAAGATGAGCTTGCCACCTTAGTGAAGAACCTGGATGATCTTCCAGATTTGACATAGAGATAAGCATAGAGAAGACAAAGCTGATGACATATAATAATAATAATAATGAGAACTTCGTATAGCACCTAATCTTTAGAAGCTCTAACTGCTTTACAAAATCTATAATGATATGAATACAAAAAACAACATGAAATTGGAAAACAAAAATGCTGATAATATTTAAGGTAGGACACATTTTTAGGTCTTTAAGTTTGTTCTTGCAGTCGAAAAAGGTGAGTTTTAATAGCACTCTTGAAAGGGATCACTGTGTCCTTGTGTCTAATTTCAATGGACAATTCATTCCACATTGCTGAGCCCAGGTATGCAAAAGACTATTGTCCATATGACTTCAATTTCATAGTGGGAATAATGAGTATACGATTGTCAAAAGAAAAGCTTAAGTATCTTGCTGGTGTGTACACATGGGTGAGGCCAGATATTTTGGACTGGTGCCTGTCAGTGAAACATAACACAGAACAATTTTTGTGTCATTCTGGGATGAATTGATAGCCGGTAGGGTACAAAGCAATGGGGAGGTGTGCTCTGATAGTGGTACATTTTAAATATGATCTGAGCAGCTGTGTTTAGAATTTTTTTGAAGTTTCTGGAGTATATATTGAGATGAACCAGACAGAATTGAGTTACAATAGCCCAGTCTTGAAAGCACCAATGAACACACGTGTTTTAGTGGCATCAACTTAAAAGATATTTGCAAATGGAGCTGATGTGCCTCAGCTTAAGATATGCAGCCATGCATATGTTCATGTCATGTTATGGCAATGTGAGAGTAATTAGTTGAATAAATTGGTGCAAAATCAAACTCATCATGTAATGTTAATGTCATCACTTGGACTATATTGTATTGTCCTGTTTCATGCACCTTTCATAATCTCTTACAAATACAGCTGATTGATATTAACGTCTTTGTATGAGTATCCTATATCATAACCCTATGGTCTTAAACTAAGTAAAAGAAAGATCAAAAACTGACAAGTTTTGTAAATTTCAACAGCTAATTTACTTCTTCCAAATATACAAAAGTTAAAATTGAAAAAAGAACTTAGTTATGCAAACTGAATTCCAAATAGTCCAAAAGTTCTATCACCAGTCTTAATGCATAACTTTCTCAATAAATTCCAGTGGTGTTCAAAACAAGATTAAGAGCTGATAGAATTGATGTGCCTGAAGTCTTGAATGAACTTAGTTGCCTAAAATGTTATAGTGTGGTTAAGTAACTCATAGAATCATTAATGTTGGATTAATTGACTTACCTGCAATGAACTATGACATTTTCCATTCCAGATCTTTCATTTAATTCTAGTGTACACTCAATACATGTATCTACCAGCTGTATAAGTACATTTTCTTTTCAAGCGTGTAATGAATAGAAATGGAGATATAAGCAATGTGACTATTATGAATTAAGCCACTATGATCACTATGTAAGTTACAATTTGAATCTCGGGTGATTCTGAAGCATTTACTTTCTTCCCTTGTAATTAATTAAATCACACTTTACAGTTTATATCTAGCTCTATTTTTTCCTGTTATAAAACTGCCACATTCACTAGGTACTTTAATACCAATTTTCTCCTTGTATTTAAAAAAATATATTCTAATTTGAATGCTGATATATTATCTCAGCTCTACACAACAGTAACTATTAACTGGATATGCACATGCACTTAGTACTAATATTAGTACATCTACTACTACCTCATAGACAGGGTACTAACATGATCATATATGTGTCAATGGAACAGGCCTAATATCAACAAATGAAACCTGTTCCTTGCATATAATGAAATAAATTGAGTAGTCCTCTTATTCAATATCAGAGGTATTGCAAATCATTGTAGAAATAGTGGCAAAATCTTGGTTACCTTTCTTTACCAATATTTTGGTTTAGATTGTCCACTATATTAAATTTTTATTAGTTTAAATAATTAATACTTCCATTATCAGCCTCGTTTTTTGAGTGCCATATAAGGACACTGAGGCTTTATATTGAAACATAAACAAATTGTAGTAAAATATGGCATGATTTGAGTCAGAAATTCTGCACACTAACGGTAAATACAGTTTATCAGTAACGCCACCAAGAAGCCATTATTCGCCACTTGTTTGACAATAACAAAGCACAGAAAATCCAAAATATGTTTTGGCAAGCCTTATTATATAGAAAGGGGGGCACTGCTTGAGTATCACATTACCTGTCATGAAAGACATGGTAAGGTTAGTTTAACAATACCAATTTATTTTATCATGTACAGGCTTAATAAATTCAAAATAAGCCAATTGCTTTCATTACATGATTATACTATTGTACTATTCGTTTTTCTGACTTTAGTAATGATTTTTTGTGTGCTCCATTACATGATATGGGATCAGTTCAGTGCCTCAACCACAACAAATAAAGTTGAGGCTATGGCATTGTAGCTACACATTGCACTAAGAAAATTCCTTTATTCTTAAATAAATCTATGACGATAAAAACTAACCATGATCCCTCTCTGCTAAAAGTGTAATCCATAGTGATTTTGAATGTTTGGACTTTTATGATTAACCTTATGCCATCACAGCACTGCCATAGCGTGTGTTAAATTATCTGAGCAGTGAATGGCAGTTATGAATTAAACTCAAAAGATTTTTTTTTAAATCATGTTTCAACAAATCTTTAATCATGTAAAAAATAAGAGCTTTTTAATTCTTTTAATTCATTTGAGAATCTTACAACTGGTTTTGATAAAATTGTCCTCATTAAGTCTATGTGATCCCGTCCTGACCGAATGACGAGTCAAGTGAGCAGATTTCGTAGTAGAAGGGATGAAAGTGACAATCATCCCAAGACATAAACATCATGACAGTATGCATGCATGGGACCCAACTTATTTTGGCAAATTTAATATCTTAAAGAAACTATATATGTTAATTATCTTAGGATCGTACTATTGAAACATAGGCACCCCTTTGTGTTCCTGGCCATGAGAGTAAAGCGCACCAAGAGAATATGTGAAATATGGAAAGAATAAAGTCAGTTGCAGACGAAGTCATATGCAAGCAAAAGAGATGTATATTCCGTAGAAATATTACGCATGAATAATGTTTATCATTTTTAAAGAGACACCAGGTTAAATTCTTTTTCAAAATTACACAGTTTTCGCGCCTTAGAATACAATGAAAAACTTACCTCAACTTGAACAGTTCGCGAAATCTGTCAATTTCCGGAAATGAAGCGTCAATACTACTTTTCATATTTGCGCCTACATCCTTTGCGGAAGTTAACTAGAGAACAAAACGTTGAGACAAATCAACGTATTACACTAATGCAATATTTACTTAAATTTGGATAGCAAATATGCTTTTATCATACTGTCTATATGCTTGTATTTCCTTTTCACGTATTTTTAAGTATTAATTGTATTATATTTTTTTTAACTCTGCCGGTGAGCGTCTGACCCGAAACGTTTCACTTTCATCTTGAATGAGAAATGTTTGATATAACTAATGTATGCATATAAAATAATCATCTGCTATAATTCCGTCGTTTCAATGCACATGTTGTACATTAAAAAGCTATGTAATAAACCAATGTATTTTTATACTTAAAACTTGGGTGTCTAGGTATAGTGAGTGATTCGATAGGGTTTCGTGCATTCTCTGCAGCATGATGTCCAAGTCCTAGACATAGCTATAAACGATGCCACACTGCATACATCATAGCGATATGACTTGAATATTGTTACAGCTGCGTCAAAAATCCAAATCACACACACACACACACAAACACACGCACATATACACACACTGTGTATTTAAAGTGAATAAATAAATTCCAGTCCAAATGAAATACTGAACACAAAATAATATGACTGATTTCTGCTTCAGATGTTAAGAATAATTTTTCAACAAATCAAAAAGATTTTATACTCCTGTACCTGATCAAGGTCACAATTAATATTTTCCCTAAACAAGCAAACACTATTACCTAATGGAAGGTTACAACTGTTTGCAAGATAAAATCTTAGTTATAATTAGAAGCTCTGGTACTAAAATTCTAGTAAACAAATTGGTAAACACAATATCGGTCGGCATTTGCAAATAGGATGTACTGCATGAATTATGGACGTTTCGCCCCATGGACGTTTCGGCCCAAAACATTTCGCCCCACTTTAATGGACAGTTCACCCTACTTCAATGGACATTTCGTCCCACCTGGTCCATGGACGTTTCGCACCATTTAGGTTTCGGCCTAGGACATTTCGACCCACATAAATGGAAATATTGGACATTTATATAAATTCGTCAGCATTACACAATTGTCTTCATCTTACTTTAGGAGCCTACTGTTAAGATTTCATTTCATACCCCATAATCCTCTCTCTCTCTCTCTCTCTCTCTCTCTCTCTCTCTCTCTCTCTCTCTCTCTCTCTCTCTCTCTCTCTCTCTCTCATACTTCAATTACATTCAGCGTGCCGTTATATCAGACAATATTTTCCCCTTTTTCTTCATTTATGTAATAAGATTGATCAGAAAATTAATCTATCGTTCACAGTGATCATTTTCTATACTGCAGTACTTTTATTTTCGCTGTTACACAAACTGATGAAGGCCGCTCCAATGGCCTAGTGGTTAGAGCGTCCGCTGCGGAAACGGAAGGTCATGGGTTCGATCCCTGGCCGAGTATTATCAAAGACTTACAAAAATGGTACTACAGCTGCCTCGCAGGGCGCTCAGCATAAGAGGTTAGTGTTAGACTACTCGGGCTGGTGTCAGAATAATGTGACTTGGTTGGATTTCATGCTACATGTATGCAGTGTGGCCGTTTATAGAAAACCAAGTGACACTAAACCGAATATGGAATTCACACAGAAAGACGTATGCAAGCACCGGTACGATTCTAATAAATAATAACATTCACCAAACCGAAATACCCTCTTTATCGATATAAATCGATATTGAATTTCTCTCCATCTGCCCCCGTGTTGTACCGGTATTCATTTCAAATCTGGAAGATACATTTGGTATGGCGCTCTAGTCCATTTTGATACTGTAGCCATCTGCCTGTAAACAGTATTAATATTATAAAAATGCACATAAGAACGCAAACGTGTTACGTCTAAAATCAAAAGGAGCTTAGTTCACTAGAATAGAACGTCGTGTAGACCAAAAAAAAACAACGAAATATTTGATACAAGAAACATTATTTTCTTTTAGTTTACTCATTGGATGTAGTTAGATTTTTTTTGTATTTAATTTGTATGGCAAAATGTTTTATTTGGATGGGTACTAGAGCGACTAATCTTCCAGCATTTGTGATAGGGAGAAAGTAGGCAGCGTTCCACGTTTGTTCGCAATTTTTATTTAACCGTAGCTTAAGTACATCGAATGCGAATGGCAACTATCTACTTTAGCATGTCTATATCCTGACAGTGGGTACTGGTTTTCTGCAGTAATTGCACGAAGACATTGTTCGATCTATTTATGTACTAGATATTATAACGACTAGTACAAAAAGAGGAAAGACTGCAACTTATAAAACCGCTGATAAATTTCCAAGCAAACACGTGCACGAGCTTCTATACCAAATGATCTGTCGGACAATGCACTTGAAGAATCGTAATTTTTATCCTAAATTTCAGATTTTTATTTACTTTTGATGTACGTTGTTTAATTATGTCATTGTTTTTGTTATTAGTGAACGCCAGAACATCCGTGCTAAATTGTAATTTCCTTTTCATAAAAGCTTCCATGACTTACTCAAAATCCTGGCAGCAGCTTAATTACCTTAATACCACATTTAGTAGATTATTTAACTATGAAGATCAAAGAAGTTACCTGGCTGTAATTTAGTCCACATAGCAGTTCCTGGGAGAAGACGAGAAAAAAAAAACGCAGGAGAGAGAGAGAGAGAGAGAGAGAGAGAGAGAGAGAGAGAGAGAGAGAGAGAGAGAGAGAGAGAGAGAGAGAGAGAGATGAAATGTCCATTGATGTGGGGCGAAATGTCCTGGGCCGAAACGTCCATAGAGCGAAACGTCCAAGTACCGTACTGCATATATCTTACAGGTTCGCTAATGCCTATTTCGTACTCTGCGGAGATTCGAGCTCGGGTCCATCTGTTGCGGTACTCATCGTAATTAGAGTTTATTATTCGACAAATACAAATATGCACTAAATAGCGGAAAATGCAAAATAGGATTATGTAGGAGAATGCTTTATAACTTTAATAGGATTTTTTTAATACAAAAATTAAACTGTTATTATAAGGACTAGAGAAATTGCAATTCCTACTCTATTGAGATTCGAACACATGATATAGCACTTTAGGGGATGGAGTGTGCATTCAAGTGAATGGCTGCCGTAATTTCCGTACAGTGCATATTAAACGCCATATACTGGTAATGATAATATTATTCGTGTTTTTAAAAAACAATCTATTAATGTCATAAGTGGCCATCCATAAATGACGTCACGCGATTTTGGCCGATTTTTGTTACCCACCCACTCCCGTCACACGTCGTCAAAAAAGTCATACCCCTCAAATATGACGTCACAAAGCTCTGCTCCCCTCCCCAGAAAAAGCCGTATTTCCTATTTTAAAGTTAACATGTTTAAAAAAATTAAGTGGTACTTTTTTGATGTAACGTCACATTTTTTAAACACCTTCCTCCCCCTCATCACACATCGTCACAAATGTGTGATCTCCTCCCCCCAGGTGAGTGATGTCATTTATGGACGGTCCCTAAAGCATATAGTAACCCAGCTAGTTTATACTAAATAATCTTACTAATCTCTTCTGATGTTTACAAATAATTACTGGATCGAAGCTGGGTTGAAATATTGAAAGGATAAACAAATTGTTTACCGTGCATGAGTCTAAGAAAACAACCGGGAGAGTGGGGACAGTCAAGTCTCGCCTGCCTTAAAAAATGAGCTAGAAACAACGAAAATGTTTCTTTCGATAACTACTGTTTATAGTTTGATGGTTAATATTATGCCCTGAAAACGCTTAAAATACAGATGCTTCCAGGGATTCGCCGCCAAGGCCCCCATTGGAATTCCGTCCCAGAGAATCTCTGCCTCCTTGTTTACGGAACTCTCACCCATCCACCGCACGCGCTTTCTTGTCAAATCTAGGAAACTGTTCCATATCAGTTATTTTAATTCAGGCTTTGGTATTTGGAAATATGGTAATAGATTGTAAATAAATTTAATTTGCATACTGTAAAGTGTTAATTAAAAATATTCAAGAGATGCGGTGGACGTTATAGATTATAATATTTTACATCTGTTTTGACTTTCTATACAATGTCCTTTTATAATTTTTGCAAAGACATTTTGTAACATTGTTTAAACGTTTTAGTTTATTTTACCCTGTGCTCCGGTAATCTAATTGCTTAGTGTCCGTCTCGGTGCAGGATGTCATGGGTTCGATCCCCGGCCGAGTCATACCAAAGACTTACAAAAATGGTACTTACAGCTGCCTCGCTAGGCGCTCAGCATTAAGAGGTTTATGTTAGGACTGGTCAGCCTGGTGTCAGGATAAAGTGCAGTCCCGGATTACCCATTAGGCAGAGTAGGCAACTGCCTATGGGCCCCGCGACTTTATGGGCCCCATCAGGGGCCCCCATGAGACCGTGACCGTGGGTCTGGGGCCCAAAAGTTTGACTGCCTATGGGCCTACACGGTGCTTAATCCGGCGCTGATAAAGTGACTGGGTGGGACATCATGCGTAATGCCTACGGCATGATGCCCCAGTGCTATATACCATTATAAACTGCCACATTGCAGACATCGTTGCAATACGACTGAATTTGTTTTTAAAGCTACGTTAAAAATCCAAAATCACATCACACATCACTTCCTTGAACCTGCCAATAAATTGTATGCCAAATTAACAGACAAATAACGTTCCATATAACGAGCTGCATAAGTAAGTGTTGTAGTATGTCATGACGAAACAATTCTGCTAAGAACATATCATTTAATCCAGGCGCTTATAGGGTACTCTCTGATGTGGTTTTGTCGTTGTTAGGATGATCGCGAATCCGTGTAAGCTGACAAGGTATACTGTATATTCAGGAACCATTTGAAGCTCAAAATGGTTTGTGCATAATTGGTAACGCATTTTCTGAAGACTAATCGAGTGTAGACACGTGTTGAAATCGCCCAACAGCAACTCGCCAAAACATGCAATGGAAGATTAATTGAATGCTTTGAACCATACGTCAAGATAAAAGTAGCTTTCTGAAACTTTACTGGAAAATGGACGGAATCATTTGACATTAGACAGCATTCAGAGAGCGAATAATACCTTTTTTTAAATAATATTTTTCACATGTCGGTTCCGGGGGTTCGAGTGGCCGAATGGTTTAAAGCCTTCGCCGTTACGGATCACTGCGATCTCACCTCTGTTTGAGTCTCGGATTTGGCCAATGTGGGTATATGAGAAAGCTTGCCAGGGTTTTTCTGGGGTTTTCCTCCGCCGTTTGTACTGGCCGCTATTTATTGCCTATCGTGTGTGATGTTTATCAACGTATACTCCCGAGACTTTATATTTTTTAAGAACTTACAGAGTAGCTGTAAAAATCAAGATTCTTTGAGGATTTGTATGTTTTAGAGACTGTTTACACCAATCATGTTTAATCATTTATAACATGCTGACGATTTTTCTTCTAACTGCGGCAAGCATAATAGAGTGTTTGTGTCATCTACATTGAGATACATGAACAGCGTTTGGGGGTGGCAAGTGGGACTACAGCCCCATGCCCAGCTCTTAAGGGGGCCCCGAGCTTTGGGCCTGAGATCGGCCATATGAGATTGTCAAGCTATATTATCTGGTAAATTGGGGGTGGCAAGTGGGGCGACTGCCCCAGGCTCCGCTCTTTAGGGGGCCGCGCAATTCGGGCCTAAGGTCGTCCTTATTAGTTTGTCAAGCTGAATTCTGTAAATTGGAAACGCTGGTACAGGCCGCACATAATCCACGCAAAGTTGCGCAAAATCGCGAAAGTGGATATAGTCTAGATACAATTAGTATTTGTAGTAGCAGACCAATCGAGATACCGATACTCTGGCCCCGAGCGGTAAAGGTCGGCCCTAAGTCAAGCGTACTCTTAACGCCGTCTCTGTTGATAGATGGGATACAAAGAGGCAGGGGCCCCGAGTGGTCGGGGTGTCTAAAGAGCTCTCCGTTACGGATCACTGCCATCTCACATCTCTCTGGGTTTGTTCGAGTCTCAGATTCGGCAGTAGCTTCTCGTGGGTAGGTGGTTCTTTCCGGGTTTTTCCCCCGGTTCTTCCTCCACCATTAATACCGGCCGCCATATATAGCCTATCGTGTGCTGAAAAAGAGCGTTAAACCCTACAACAACAGCAAGAACAACAACAACAACAACATATAACCTCTAATAATCCTAAATTTCATCATAAAAAGTCCAAAAGTATAGAACGTTCTGAATGAATTCCAATAGTTTTCAGTGTCCTGATGGATCACAGTGATACATTTCAGAATGTCGTGAATGAGCTCTCAAAAATTCCAAAGAAGTGTTTTAGTTCAGGAAAGAAAATGAGCAGATCATATCCCCTTCACAGTATTAGGACTAATAAAGTAGAAACGTGTACATCTAATTTTGAATGTGTCTCTAGTCCCCAGTCAGCAATGCCGAAAAGTTGGCGACATTTTTTTTACTCTGTTCAGGGCTCTGCTTCGAACCTGTCAGCAATTGTATCCACCAAATGTTCACCGCTAAAATAATAGCCTGCCGAAATTGTCCTGGTGTTTATACACACGACGTTTATACACACAAATTCACGACTAAAGACTATTTTCTTTTTCATTCCTACATGACATTGCACATAACCTATGTGATAATGAACTTTCAAACTTAGTTGTGGGCTGTAACGACGAATTGGCATTCAAGAATGCCATATCTTGATGTCTGCTGGGGAGTTCCCAGGTGTTGTGCACAAGGCATTTGAAACAATGCTAGCAAGTACATGGTGAACAGTGTTGGATATGCTTTACAACACAGACACAATATCATTATAATCGTCTTTGGTAAAGACGGTGTTGTTCAATCCACAAACGTAGACGCATATTCCACTTGTGTTAATAGTCTCCACAGGGAAATCGACATTCGTTAAAACGGTGAGTGGAAAGTCTTTCTGGATCTTTTTGTCCAGAAATTGCTGTCTCTTCAGGAAATAAATGTAATAGAACAAGCTAAGAGAACTAAAATTCTATCTAATTGGATGAATAACAATTCGGAGACTGCTAACAGTATTTTGAAGTTTGCGGTCGACTGGAAGTTCCATGACCTTCCAAAGTTCCCGAACACGCTGTACACGATGTGCAATGTGAAGAAGTCAAGAATTGTCAAGCAATAAGGAACATGGGCAATTACAAGTTAACAGAAATGGGCGGAGAGGTTGAGAACTCATCCAGCAAAAAGAAAATGTATAAAACACCCAGTAATCCTGTAATTGATCGCGTTATTACTCAAAGACGGATTGTAAGATCAAGTTAACAACCTATGTGTTTTTACTTTGGAAGTAAACGTCTCTTTTCAAAGTCCTTCCAGCATCGCTTTTGGCAATTAAAACTCGTTGGGTAAATATGTTTTGAATAATTATGCTGAGTTTACTTCTGATTAATTGTATCTTTTTCTTTCTTAAAAAATATATATTTAATTTGATCGAGTAAAAAAGGAAATACATGCTGCATCTGTTTATTTTTTTCTTCAAGTCATTATACATATCTTATTGTATAGTTAATGTGTTTTGTCGTTTTTCATTTAACAAAAAATAATTTGTTAATATGTTAAAGAAAAAAGAGAAAAAGTTTATTTTCGCACTTTTCACGATTCGCAAGTTAATTTGCATCATTTGGCAGTGAGTACATACTGGCTGGTAGTTGGACTAAAATGTCATTAAAATTCATGCTGTAAATACACTTGTCAAAGTATTTTGTCATCATCCTTCATTTAAAAGATGAGTTTTTAATTTGATAAAGAAATGAAGAAAATTGTGCTATTTTACGTTTAGATCTTATTTCTTCTAACCGCAAGACATTTGACTAAGGCAGTACGTACTGGCTGGTCTAAGAACTAAAATGTCGTGAAAATTCAAGTTGTAAATGCACTGGTCAACGTGTTTTGTCATCACCTTTAATTTAAAAGATGAGTTTTTATTTTGATATTTGAAGAAGTAAGAAAATTCGAGCTATTTCAGTTCTTATTTCGTCTAAGCGCAAGACAATTGACTAAGGAAGTACGTACTGAGTGGTCTAAGAACCAAAATGTCATGAAAAGTTATGTTGTAAATGCATTGCTCGATGTGTTTTGTCCTTTATATTTCATTTTAAAATAGACCTACATGATAAAGACAAAAAGAAAATAGTTCTTGCGAATTTATGGATTCTTTGCAAGAAAAGTTCTTTCTGCATTTTAGTATTACCCTCGCAGCGCATCAATTTGCTGCGGACCTATAAAAAATGTCTGCGCTCACAAGTAGTGCTCACGTTTGTATTTTTTTCATGTTAGAAACGTGATAACGCCTTTGCTCTTTTTGACAAGCAGAAGTTTATCATGGCATCAGAAAAGCACGCATTGCCACTAGAAGAACTTCGTTACATTCGATCTGGCATTCTGCGACGAGTTCAAGGTCAGTTTTACAGTTTTACTTTTGTTGGAATTGCCTGCAGGTTTAATTAAATTGACATATTTTTTTTTCACTGCAGAAAGCTACAAGTACGGTTGTACGCGCTTCGAACCTTAATATTTGTACAGTTTCTTTTAATTTATGACCTGTAAACGTTTATAAATTTGGTGACAGTGTAAACATACATGCACGTGGTTGTCAGTGACGCTGAAATTATCCGGTCCGACTAAAGACCACAAAACTACCCCAAAACACCACAAGACTGTAGCCTGGTAGGTTAGACTGTTTTGGGACAGTCATGTTGTGTTTTCGGGTGAAATTAATTGCATATATCTCTGTGTAAGAGCTATTTTTGTACAATTTATTTTCTTCTTAATTCTTTTCCAATCTTTTTAATATTTATGGCGGAGTGATGCAGCTTCCCATGAAAGCCTCAGGAATTCTAAAAAAGGTCAACAGATGATAGAGATGTAGGTGTTTTGGTCTGATGACATGGCTTACTGCAGAACATGCAAGTGTTTTTAAGAATTCAATTCTAAATGAAAAGAAGAGAAATTTTATTTACCATCCACGTAAAATTATCCGTCTATGTAAATATATGTACATGTATGTTAATTACCAGCAAGCAGCAGAAAATCAGGCAAAAGATAGATTAAGCGATAATTCCTCTTATGATTGATCTCCGCTACCAGAAATGTGAATGCAGATATCTCACAACACACTGTATTCATGTTAGATGTAGACATAAGTATCTTATGATATAACAGTGCACTGTTAAGATGGTTTGTCAAGATGGACAAAGAATTTGTTTATGTAACAAATACTAACAATAGCCACAGTTCAGTGCATTTTATATCAAGCTTGCAGCTTCTTTTAATGGACCTGTGAATTTCTCCACTGGCACTCCAAATCAATGATTGTTTATACAAGTTCAAACAGCCAACAATGTTGACAATAAATAAAAACTCACCAGATGGTATATTTTGCTGTCAGTAAGGAAAACATTAGTAATTTACCGCATTGGCGATCTGCCATCCCATGGGCCATGTCCCAACTCCCTGCATTTGGGGCATTTTCTGTGCATTTCACAGTTGTGGTACCATGATCTTAGTTGAAACCCCCATGCAGTAGTAAAAAAAGCCAGAAATTTCTTCGCGACTTCAGCGACTGTAACTATTCTCGTGTCCAAGTTAATGTGGCTCCATCCCCATATGCTTGCCATTTTGATCACTATGGCCTCACTTTGAGTCGTTGATATATCTTATTTTTGAGCTCCTCTGTGCCCACTTGGAGTGGTAAACTGCTTACATGTACATCCACAGTCTTGGGCCCAATCTGGCGTTCAAAAGGTGGGGCTTTGTTCACATGTGCTGTTTTACCCTTGACAGTTATTTTGTCCCATTCCAGCAGTGGTGTCATCGTATTCACAGGGTACAACATATACTTATTTAACCCTGCATTTTGCAGTCCTGCAATACCAAACATATTTATTCCCATGGCTTGGAGGGCAGCCAGGACCTTGGCTTGGCGTGGTGCTTTCCCTTCTCCCCCAAAGTCCAACTGCTGGCAACCTGGCTGGTGATAGGCTAGTAGGGTGTGTCCTTCTACAACAACATTGAAGTATAGGTGCAGACGGGATCTGCTTCCTTTCAAAGATTTTGTTCATTCCCCTGAGAAATATCTTGGGGAAAATTTTGTGTAGGCCCCGCTCCCTCGTTAACAGAGTCCCTCTTGTTTCATCATTTGCAAACCCTTCCATGTCTATATTTATTATATTTGAGACAATCTCTAGAATAAGGGTTCAGAAAGGTGGGCTCAAAATCAAATAACGAAAAGTGTGCTAAAAAAACAAATGAAAAAGTGATAAAGAAAGTTCAGTGAGATATAGAAAATATGGAAAGAAAAAGCCTTCTTACAAACTAATGAAAAATCCTTGAAAACTGATATAACAAAACCAAGTAAATCCTTTGTTGTTACGGCTTTCGAATAACTCTATAAAGCTGTCTCCTCAGTCCTCCACAGTAATCTTTGTAAAAGGCGAAAGATTAATACGATGTGAAGAGAGACCTGAGTTGGTGCATCAAAACATTCAAGACCTTTGAGATCCCAAACTTTAGTCATGAAAATCCAAGACAATTATGCATCCAATGATGCAGCCCTTGTATTTCTCACTACAGTGTACTCCATTGAGCGTTGTACAGGCTAGTACTTTCTAACTGTCTATAAGCTTCATCCTGTATGAAATTTCTTACTGTCAAAAGGGGAGTTCACTTTGAAGTAACTGAAATATATGTGGTTCTTAGGATCCGTTGTATGTTTGATTTTAGATGTGAATCTTCTAAAGTTTTGTGTACACCGTTATTCTTATTTTATTCTTGCTGGACAGTTATACATTTCTGAGTCTGTGTCTTTGATGGCAAGATTAAGTTGTGACGACTTGATGGACAGTAAATGACATCACTTCATCATCTCAAGTTCATCTGATGTCTTTTAAATGTCCTGGAGCTGGATTATTAAAAGTAGACTATCAACTGCAGTTGACTGAACATCATAAAATAAAATATTTCAGATGAAGCTACCAAAGACAACACAATATCAAGATGTGTACTTGATCTTCTCAAATGCAGAGAGCAGAAAGAGCAAATAGCAACACTGAAAAAGGTATTTTTAAACATAAATTTAATATCTCTTTCTTCATTACTTAACATATTAATTACTGGAGGTTTTTGTCATTTTTGTCTGAAAAGTGAGTAGGAAGCACATTTTGGGGGCAATTTCTAAATATATCCTAATACATCGACTTCCAAGAGATTTCTAATGAAAATAATGCCTAGTTATGTTAGAAACCTTTCTATTTCACTCATGCATGAGTAGAAGGGTAAAAATTGGAGTTCTTTCTTTTTTTGTTGTTGTTGGCTATTTCTTATAGAGATCACTTTTTATTCCAAATGCTCATCTTATGCTACTTTTTGCAAGGATTTGCCAGTCTGTGTAGTTCCATCCTGTCTGCCTTAGATCTGCAGCTAAAATGTCTTAAAGCCGGACACAACTAGATTTGAACTACAGGCAAATTTTAGTAGCAAAAATTTGGTATTTTCCGCTGTATTTTTTAGTGCAACTTTAAACTCCAGATTACTTAGTATCATTGTAGACCTACATCGGTCCGCCTTTCTGTAATCAATCTCACTTTAGTATATCTTAAAGGACCATGATGCTACAGAGTTGGGAAGTAAGCTAATCCCACCTGTCACGTAAACGAGGTGCCAGAGGATAATCAGTTAATAGAATTTGTAAATGTACTGACAATGTAAGCTTATTGTTTTCAGTTTTTATCACTGAGGTAAAATAGTTGTAAGTTTTAAGTGTAAAATTTTAATAAAAATACATTTCTTGCAAAATCAAATGTAGCTTTAGTCCCTTGTAAAGTTTGTTTTTTCTTTGCCATTATCATCTGCATGCCATAATTGCTGTAAATGGTCATGGCATCACTGTATCTTTTGTTTACTTCTCCTAATGATGTTTAATAAAATTATCTTTACTTTTTTCTTTGTTTTAGTGTGTCTTTACTAGGTAAAGACTGTCCCTGGTTGCTGCTTGCATTCCTTTCATTTCAAGTCACTCCAACTTTTCTGTATTTACAATCTTAAAAAGTAAATTTCCGTAAAGAACTAAGGGTGTGAGGATAAAATTTGCATTATATTATTTGTTTATAGTTTGTAGTGTCCTTTGCACCTTTCTTAAGCTAGGGACAAAATTATGCTAAGGATGAGCATGAATTCAGTTTATAAATTTTAGCTGTTTAAGAAGAGTTAATTTGTGTGTTTGATGTTCATAAGACATGCACTGGATTCAAATCCTTTTTTTTTTTTTGTTGTCTTCCAGATTCTCAATGATGTAAAAGAGCATTGGAATCAGTCAAAGTCAGAGCAGAATATTTTGGGACCAGTCCAGCTTCTTACCAACATATATCTGGCACTAAACACAAAACATCCAGGAAAGAGGATTATTGCAAGGTTAATGAAACAAAAAGAAATAATGATAATATGGTCCTTTCCTTTTCCCCCCTTTTCTCCACAAAAAAAGAAAGCAATTCCTACCTTTTATAGGCTTATGGATCCATATACATGTATATCCATTATTGAATGTCAACATATTTAAAACAGCAAATGAGTAATTCAGCTACTGTTACAAAATAGCCCCATCCCCTTGGTAGCCTCATTAAGATGGGAACATACTGACCAAAATCTAGGCTGATTTAAGTACATGTACTTGAAGCATGTAAATAACAACTAGACAAAGATGTGCTAATGCCGATTTTGAATCTTATGTTTTTCATATCAGGATTTGACCAGTGCAATATTTTACTGTGGAGTTTATTACACAAAGGTAACCAAAATGTAATTTGTCAATATACAAGTGTATTTTACTCTGGATTTGTCTTCATGAACTCAAAATTTCCATTGTTTTTTCAAAGTGTAATACTACTCACTGATGACAGGTCACCCCTACTGAAGAATTTAGCTGAATCTTTTTTCAGACCCCCCCCCCCCCCCCCCCCCCCCCCCGCCTCTTATCTTGACATTCACCTATCTCTACAATATTTCCTTGGGCCCAAGGATGTTGACATAAACGTGTAGGACTGTACTAAATAAATTGAATTTTGAAATTTCCCAATTTTAAATTTTTCAAAGGTAAACAATTGACCAGAAGAAAAAAAAATCTTATTGGACACCTTAATGAAAGCACATATCTAGGCCTCAGTTTTTTCAGTAAAATCATGTGGGAGAAGAAGCAATAATATGCTGTGGGAGAAGGTGAAATTACAAGCCATGGAAAGAGAATTGTCAGCATGCTATGGGAGAAGAAACGGTAATGTGGTGGGTGAGAAGAGGCAAAAACAGGCCATGGGAGAAGAAGAAATAATACACTGAACCCTCATAAAACTCTTTTTGGGATAAATAAGAAATGACCCCAAGATCAGCTATATGAAGAAAGTAACTTTATTGCATATTGACATCATATCTAGCCTTCAAAGTGTTTATAAACTATTCCAGGTATTATGGATGCTATGCCTCCTAAACCTCTTAGGAGGATTCCCATAAAACTTTATGCCACCACAGTGAAGATGTTGAACATCATGTTATCAGTTCTCCTGAATCAAAATGGAGTCTTTTGGTGGACCAGGTGTATTGTTTGTCCAAAAATAAAAATGGTGTGGATCTTACAGCCATTGTGGCTTCCATGATGGTGAATTTGAAAGTCTTGTCACACGGTAATGGGAGTTTGAACACTCAGCTTTGAATGAAAAAAATGGTCTTATTTTGAATTCCTGGAAACTCTTTTCAGATATTTGACCATCTGTCCATTAGAATGATTAAACATTTCAAGAACATTTGCCCCAGAATAACATTTAGAGAACATTTACCTCAAAATTAGTTAAAGAAGAACCTAGTTAAACCTTATTGCACATCAGTGTCAATCCTTATCTTGTCTAAAGTTTCATTAAAATCCTTCAGGTAGTGTGGGAGGATGTCAGGAGCATTAAAATTCATCATGTAGTGTTGGAGGAGGGCAGGAACATTAAAATCCTTCATGTAGTGGGGGAGGAGGGCAGGAACAATAAAATTCTTCAGGTTGTGTGGGAGGAGGGCAGGAACATTAAAATTCTTCAGGTTGTGTGGGAGGAGGGCAGGAACATTAAAATGCTTCAGGTTGTGTGGGAGGAGGGCAGGAACATTAAAATGCTTCAGGTTGTGTGGGAGGAGGGCAGGAACATTAAAATGCTTCAGGTTGTGTGTGAGGAGGGCAGGAACAATAAAATGCTTCAGGTTGTGTGGGAGGAGGGCAGGAACATTAAAATTCTTCATGTAGTGTGGGAGGAGGGCAGGAACATTAAAATGCTTCAGGTTGTGTGGGAGGAGGGCAGGAACATTAAAATTCTTCAGGTAGTGTGTGAGGAGGGCAGGAACATTAAAATTTTTCAATTAGTGTGGGAGGAGGGCAGGAACATTAAAATGCTTCAGGTAGTGTGGGAGGAGGGCAGTAGCATTAAAATTTTTCAATTAGTGTGGGAGGAGGGCAGGAACATTAAAATGCTTCAGGTAGTGTGGGAGGAGGGTGGGAACATTAAAATTCTTCAGGTAGTGTGGGAGGAGGGCAGGAGCATTAAAATTTTTCAATTAGTGTGGGAGGAGGGCAGGAACATTAAAATTCTTCATATAGTGTGGGAGGAGGGCAAGAGCATTAAAATTTTTCAATTAGTGTGGGAGGAGGGCAGGAACATTAAAATGCTTCAGGTAGTGTGGGAAGAGGGCAGGAGCATTAAAATCCTTCATGTAGTGGGGGAGGAGGGCAAGAGCATTACAATTCTTCAGGTAGTGTGGGAGGAGGGTGGGAGCATTCAAATTCTTCATGTAGTGAGGGAGGAGGGAAGGAGCATTAAAATTTTTCAGGTAGTGTGGGAGGAGTGCAGGAACATTAAAATTCTTCAGGTAGTGTGGGAGGAGGGCAGGAGCATTACAATCCTTCATGTAGTGTGGGAGGAGGGCAGGAGCATTACAATCCTTCATGTAGTGGGGGAGGAGGGCAGGAGCATTACAATTCTTCAGGTAGTGTGGGAGGAGGGTGGGAACATTAAAATTCTTCATGTAGTGTGGGAGGAGGGCAGGAACATTAAAATTCTTCATGTAGTGTGGGAGGAGGGCAGGAACATTAAAATCCTTCAGGTATTGTGGGAGGAAGGCAGGAACATTAAAATCTGTCATGTAGTGTGGGAGGAGGGCAGGAGCATTAAAATTCTTCATGTAGTGGGGGAGGAGGGCAGGAACATTACAATCCTTCATGTAGTGTGGGAGGAGGGCAGGAGCATTACAATTCTTCAGGTAGTGTGGGAGGAGGGTGGGAACATTCAAATTCTTCATGTAGTGTGGGAGGAGGGCAGGAACATTAAAATTCTTCAGGTAGTGTGGGAGGAGGGCAGGAACATTACAATCTGTCATGTAGTGTGGGAGGAGGGCAGGAGCATTAAAATTCTTCATGTAGTGGGGGAGGAGGGCAGGAACATTAAAATCCTTCATGTAGTGGGAGAGGAGGGCAGGAGCATTAAAATGCTTTAGGTAGTGTGGGATGTCAGGAGCATTAAAATTCTTCAGGTAGTGTGGGAGGAGGTCAGGAGCATTAAAATTCTTCAGGTAGTGTGGGAGGAGGGCAGGAACATTAAAATCCTTCAGGTAGTGTGGGAGGAGGGCAGGAACATTAAAATCCTTCAGGTAGTGTGGGAGGAGGGCATGAGCATTAAAATGCTTTAGGTAGTGTGGGATGTCAGGAGCATTAAAATCCTTCAGGTAGTGTGGGAGGAGGGCAGGAACATTAAAATTCTTCAGGTAGTGTGGGAGGAGGGCTGGAACATTAAAATCTGTCATGTAGTGTGGGAGGAGGGCAAGAGCATTAAAATTTTTCAATTAGTGTGGGAGGAGGGCAGGAACATTAAAATCCTTCATGTAGTGTGGGAGAAGGGCAGAAGCATTAAAATCCTTCAGGTAGTGGAGGAGGATGTCAGGAGCATTAAAATTCTTCAGGTAGTGTGGGAGGAGGGCAGGAACATTAAACTCTTCATGTAGTGGGGGAGGAAGGCAGGAACATTAAAATCCTTCATGTAGTGTGGGAGAAGGGCAGAAGCATTAAAATCCTTCAGGTAGTGGAGGAGGATGTCAGGAGCATTAAAATTCTTCAGGTAGTGTGGGAGGAGGGCAGGAACATTAAACTCTTCATCTAGTGGGGGAGGAAGGCAGGAGCATTAAAATCCTTAAGGTAGTGAGGGTAGGAGGGCATGAGGCTTTTTTTTGTCATGTGGATGGATCATAATGTTTCTTGATCTTTGAAATGGTACTGGAATAGTAAATAGCTGGGTGGGAAATTTGCCTAACTTGATACATAGACATGACCATCAACAGAAGGGGTATGATTTTGTGGGTCATACACAAGTTTTCTTGGTGAGCGAGTCAGGAGTCTTCTTCACAATAACATTGAATATTTGTGGACCAAATTTTGTACGAGAAGGATACTACATAATATATAATATGGTGTTTAGCTACTTTCAGGATGGGAGAAGTTGGGTTGAATGGGGTAATGCTTTCAAAGATGGTAAGATCCATTGAAATAAGAACAGTGAGGAAAAACGATTTCCGGTAATTATAGACTGTTATCATAAATATGATGCAGGGCTTGTCCCAGGCTTCATTAAAAGGGAATTCTCCAGTTCTGCATATAGTCAAAACTTTTATCATTCTCATTAGTTATATAAACCATTTGCATTATTTCATTGTTTATTCTTTTATTTTTAGTCATTCTGATGCCACATGTCATTGTCCAAAGAGCATATAGCAACCTTAAGAATATTTTCAGCTCATATTATTACAACTGTGAATTAAATGTACATTGAACAAATTCATTTGCAGGATTTGTTTAACAATTAAAAGTATTAGGTATTCTGAAATGTTCTTTAATTGGATATAAAAACAGTTAACATGTATGAAAATAGTTTGCAAAATTTGCAAGTCCAATGTATCCTAAGTATTTGCTTGATAATATATAGTAACTTGGCATGTAATTCATGGGAATAATAGTAGATATAAAACATGTTTGGACGTTTAAGATAAATATGAACAATGAAAAGAGTGAAGAATTAAATTTGGGGTGTTGATGGTTGATTTACTTGGATTGTTTGATTTTACCAGTGTGTGGTATTTTCATTTAAAATGTAAAGGATGCGTCAGTGTTTTTTTAAAATAAAGTTCTTTCAACTACCACCATCTTTCCTTTATACATGGAACTGGCTATTTTTTATGCATGATAATTGTCTTTAATCAGTATTTATTTTTCCTGCAGCTCATTCCAAGGTTATCCTGATGACCTCCAAAGTGACCTGGTGCTTCCACAACTTGCTGGTCAAGTGACCGAGATGCTTCAGCAGCCAATAAGAAAGAGTGATTATAGTTGCCTTAGTGACACAAGACATGTTGTTGATACACTGGCATGTCTGTTAGACAATTTCAGATTAGGTACACAAAGGATGATATATTTTAAATATTTTAAGAACAAATGTCTTGGAAAGATATCTGTTTCAGTAGATGAATATGTGTTTTCAAGTTTTCAGTTGTAAATAATTGCTATCAGTGTGAATATTTCATGTAACCGGTAATTCTTACAGTCAAAACATTAACATGAGACCAAGATTTGCTGTTAATATTTCAGAATAAACTGTTCAGTGATGCTGAAGAAAAGAGTAACAAGATCAAATGACAATTGATCAGACAAACACAGTGAAAGTGGTGGTCATTGTGCCATAAAAAAATTAGTCAATTTTGTTTTTCTGAACATATTAAAAGATAAGTCAAATAACACTGATTTGCATATTCAGTTCCACTCACTAAATTTAACAAAGGGTACTTAGAGTTTTCACAAATCTGAATTTGGACACTTTGCACATTCTAGGAAATGTAAAGAATCAAATAAATCAATAAGTCCCCATGTATAAAGATAATTCCTAGCTAAATGTGTTTGTGTTTTGTAGTAAATGTAAAGTTGATTTTTTTCCCCACATGAAAATAGTAAACTCATGTTTTTAATCATTGCTCACCTACATGATGTGCACACTGAAATCGGATTAATCATGCAGAAAAATATAAAATGTTTTGATGGCTTGGATTGGTTATGTTATTAAATCATCTTTTTCTTGTACAGTACATGACTTATGCCAATCCAGTGAAATGCATCTACAACTTCATTCGGCCCTGATACTGTCCTTGCTCGTAATTTAGTTTCTGCATTCAACGGCTGATACTGTCTTCACGCAAAGTTTCTCTACTGCATTCAATGGCTGGTACCATTCATACTCGTTCTGAATGTGTGGTCAAGAGAAAGTCTCTGATTGGTTACAAATGGGGCTTTTCCAAGAATCAGGTCCACTTGTAACGAGAGCAGTTTCAATACACATGTTCTTTTCTTAAAAAATCATAAAATGATGGCAGAAGTACAAGTGACTTTTTATGGTGGTGAGGGCGAAAATGAGGAGTTTCTCGGGTTTGATCTAGAAAATATTGAGTAAGTAGAGGAAAGATTTGTTCGACAGTTGGATAATTTGCAAGATTTCGAATGGGACATTGAAGATTCTTGAGATTGAATAGTCAGAAAAAGAGGATGCTGATCGCGAAAATGAAAGAGTTTCTGCCGATCTAGCAGATTGGAGCGATCGTCTTCTGCCTGTCCAAATCGATGATTTTAGCGGAATGAATCCTGGACCTATAACATACGTTGACAAATTGACAAGGAAAAAAAGAGAAATCTATCTTTTTTCACTTATTATTATTTCCAGAGAAACTGTACATGGACATCACAAACGAAACCAATCCATATGCCTAAAAATGCATATTGGTATCACCAAACAAAATGTATCCAACCTGCAAAATGTGTTTATTGAACAAAGTTCTATCTTAACCAAAAACTGGATGTGAACATTGCCAAGTAAATGTATGTACAAATTGTTTCAAACCATATTACACATTAAATGTTCCTGGTTTATTTTAATGGAATGAAGTGCTGATGATGTGATATTCCTAACAATGTTGCACATAATTTTGTAAAAAGTGTATAAATAAATTGTGAAAGACTTGGACAAATAGAAAGAAAAATAGTCACTGTGTAGACAAATTCATTTGGATTAATTGTTGAAAATTTCATGGATTAATATTGGATACAAGAAGAGAAATTAAAGTGTGAAGGCATGTGCATGATTTTGACAAAATTTTGCAAACAGGTAAAACACTCGGGGGTACGACACAGCTTCGTGTGGCTAGGGCACAGTAACAGTGTTACTGATAAGTTTGTTGGGGTTGAATGAGTTAAAGGACCTGCTAGATACCAATTAGATTTGTGCATTGTGGTTGGAAATAGTAACAAGAATGAAGAAAGGGATTATTTATGTGTTTCTGTTATATGAACAGGTATTTTTAATATAGAGGTCCCACTAAGGTTTTAGTGCATGTCATAATTTAAATATTGCATCATTTTGAACTGTACAGCAAATATTGGTTTTATAAAAGCAGACTGCCTTAAGTTGGTCTTATTTCATAAACAATTGTCCTGAAAGGGAAATGTATGGCATAAGTGATTTCAGTTGGTTGTATATTTATTACATTTGAAAATGATTGCACAAAGGTGTTGATATGTATAAAGATGTACGATATTTGACACGAGAGAGCTTTTATAGGACTTAAAACAATTTTTTGGTTTTTAAATGCTTTTGTTACTTAATGCACATATTGACAGAATGATGTTTTTATTATTATTTTTTACAGGTGAAGAATGTTTACAGGAATTGTGTGTAGATTGTAAGTAAATTTTATTTTAATCTGCACTTATACTTTGATACTTGTGTTGAAATATCACTCTCTTAACTTCTTGATCATGGTATGATAACACATAAACACTTACAGTGCATACAAATATTCCACTGAAAATAATACATTTTGTCTAAGGGCAGATCCAGTCAAACATACCTGGGACCTTGACTTTTGAAATGTTGTACCCACCCATATATATGATAGATGCAATTTAAATTTTTCTTATCATTTTAAAAAGAACTATTAAATTAAAGTACCCTGGCTTATGAAATACAAGTACCATGGCATAATAAAAAAAAAAGTACCCTGGCATAAATTTGTTAAAAACTGCCTTCCCTGGGTATCATGGAACAGTCCTCAGCTTATATGTAGAAATTATCATTGGTCTTGAAGATACAGTTGTAAAATAAGCCAGTATGGTACTCACCCATTAGATGATTATTTAGATGCCTGTTCACCCTGATGAAAGAAGATGTAGCTTCTTTACATACTTGAACCCAGATTTTAATCAGTGAACTAGAATTACACTAGGCAGTGTCAGGTAAATCCTATGTCCAGAGCCATGAGCTACCTGTGGGCTACTACATGTACTACTTAAACAGAACTTGAAAGTTCATAAATGGGAATCAGCATCAATGACCAATCAGAAGAAAAAAGAGGACGTTCTAGCCTAGGTTTAATTTAATATCACCTAGGTGTGGACACTGTATTTCAGTTTTGCTGCCACATCTTTTTGTTTGAAACCTTATGAGATACATTCAGATTTTAAAATTGTGCGGTTGCTTGGACAAATACAGTTTTCTTTGGATCAATCATTCAATAGGCTAATACTTCATGCAAGGTTTTTTTGTAAAGATAAAAGGATGGACCATCAAATAATGCTTATGTTTATGTGGATCTTATCTTTATGTAGATTGGTACATGTATAAATGTGTGTATATAAATATATATAGAGATCTGCAATCCCTGTATTTGCCAGTAGATCAGAGCTTTTTGACTGGCACATTCTCTTAACAACTGACATCAATCATAGGAATTCTCCGATGTTATATCAACCATCTCCACTCATCAGGAAGGCAAAAATGTAAATGAAAAGTCATTGAAGATGATGATGATGATGATGCATAAACTGTTATCTAGATACTGATTACTTCATTTTCTTGTAAATTGTCAGTTTAAAAGTGAGTGATATTCAGTCAAGTTACTAGGTGATGTATATGTTATCTTGAGCTATGAACAGTATTTAAAAATTCATAATTTTGTAGTAAAATTAGAGATGATGCAAATGATAAGAAACAAAGTTTTAATGCAAAGTTTTAACAGCTGTATATAGCATATTCAAATAGTTTAGTAATCAAGAATTTATATGGAATTTTATTTTAGCTTAGCCATAATTAAGGTTATTATTACTCGGGTTCTTTGCCTCTTTTGTAGCCCTGATGTACCTTGCCGGAGCATTTGAAGTGTATCTAGGGGACTATAGGTGAGTTCAAATAGTACTTTGTAGATCAAATTGTTTTCAGATTTAAACATCCCAAACCAAAACTGAGAATACTTAAATTGTGTTTTTTTTTAAAGGTAGAAGTATACTGATAAATTGATGACCAGATTATTGCAGAGTTATTTAAATTTTAAGCTATTTATAGAAATATAGAACAAGTTAATAAATTCAATATTTATATCTGGTGGCATAGTGGTTAGAGTATCTGCCTTGGATGCAGGAGGCCATGGGTTCGATCCTAGGCAGAGTCAAACCCAAGACTTACAAAATGGTACTTACAGCTGCCTCACTAGGTGCTAAGTAAGCATTAAGAGGTTAGTGCTGGGACTGGTCAGCCTGGTGTCAGGATAATGTGACTGGGTGGGATATCATGCCACACTGCAGACATTGTAGTAATATGACTGAAAAAGTGCTAAACATATGTTTAAAAAAATCAGAATCAAAATATTTTTTAATGTGCCTTGAGTTAAGTATGACTTCAAGACTAAACTGTTATTATATGAAATGAAAGCTGTATTTACAAAATCAGATCACAGCAATCCAATATGGGATACAATCACATTGTATTCTTTGTAAAGGCATCTTATCTTAGTAGCAGTGAAGCAATGCACCTATTGTATTGATTCAATTCATGATACACAGCTTCAGATATGATACACTATCAATCCACAATATCAGTGTTATTTTCTTTTTTGCATCATTAAATAGTGTGTCACTGGTAGGGTGGTTCTGTTTTATGTGTTTACATATTCATTGTATTTCCAGTATGAAGATTACAAATAGACATAGACTCATTTCATAAGCCATTCTCATCCTGGACAGGATGGAAAATATCAATTACTTCAATATAGATGACCTGTTGGCTGCAGACAATTATATTTCATTTCAGGATTCTCCATTTGATCAGATGCAAGTCTTATCTTGGTCACTGCATCATTTGTTTTGCATGAGTGCTTTTCTAATGTCTTATTACCAATTTCATGTCTTCACATAAATTTATTATCTTTAAAACAGAAGAAATGGTGCAAATTTCTCATGCAAGAAAAAATATTACCTAGAAAAACTCTAAAGACCATTAAAACAATCAGATCCTTCAATTTGTACTTCTTGCAGCTGAAAAACAACTGTCATGGCCACAGACACTTGTTTCTGTGAATGAAAATGGAAATTATTGACAACATCCAGTAACCTTCCGCGAACTAAGAAAGTGGCTGTAATTCGCGGTTTGGAATCTACCCCTTTGCAGATTCTCTGCTACTAATTTTTAATCCTGTTACCACATTCAGACACTGAATACATATATCAACATAAAGGATATATATCAAACTTGTTCCCCATGTTCAATTTAAAAACTTTATAGATAATTGGCTTTTCATATGTTTGAATCAAGTTTGGATGCCAATACATCTGATGTCTCACACAGTGAACAAACTTCAGTTAATTCTGATTGGTGGTTATTTTTACCAGTTCAAACTGAATGCAACATATTTCACTGTGAAACACTGAACATTTAGCCTTCGAATTCAATCCAAGCAAAAGAAGCAACATAAAAATTAATCAGCAAAGTATACGTGGGAAACAAGTCTGGAATGTCTTTGCTGATATATGTTTTCAGTGGCTGATGGGATCAAATAATTAGCATGGAGGTGGGGAGATTTTGAACCATGAGACTTACTCACCTGGTGTTACTTTGTAGAAGGCAAGTGGGTGGGTGTTGTAAATATTTTTTCTTTTTTTATGGACATGAATGCATGTGCCTGCTATCTCAGATGAGTTTTCAATTTGAAAAATAAAAAGGCAAGCAACAAATTAATTATTCCTGACTACTGAAGAGTAAAGTAAATTGTATAGGGTATGACTCGTTATTGATTCTTCATCTCTTGTTTTGGTAGGGCTAT
The DNA here is from genome assembly GCA_029339505.1 of Unio delphinus. Classification (NCBI taxonomy): domain Eukaryota; kingdom Metazoa; phylum Mollusca; class Bivalvia; order Unionida; family Unionidae; genus Unio; species Unio delphinus. Next base: position 718,259 of record JAQISU010000303.1, on the reverse strand, counting down.
TGATCTGGAAAACTTATTAATATATCAATGAATCGTTTCATCCCTACATTTGGACCAGAATCGCATTGAATTCTATAGAAAAATATCTAATCTGAAGTGAATTTCCATTAAAATATCTGTATGTAAAAATGTCTAATCTAGGGCAAAATCCCATTGAATCCTATGTAAAAATGTCTAATCTAGGGCAAAATCCCAGCGAATCCTATGTAAAAATGTCTAATCTAGGGCAAAATCCCATTGAATCCTATGTAAAAATGTCTAATCTAAGGCAAAATCCCATTGAATCCTATGTAAAAATATATAATCTAGGGCAAAATCCCATTGAATCCTATGTAAAATTGTCTAATCTAGGACAAAATCCCATTGATTCCTATGTAAAAATGTCTCATTAAGGGCAAAATCCCATTGAATCCTATGTAAAACCAGATTGAGAGCATCACGATACAGTGATACTCATAGTGACAAAGTTGGTTTGGAGATACATTTTTGTATACTTTTTCTACACACTATGGTCCAATCTTGTTGTTTTAGGGCTTAACGCCATTTTTCAGCACACGATAGGCTATACATATTAGCCAGTATTATTGGTGGAGGAAGAACCCAGGAAAACCCCCAGAAAGAACCACCGATCCACAAGAAGTTACTGGCAAGCATTCTCACATAACTACATTAGCTGAATCTTAGACTTGAAGCCACGCAGACAGAGGTGAGATGGCAGTGATTTGTAACGGAAAGCGCTTTAGACCACTCTGCCACTGGGGCCCCCCTTCCAATCTTGTATTTATTTTAGTATGTACAATATCTGGATGTAACTTGACTAGGTTGTAAGACCACTCTAATTGCCTAGTGGTTAGAGTGGCTATTGTCGGATGTGGGAGGTCGTGGGTTCTATCCCTGGCCACATCACACCAAAGACTTATGGTACTAGCATCATTAAGAGGTCAGTGTCAGGACTGGTCGGCCTGGTGTCAGGATAATGTGACTGGGTGGGATATCGTGCTCCATGTCTGTGGCATGATGCCCCAGTGCTTAACCATCACTATGAACTGTCACACTGCAGACATCTTAGCAATATGACTGAAAAAATGTTAAAGCTACATTCAAAATCCAAATCAACACACACACATATTGAACAGGTTGTAAGCTTGTATATTATTCTTAGTTTCACTGAAAATGTGTTTTAATATTTTGCTTGGCTATTAATGGACATATACATTTTACTAAAGCAACACGTAAACCTTTGAAAAATTTTTGGGGACTGATATTCATATTGGAGATTATTAGGCTTTTCCAATTTGATTGCTGATCACTAAAGTTTTACAACCGCAGAATTACGTCTCTCTTTAAGGTTTTTATGCTCTTCAGTCCTATCTTTTCATTTTCTTTTTTCCGCAGCACTAATCTGTCTCCAGTACAACAGAATGAAATCATGTTCCATTGCCTAGTGACTGTCCAGACAGCCAATAGAATCATTCAAAAGTGCTCTTCATCTTTGGAAGTTAAATTAAGTGCTGTAGGAGAAGAGAAGCACGAACTGGCAAAACATTTTGTCCAGCTGAACATGAAAGTACTTCATACAGGTAATATTTTGATGCATGTTTTTGTTTATTCTTAATGTGTCTGTTAATAAAAAGTCTTTTTTGTCATCATAACTACCTTTTGTTGCTTCAGTTGTTTTGCAATAATTATTGAGGAAATTACAGGAAGAATTTTTTTCTAAGATGTATATATGATGCACTGCCATATCTTCTAATTAGTTATTACAGGTTTCTTGCGGGTCATGGAATCATTGAAAAGTCATGGAATTTCTGACCATGGAGTTAAAGTTAACTTCAAAAAGTTCAAAACACAGCTGCACGGATCATCTTTAGAGTATCTCGATCAGAGCACACCTCACCACTGCTCTGTACAATACATTAGCTATCGATTCGATACAGAATCAAACACAAAATTTGTTCTCTATGCTATGTTTCAATGACAGACTCCAGTCCAACATATCCATCCAGCCTCACCCACGTGTATACACCAGCTAGATCCTTGCGCTCTTCTTCGGATAATCGTATACTCATTGTTCCCAAGGTGAAAACAAAGTCATATGGACAACGTTTGTTTGCACACCAGGGCCCGGCGATGTGGAACTTATTGCCCATTGAAATTAGACACAAAGACACAGTGGTCCCTTTTAAGAGTGCTCTTAAGACTCACCTGTTTCGACTGCAGGGACAAACTTAGCGACCTAATCATGTTTTGTATCTTATGTTTTCAGCATGTTTTTATGTTTTCCAATTTCATTGTTTTTGTCATTTGTTGTTCTGTAGTGTAGTCATATCATTATTAATGGTGTAAAGCGCTTAGAGCTTTGAAAGATTAGGCGCTTTACAAAGTCCTCATTATTATTATTATTATTATTATTATTATTATTATTATTATTATTATTATATTCATTAACTTGACTATACAAGATAGTGTGATCCTTGAATTTTGTGAAATGGCCCTCGAAAAGTTTTGGAAAATCATGGAATTTGTTTTTGTTAAATCTGCAGGAACCCTGTTATAAAGTTTCTTTAACTAGAGCTTCCCTGGGTGGAAAATCTTACACAAAAGATTAAGTGTTTTTCTTGGTTTAGCATTGAAGCAAATTCTTGCTAAATGGAAGGAATTTCTTCCACTAAATTAGTGATTGTCCATTTATGTTGAACCTAATACAACTTGTGACTTTTATTAGTATTAAATAACTGTTCATGGTTTTGTGAATCAGGTATATGAAAATTGTAGTTGTGTCAATGGTTTTATCCTGATGTTTACATCATTGGGTGTGGCTTTATTTAAAAACCAGTTATCCAACCCGTGCCCTGGAAGAAGTTGCACATGCCTGATGTAAATTCCTCCTTCTTAGATCATGCATCAGAATCAAGTGCTTACTAAAGTGACATTTTGCATTTGTGCAGTGTGACAGGTTAAGTTATAGTCTAGTTTTTGTGATGTTATAAATGGGAGATTTCTTTTTACATATCACATGGGAAAAAAGCAAGGGATTTTATGTGATGGTCTGTTTTTCATTGTCAATCTGTCCATTACAAATTTGTTATCACTACTTCTCCTAAGCTGTGTGCAGGATTGGCATGAAATGTTACATACACATTCATTCATTGATCTCTCTCTTTCAGTTAATCCCACTCTAAAGAGGGTTCAACCACTTTTTTTCTCCTTCTCAATTCATCTCTGTCAATATATCTTTTGCAGTGAGATTGCGTTTCTTCAGATCCTTCTTTACCACATCCATCCATCTTTTCTTATGTTGTCCTTGAGTCCATTATACCTTCATGATTTTTCTTATGCAATTGTTTTCTACCCATACTTTCAAATTGTTTGTAAATTGTAATGATAATGCTTGGACATCCACAGTTGTCATCTTGAAATTGTTTTTAGCGCCAATTCTTCTGAATTGATAGTAATATCAATATTGAGTTTTCACTGTAGGTTTAATATGGTGTCGAGTTGGTCCTAATTAAAAATGGTGCTGATTTAATGACCAGCAAGTCCACGATGCAGCTGTCTTGAAAATCTTCTTATTCTTGCTACTACTTAATGAAAGTTAGATGGAGGGTCCTCTTTATGTTGTCTGGTTGATCCTAAATTAGAATGGTGCATATCTAATGATCAGTATGGCCACCACAGAGAAAATGCTCAAAGAAATTATTGCTTTCTGCTCCTGATGGGATGGCCATATCAGCATGGGGCTTTCACTAGTAGACCTCATAATGTCCCAAATACAAATGGTGCTAATGATGTCTGATATGACCACGATAACAGATATTTTGAAAATCTTGTTACGGCTACACCTTTTGTTTATATTTTGAGTTAATGTCTCTGTGACTACACACAATTCTTTATATTCATGTTTATTTGGTTTTCTTAGTTTCCATGGGACTTGTAACCATCATTGGCAAAATTAAGCAGGAAATGGGAGCTAAATATCGTTCTCATGGACACATTGAGGTAGCTGACCCTTGGATTATGAGTCTTACACACTGCCAGTTGAGCTGTCATTCCTCCCTGTTTATATCTCATTTTTATAACACGGCTGCTGCCACTGTGCTGATATCTGGCATATACTGTCATAAGTTTTATTTATTGTGTTTAACCAATAAATTTTGTTTTATGTTCTGAATTTTTTGAAGATTTATAAGAAAATATTTTTAAAGATTATGTTCTTTTTACATAATGTTTGTATCTGTCACAAATTCAATGTGAATATTATGAATATAATTATTTTTGTGATCCTTTAATCATATGTTTGACACTTGTCATGTATGCCAATGTGGAATAAAGTGAAAAATATTTAGGCCAAATTCAGCTCCCCTCTTTCCAAAAAAAGATGCATGTTTTAGTTATTTACTAGCATATGTGAATGTGTTAAGCATATCTGTTACTTTGTAAGACTCCAAATCAAACCCTCGATTTTCATTTGCGCACTTGTTTTCAGTCTGAACTAATATGATATACATAATGTAATTGAGGTATACTATGTTACGTATTGCAGTACAATCATAAATACCATGGTATATTGTGGTACAGAATTTTTTGTGGTACATGTACTCATTTCAGCTAATTGCATTGCATTCCACTAATTTACATGAGGGAAATGAATAGTGCGTGTAAATGGACAGATTTTAAGATTTATTTCATTCGTAATAGCCTTTTACAAAGGAATTTGATTGTCTTTAAAAAATCATGTATGTCAAAAAATTGTGTTCTGATTTACATTTAAATTTATCTGTATGGAGTAACTAATGCAACAAATTTGTTCTACGTAGCAGAGTTTAACAGACTTTTAGGATTATATATTACGTGCCTGAAAAATTCGTTTTGAGCATATTTCTAATATTTTTTATTTATTTCAGAGAATTTACTAAATGATTGTAAGAGTACATGTGGTATGAATATAGCTCTGATACTGAAATTGACATGTAAAGAGACAACAGTTCCTATTGTAAGTATTGTGTATTAATAAATACACTGTTATATACTGTAGGCTTGGATTATTTTTTTTAAAGAGTAAACTTTGTTATTGTTTAAATTATTTAGTAGCATGCAATGTTTTTATTATATAAAAAATGAGTATAAACAAACAAATGTACTATTGGCATAAATTGAATCAATGAAAATTCTAACATTGCCTGTTTCACTTTTTCTCATTTATTCTTTAATCTTCAAATCTGGTCACACATTTAGTAATTGAATACTTGCAAAAGTGATAACAGTAGGGTCTTTTGACCTTGAGCACAAACTTTGGAAGGTCACCTGATTGTAAGGACAAGTGAGCATATGGTATGTGCTTCATTGTTGTGTATCATCCATTTACAGTTGCCGCTTACAACTCGTTCTCAAAAATAACCATCTCACACTTTAATTTATGTTTAGCATTCTGACATTAATGCCTGTCAGAATTGTTGAGTATGCTGGTTTGTCATTCAATTGGTCACAATTCTGTTGTTTTGGCATAGCTGTAGGTTTTCATTTTGTTTGGAGCTTAATGATCAAAGATTGAGTCCATGTCGTGGCCCATTCTCCTGTCTGCCATATCTTGTTGCATACTGTTGTTAGGACTGTAACTATCTCTTCTCTTCCCGCTTGAATGAGTTCTGCTGGTATGTCGTCAATATAATTTCCCTCTGACAGGGTACCCAGTTGACTGAGGATTACGATCAATTTGTACCCAGTTCACTTTTCCTAACAATTGTGCATCTTTTTTTGGTGACTTCTGTCTGTGTACTTTTGTAACATTTGAACCAATTAAGTTCTTATAAGGAAAATTCAGCTTGCTATATATTTTGAGTTTTCCTTATATTTATTCATGTAGCTTGTCCAGTGTTACAACATGCTATAATGTAAGTCATTTAATCCCTAAAGATATTTTGATAAAATTTCACTCCGGTCCACACAGATTATTGGTCAGAATGGTCATCAGCAGGGAAAAGTCACATGACATATCAAATGCAATATGCATTACTCTTGTTACAGTATCATTTGATAACATATTGTAAATTTAGGGCCAGTGTATTTGAATGGTAACTGGTTCTTTTTACGGGTATGTTAGAATATGGTACCAGTATGTCATAAAGGTTTGTGAAACATCAATGTATAATTAAATTACTAACCAAAGTCATTCAGCTTTCACTTTTAATTTTTAATATTTTAAAAACAAAAACTTTGACTTTCTAAAAGTACTGCCTAATTGTTATTAGTTTTTTTCTTTTTCAGATTGTTCAAACAATTTTTGCCAATAAATTATCCATAAAAGTAGAACCAATCCCAGTCTGGCTGGTCCAGGTTGACCTTTCCCAGCTCAATGTCAAGAAAACAAGTCTGACATCTTATTTATGCTTGTGTCATGGTCTCCTTTCTATTCTGGATATGGAGGACATGGCGTCAGACAGGAAAGACAACTCTTGCTTTCTCTTGGATGTGTTGCTTCCAGAAATTATGGATCTCAACACCAGGTGATAATTCATCTTTTTTCTCAAATCATTGTTCAACTACTTGTTATGAATGAAAATTTAGCTAGTTAAACAAAATAATCACTTTTTGTTAGGTCTTTTTCATTTGATCAGAATGGAGTTTTAAAAAATTAATTTCAGACTCAAAAGTATTATGATTTCTGAGGCAGAAAATACTACTTATCACAGAAAGGTTGGTTCCTAAATTTCAAACATTAGTACAAACAAGAACAAAATTAGGCATAACATAAGCATGTAACATCTCAGAAATTTGAATTTCCAACATCATAGACTTAATTAGAGTAATACTTTATAAAAATGTCTTATCATTTTTTATAAAAAATTATGAATAAAACAAATGTTTATTTAAGATGCTGTGATGTGGGAAGTAAATTGCTCTTGTCAAAGGCGATTTTTCAGCTTGCTCAGAGAACATGGTGAGTATTCATGATTTATTTAATATGAAACCCCATCAGTTTTTTTATAGTCTACTCTTAAAATTTAAATTCAAGACAGATTTCTAGCTGTGTACAATTAAATTTTTAAAAAAAAGATACATATTGACCAGAGTAATCTAAACCTGTTGTAAGTAAACAACTGCCTCAAGAAGTTGTCATTACTTTTTCGAATGTTGGTAGTCTAATAATGTAATTTTTGGTTACATTGCTCTCATGGATACGGGCTACATGAATCAATTGTTTTAATAATGTAAGAAAAAAAATGTATTTGTTACAAATAGGTCATGGGACACTTCACAATAACTAACAGAAAATTGTATTTATTATAAATTAGTCATGGGATATTTCACAATAACTAACAGAAAATTTCTCACTGTGGATACATATGACCCATTTTTACATTTCAATCATTTGGCCAGTGAGAATAAAATGTTTTACATGTACTCTTAGGCACAGAGCAAAATATGACTTTGTGACTTCCATTGATGTTTGTTATTTTATCAGAAATTGCTTGAATTCATATGACCCATAGCTGATCCAAATTAAGGGATTTTTCAAGAAATTATCAGTAAATGAATTACTGCTGCAAAAAAACAGGTACTCAAATGTCTCTTGCAAAAAATGCAAAAGTTATAGTAATTAGACTGTCTCTGTGATCAGCTTTGATGGTTCTTTTGGACATTGTGGTCCGTGCTGGACTACAATTGGGCAAGTTAAGTCACATGTACATATGGTGAGACCACAATATCCATCAGTTCAAGCATTCATATTTATTTATTATATATCTACATTTATTGTTGGTTCCATATTGATGGGAAGTAATTGTAGTTATTGTTCCATTGGCATCATTATCAAAATCTGAGGTTTTTGTTTTCCAATGGCATCATTATCAAAATCTGAGGTTTTTGTTTTCCAATGGCATCATTATCAAAATCTGAGGATTTTGTTTTCCAATGGCATCATTATCAAAATCTGCGGTTTTTGTTTTCCAATGGTATCATTATTAAAATCTGACGTTTTTGTTTTCCAATGGCATCATTATCAAAATCTGAGGTTTTTGTTTTCCAATGGAATCATTATCAAAATCTGAGGTTTTTGTTTTCCAATGGCATCATCAAAATTAGTGGTTTTAGTTTTCCAATGGCATCATTATCAAAATCTGAGGGTTTTGTTTTCCAATGGCATCATCAAAATTAGTGGTTTTAGTTTTCCAATGGCATCATTATCAAAATCTGAGGGTTTTGTTTTCCAATGGCATCATCAAAATTAGTGGTTTTAGTTTTCCAATGGCATCATTATCAAAATCTGAGGTTTTTGTTTTTTAATGGCATCATTATCAAAATCTGAGGATTTTGTTTTCCAATGGCATCATTATCAAAATCTGAGGATTTTGTTTTCCAATGGCATCATTATCAAAATCTGAGGTTTTTGTTTTCCAATGGCATCAACAACAGTTAAATTTTGGGGTTTTCAAGTGTAATCATTATCAACATTTTGCAAAGTTTTAGGTTCAAGTGTTTCAGCAATTTTTTTTATTTTGGGTTTGAGATGCAGTGTGAATCCATTTTGTTAAATGATAAGTTGTATTTAAGACTGTTTTCACAACATTATATTCAACAGAAATATGTTTTGAGGAGAATTTGGTTCTAATTATTGTTATGTTGCATAGCATATCATATTGCATAAATAGCAAATAGTCCTGAAATACCTTTAAGCTATCAGATAGAGATATACAGTATATTTTAGTGAGTTAGTGACCAAGTAGTAGGGTTGTGTATTGCTCTGATATTTTGTATAGTAATGCTGGACATTGCATTGAGATACTGGTCATTATATTGAGATACATATTTCAGTATACTGAGAAAATGCTGACAGTGCAAAAATATTAGTAAACAGGATGTCAAAGTTTCATGTAACTAATTTCTTTTAGATTTTGTTAAGTGAACAGTGATAGGAAACATTGCTACATTGTTACACTTGGACAAGTTTGATCTACATAAGATAAGTTTCTGTTTAATTTGCAACATCACAAATCTGGCCATATTGTTATCTTTAATGGGAAGGATGTCAGCAAATGTGAGAAAGGAAGTTTGTCATCACATTTGTGAACATCTTGGCTTTAGATTCCTTATCTATTGTTCATCTTTTGGGGGAGTTTCATCCAGAAGTGAGTGATTGATTCAGGGTTGTTCAGTGTCTGCCATAATTCCTATAATCAGTTGTAAAAAATAAAAAGGAATAATTAGATTGTTCTGGTTAAAAGCAGGAAGGTGCACAGTTGTGTTTATTGCACATTACAAGTCAGTTTGAGTTATCACCTGGTGGTAAATACCATATGCTGTCATCATGTTAAATGAAGAAAAATATTCCAATAATTGTGTCAACTGAAGTTCGTGCAACTGTACAAGAGACAAATAAGGTATTTGTTTACTTTATAAGTTTCTCAGATAAACATGATGTTTACCAATGATATATCAGTTTGGAATTGGAATACGGACTGGTTAAAAAAAATACAAGTTTTATAACTTCACCATAGTAGTACATGATTTTGTTACACTCTACTGTAAAACTGGTCAGATGTAAGGGTTGGCAACTCGGCAATATACTGAAATACAGTAAATACACACCTCCATGGAAAGTGTGTTTGTGATTAGGATTTTTAATGTAGCTTTTATTTTTATTATGTCATATCGCTACTATGTCTGCAGTGAGGTAGTTTGTAGTGAAGTCTAGCACTGCTGCATCATGCTGCAAACATGTTGCATGATGTCCCACCCAGTTACATTATCCTGTCACCAGGCCTACCAGTCCTAACACTAACCTCTTAATTTCGATCGCCAATCGAGGCAGCTGTTAGTACCATTTTTGTAAGTTTTTGGTATGCCTCAGCCAGGGATCGAACCCATGACCTCCCGCTTCCAAAGTGGACAATCTAACCACTAGACCACTGGAGTGGTCCATCCATGGAAAGTAGATACTGTAATTTACTCTTTTGCTGTGGTGTCAGTTTCCAGGGATTACATGGCTGCTTCAACTAACAAATTGAGTGACCCAGCAAAATGCAAGCTGCATATGAGACAACAGATAGCCTTAACCTCTCCAGCACCAAATGCACTCAGTCTCAGAGATACATTCCATGAAGTCACTTTAACTGGAACTTATATATAAAAAAAAAAAAAAAGGGTTGCAATCCACATGTAGAAAGTATCAAGTAACTATTGGATCTAATACTTGCTTAAGTTTTAGTATTATCGACAATTAAAGAATGAATAATGAAATGATCAATAAAAGTTATATTTTAATCTTATTTGTATCATTCCTTTATTCCAATGAAACTGCTGTTGAAAACTTGTGTGAAATAGCTGCACTTTCTTTATTCTGTGTATTTTTCTCTGTGATTCATGTTATGATCTAAACGAATGAATGATATGCATAAAACATAGATATATTCAAGCAGTTTTGATTCCAATTAAAGGTGTCAAACATTCTTGCTAAAATGACTGCACATCTCTTTTTATCCTTACATTTTTATTCAGATGGAACAACAAGACAGTAAAATACTGTTATTGCTTGAAGCACAGGTACTAATAAAACACAGTGTATATATACTAATTACAGTGCAGTACTAAAGCTTACTTCACTGACTTTCAGTCATAGCCTTTAAATGTCATGTTAGTCAAGTCTCTTGGTTCATACAAGCAGTCGTTACCATATATACTTGATTTTAGGTTGAGTCCAACCACAAACTACACAGACCCAGATCTGCTGCCACATAATGCACCAGCAGATCTGGGTCTGTGCAGTTTGTTAGGAGTAATCAGTAGAAAAAACAACATATACTTTTGCATGAAGGTGCATTATGCTATGGCAGATCAGGATCTTTGTTGTCTGTGGTTGAACCAACTTACAAGTAGGAATTTAAAAAAATGTATGTAAAAATCCCCAAACAACATCAGTACACAAGTTTAGCTTTGTCAAAGTCACTGATAGTTATATCCAATCTCTCAGACAATTCTCATGAGACATGATTACCTAAATATAACAAATCAGCAAAAATTTTAACGTTTCAAGGTCCACTGATAAAATTTATTGATCTATATCGGTAAGATCCATTTCTCCTCATAGTCTCAAAAAGCTCTTTCGCATATCAGTGGAAGTGGAAATGTTTCCTTTTCTTTGTTGTGTTAATGCCATTGTTGTTGCAATCATCTGTATGGACAATGGTTTAAGCAAAAGATCATACGAATGTACTTCATTATCTACTCAGCTTGGTATTAATGACAACATTGGCTCTATATGAGGGTTAGCACTCAATGTAAATCATTGTGGCAGGGTGTTTCATTAGTGCTAGCACTGGTGGCAGTATTGTTTTAAACCACCATTCTATTGACCACCATTTGTTATCAACATAGTTTTGTTTTCTTGTATTTTGTACTTTGGTTATTTGTTCAGGTTAATTTACAAAATTAAATGTAGATACATGTGCAGACTTTGACATGATGAATCATGAATTTAAGGTTATATTAAAAATGTCCATTTCTTTTAACAAAAACACTGTGTCTTTGTGTCTAATTTCAATGGGCAATTCATTCCACGTTGCTGGGCCACATGTATGCAAATGAACGTTGTCCATATAACTTTGTTTTCATAGTGGGAATAATGAGTATGCGATTAATACCGATGAAAACAAATGAAACCACAGTAAATACCTTTATATTTTATGATTTTAGTCATTTTCTGCAGTCTGGAAAGGCACAGGAAAGTTTTGTAAAGAGGCTTAAAGGAGATGGTGATGTTCTGCAGAAGATCTTGAACTTTGTGTGGACAACATGGGAGGATACAGTGGATGTAAGTTTCAGAACAAAATGACAATTATGCATGTCAGTACCACACTTATGCATGTCAGTACCACAATTATGCATGTCAGTACCACAATTATGCATGTCAGTACCACAATTATGCATGTCAGTACCACAAAACTACATGGAAGACTTGACAATAAAAATTCTGTGCAGACATCTTTTGTACAAGACACCTGTATAAAATATATCTCATAAGCTTATAAAACTTACCCCTATGTTTAATCAGTTCTTGGACTAGAAAGTTCTGTTTTATTTAAGCCATAAACACTTATTACAAGTGTATGACTATCAAATTGATTTTCAGTCAATTCATGCATTAATTCAGAAAAGATCTAAAGAAGATAATTTTGAAAAAGACCTCGATTAACGGCAAAGCCACCATTTATTTCTATTCACTGCATGAATCCATCAATACACTGCAAATGTTCTGCTGTTTCCCAACTGATATCGAAGTTGTGTTTAAAGGTCAAACAGCTATTAAGATATGTGAATGTGTAAGAATTTTATTTCTTTTGGCATGATCTCAACAAGACTTCATGGAATAAATTCTGCCTGGGTTACACCTGTTCACATTTTATGAAACAAACAAAAGTCAATACTGTTGGTGAGAATTTTTTGTTTGTTTGTTTGTTTGTTTGATTTTAATTTTTAACGTAGCTTTAACATATTTTCAGTCATATCGCTATGATGTCTGTAGTGAGGCAGTTTCTAGTGATGTTTAGCGCTGGAGCATCATGCCACAGACATGTAGCATGATATCCCACCCAGTCACATTATCCTGACACCAAGTTGACCAGTCCTAACGCTAACCTCTTAATGCTGAGCGTCAAGTGAGGCAGCTTTTAGTACCATTTCTGTACTGTTGATGAGAAAACTGTAATGCTAAATATGATGGGTCATGGAAAAGCACAGTTCACAATTGTTTTATCCTGTTTAGCTGATGATTCAAAGCTGCCTCCAATGTTATGCTCATCAAAAGGGATGGCTGGATGAAATTGGAATGATTGAATGTCTATGGGAAGTCTGGAAGAAGAGAACATGTGCACTTTTTTAGAAACCTTAAAATGTTCTTTTGAAACATGTTTTAAGACAGATGAGGTCAAAAAGGTCACAAAGAAGTTTAAAACTACATTAGCTGCCTGGAGGTTTAAAATTAGTTTTACAACCTCTTGAGGAGCCCCGAGTGGCCGAGTGGTCTAAAGCGCTGTCCGTTACGGACCACTGCCATCTCACCTCTGTCTAAGATAATGACATATTTAATTTAGACAATGAAGAGGAGATTTAGAACTTGAACAACAACAATCAGATGACTGATGACAAAGGCAATATCTACAATGACAGTACATCCATAACAGAAGCCAAATTTCATGACCTGTTGGGCACTTCAGATACTGAACCTGATTTTGAAAAATTCTAAGTCAGTTTTTTTATAATTTAGGATTTTAGTACAAGGATTTTTTATTATTTAAATTAAGACTTAACATTTAATACTAAACTTGTTTGTATGGTGTTTGACTTTCAGAATATAAACTAATGTTTATACATTTGTTGTATTAGGCTTAAATATAATAATATATGTTAGTAATGTTGTTTTTTTTTGTTTGCCTAAATAAATGCATTTCGAATTACCGTGTGTATCTTGTCATGTCATCATGGACTTGTGGGTCGGCTTATATATGCTAATGGGCTTATACTCAAGTATCTTCAGTAGTTTTGAGGAGATAAAGGGCTTTTATGATCTACTTTAATAGATTCACTTTGCTTTACAATAAATATGTCTTCAATGTGTTAGCTTATCTGTTTGATCTTGGACAGGAACGAAAATGCTTTCTTATTGTTAATGACATAAAGTGTCGGATGGTGGTATATTTTTCTATATTATTTTGTGCATAACAATTAGCATTTGTAATATCAAAAGCTTCAGGTTGGTTATTACTGCAGCTTTCATTTGTTTTAAGCTACCATAAACTTCCAACAAGCAGAAATCATGAAGTATTTTTAAATTTCCCAAGATTTGAGGGGATTTTATCTACCATGAAGTGCAGCCAACTAAATTTTAAAATCATTTTTGGGGAATATGATTTTTATGTATGTTAATATGATTATAATAAAGTCAAAATGTTTTGCATGCAGTATTTTATTTCATTAAATTGTACACATGTTGTTGTACTTTTTGGCTACATTCTGACAAATACTTGTTTGTGGAGTACGACCCTTCACCTACCATGCTTTTTGGAATTGTGTGGGTGTAAGATTTAACACTAACAAAATAATTAATATCTTTTTCAGGTGATAAGATTGACAGCAAAAGATATATTTGACTGCCTGATAAGCATTCATTTGCAGACCATCTCCTCAAGGCTGGGTAAGTAAAACCATATGAGTTTGAAATACAACAGGCCTGCATTACAATAGATAATGAATTGTCTCAGTACCATCTATACTCACTTATAAGTTGACTGTAAGTGAACACACCCACCTTTTTTTTAGAGCTGCAAAGTAATACCAAAGACTTAAAAAATGGTATTAACAGCTGCCTCGCTTGTCACTCAGTATTAAGAGGTTAGTGTTAGGACTGGTCGGCTTGGTGTAAGGATAATGTGAATGGGTGGGACATCATGCTACATGTCTATGGCATGATGCCTCAGTGTTAGACATCACAATCAACTGCCACACTCGAAACATCTTAGCAATATGACTGAAAATTGTTAAGTTACCTTAAAAATCAATTCACACACACACACATACTAATATGAGATTCTCTATTTCTGACAGTCTTTCACTTTGTGCTAATGGTAGCTTTCATGTTGATAAAAACCTTCAGCGCGCAAAATATATTGCATTAAAAAATTTGAAGATAGACAAGACAAATTTTTTAAAAAATATCCAAGATTTTAAAAAGTTTGGTCTTTTATAGTTCTCACGACCACATTAACTTAATACCAAGTTTTTGTAATAGTGCCTTATCAATCAGTATTTGTTGAACTTATTTAGTGTTTGTATTTTTTCTACTGCTTACACAGTTCCTGTCCTAAGTATTTGCTGCCTGCAAATAACTGATAAAAGGTTTTATCATTTATTTCAGGTACAAATGATGAAGATGAATTCCTTCGCAAATTGGCACTGTCTTTATGCCAGGATGTCTCTTGGTCTTGTAAAGGGAAATATAATACTTTGTCTTCCCTTGTCAGCCATCTTGGATCCAGATGGCTACTACAGCTGCATCCTGGGATAGGCTCAGAGGTCATTGATCAGATCCAGGAGCAGACCTTGGCTTGCTATGTAAGACACTGTATTTGTAATGACCATGTATGTCGAAATTTCAGCATTGCTTTTTCACGAATGAACTATTCTGGCATATTGTGTATGTTTACATTTTCAATTTTGGTACAGGGATGACAATAATAGTTTTGCTCACTTGATTTTTACATGGTTAGAAGTTAATTTCATTTTGACTGCACAAGTCAATAAAATAAAACCACATTTCTCAATATTTGGTTTATAATGGTTACTTAAAGTAATGGCAAAGAAATAATATGTTCACTGATGCAATTCCCAGCAAATTCTGGAATATTGATTGTTATTTTACACTGACATAATGCTCACTAGCATGACAACATTATGAAATACATTTGGTATGTCACACCGTGAAGTAAGGCGAAAAATATGTGTTTCATATTGCACTGGTTTGGATTTTATGGTAGACAGGTAGTAAAGATTATATGTGTCATAATAATTAGTATGTATAATGTACAAAATACTTCAAGTACTTGGCAAAACCAGGTCAATTTCAGAATTTTTATTTTATTTTTTTAATTTATATTTTCCCAGGGGAAAAATAGTTTTAGGGTTGGCAGCAAATAATGGGTAGTTGGCTGACTGGACGAAACACGGCAACATCACAGAATATTGTTTTTGGTATAATGCTCAGTAGTCATATCAACATTGTTGAATATTGTTTGGTACTTCACACTGTGGTATAACACCCAGAATTGTTTGGTACTTCACACTGTGATATAACACCCAGAATTGTTTGGTACTTCACACTGTGGTATAACACCCAGAATTGTTTGGTACTTCACACTGTAGTATAACACCCAGAATTGTTTGGTACTTCACACTGTAGTATAACACCCAGAATTGTTTGGTACTTCACACTGTGGTATAACACCCAGAATTGTTTGGTACTTCACACTGTGGTATAACACCCAGAAGACTTGACATCAAAATTTTTCAGTAGTTCAATCTTTGACATTGCACATTGTAGCCATGGTAACATCATAAAATATAGCTTTGTAAGTCACTCTGACATAGCAGCATTTGGCATCATCACTTAGTTTTGTTTGGTGTTTTGCAGATATGTGATAAATATAATATCAAACTCTTGTCTAAAATTGGTAGATCTGAAATTTCTGAAGCTTTGTGAATTATGTCATTTTGTGCAAGGAGCTTGTTGCATTTAATTTTTCATAAAGTTCACAAAATATGTATTTCTCATTCAGGATCCTGATTTTTTGCATGTTTGGTACAGATAGTATGAAAAATATTTCAGTAAATACAAAATGTCCTGTCATAACTAATAAAATACAAGGTTTGTGCCCACATACCAGCTTTAATTAGAAACTACTCTGTTCAGAAGTTCATAAAATAACTCTTTTAAAATTGAGATTTTTTTAACAACAAACTTTAGACATGGTGGCTTCCCTAGGATTTACAAACATTAATGATACAATACCTGTTTGGTTCCATACATAATGACTTTGTTATTTAAACAAAAGAATTACAACAGTGACTTCAAACATAGTATTATTAAAAGTTATTTGCACTAGAGAAAACCAGAAGAACATTCAGAGTGATGAATAGGGATGTCCGTCCCCTTTCACCGACAAATATATTTCCAGATAACATAATTAAAATCACAAAGTCATTCTCTTTCCGCATCATAGCAATCCTTGAAAGACGGAAATGCTGTCTTTGCCGACAATATAACATGTTGACAAAAGAAAAAGCATTTACCTGATCTTACTGCTTGCCACTTCTAGGTGGCTACCAGTTGACCAGTTAAGATTTCACTTGGTTTAGTCAGCATCATGCTACTGGACCTCCTGAAATTGTTGTGGTTTCAAACCCTCCATGAACAGTTGGTGAAACATTGTGTAAGAAGGTATATGTTAATATTGCAATAATAATTTGTGTAATTTTAATAATAATTTGTGTAATTTTAATAATAATTTGTGTAATTTTAATAATAATTTGTGTAATTTTAATAATTTGTGTAATTTTAATAATATGTGTAAATTTAATATGTGTAATTTTAATAATAATTTGTGTAATTTTAATAATAATTTGTGTAATTTTAATAATAATTTGTGTAATTTGTGTAATTTTAATAATAATATGTGTAATTTTAATAATAATATGTGTAATTTTAATAATAATTTTGTGTAATTTTAATAATAATTTGTGTAATTTTAATAATAATATGTGTAATTTTAATAATAATTTGTGTAATTTTAATAATAATATGTGTAATTTTAATAATATGTGTAATTTTAATATGTGTAATTTTAATAATAATTTGTATAATTTTAATAATAATTTGTGTAATTTTAATAATAATTTGTGTAATTTGTGTAATTTTAATAATAATATGTGTAATTTTAATAATAATTTTGTGTAATTTTAATAATAATTTTGTGTAATATTAATTATATGTGTAATTTTTAATAATAATTTGTGTAATAATAATTTGTGTAATTTTAATAATAATTTGTGTAATTTTAATAATAATATGTGTAATTTTAATAATTATTTTGTGTAATTTTAATAATAATTTTGTCATTTTAAAAATAATGTGTGTAATTTTAATAATAATTTGTGTAATCATAATAATAATATGTGTAATTTTAATAATAATAATGTGTAATTTTAATAATAATTTGTGTAATTTTAATAATAATTTGTGTAATTTTAATAATAATGTGTAATTTTAATAATAATTTGTGTAATTTTAATAATAATTTTGTGTAATTTTAATAATTTTGTGTAATTTTAATAATATGTGTAATTTTAATAATAATTTGTGTAATTTTAATAATAATTTGTGTAATTTTAATAATAATTTGTGTGATTTTAATAATTTGTATAATTTTAATAATATGTGTAATTTTAATAATAATTTGTGTAATTTTAATAATAATTTTGTGTAATTTTAATAATAATTTTGTGTAATTTTAATAATATGTGTAATTTTAATAATATGTGTAATTTTAATAATAATTTGTGTAATTTTGATAATAATATGTGTAATTTTAATAATAATTTGTGTAATTTTAATAATAATTTGTGTAATTTTAATAATAATATGTGTAATTTTAATAATAATTTGTGTAATTTTAATAATAGTTTTGTGTAATTTTAATAATAATTTGTGTAATTTTAATAATAATGTTGCGAATTTGTTTGCAGTCATGGATTTGAGGAATATGAATTGTGACTTAATTTTCATGTTTCTTATCAGGGTTGAACAGTGGTGGCAAAGCTATTGAGAACCTACATGAGATGTGTCTTGCATACACTAAATGTTTGTCTATTTCAACCTGTTTGTACATTACATTATGGTCAAGGGGATTTTTGTTCACTGTGCTGCAGGAAAGCCTGAAGAATCTGGAGAGATGCAGAAATGGCTTGGCAGGATGCGACATAATGAGTTTAGATGCCAAGACATCACCATGTGCTAGAGTAGTAATGATGCAATAATAGTCCCCCAACCCTTCCAAAGATGATGCATACGATTCCAATGGCAACTATAACAAAGATGGAAAGATCATTAAAATTGAAGAAATATCAGCTTGTACAGGAAGCATCAACACAGTTGCTGGTTTGGTCTAATGTTTTTGTCTTCTCATCCATTGCAAGCTATATGGATGGCATGGATTTGACAGAAAAATTCCCTCCCTTTTTTTGGCATCACTGAATACTGGCATGTATACTGACCAGCTGTACTAAATACTGTCTTATGATATGAAGAGTCATATCCATCCATTTTTGTCACACATTAGGATATGTGGTGTCTGGGCCAACAAAATGTATATCAAGAGCAACAGAGCGCTTATGCTTGGTTGTTGTTGTAGTGTTTAAAGCCATTTTTCAGCACATGATAGGCTATTCATGGCAGCCACTATTAAGGGATGAGGAAGAACCCGGGAAACACCCCAGAAAGAACTACCAATGCACAGGAAGCTACTGGCAAGCTTTCTTACATACCCACAATGGCCAAATTGGAGACTCGAATGCATGCATGCAGGTGTGAGATGGCAGTGATCTGTAACATAGATTGCTTTAGGTCACTCTGGGCCCTGTTTTGTCTTGTAAAAAGAGAAGTTATAAAGATACTTATATATACCTACTTATTTTATCAAGGGATACTGATATGAGGAAAAATCCGAAGTAAAACTCCACTTCATGCAAAACAGTTCACAGAAATAGTTTAGATCTTCATTAAAAATATCAAAAGAAAACATTAGATGCTAAGCAAATTTCATAATTCAATAAAGAAATTAAAAAATAAATAAAATATTTTGATTTATTTTAAATTTAAATAGTATGTCCTATTTAAGTACTTACTTTTAAATACATTGTATGAAAACTTTCTATAACTCCCTTACAATGATGGTTGCATTAAAAGTTTGTATTTTTACTGTTTCACTACAAGGACCAGCTATACATAGTGGCTATCTAGAATTTTTTTTTTCTATTCAGTTATTTTCATCATTCACTAGAATGTTTAGCAGCAGGTGCTTTTTGTACATTTGATTTTTCTCCATCACTGGGTATTTTTTTTCACCTTTCAATATATCCTGACTTTGTTTTCAGAATCGAACCAGTTAAAAGTTTCTAAAACTATATTGTTTTATTGGTGACCAACCGGAATCATATTTTCAACTTGAGAAAATGATCTATAACTTGCATCTTGTGTTAGGACAAGTGATAAGTCACATAAATCAGGACAACAGATTTATAATTTCTAGTTTCTGTCGGCAATTTTGTGAAATTTGATGACAGCTATGCAATTTTTGAAATGGACAAAGTTGCAAAAGGTGATAAAAAGTAAGATGCCAGCAATCTGGCCGTGAAAATGCTTAGGGTTTGGGGTAGTTGGCTTATTTGCAATGCCAAGTCTTTCAATGCTGATAGTAAAATTGAATAAAGATCAGAAAATAAAGGACTGATATCTGAAAATGCATGGTTATTATTGGTTTTGATTGGCCAAGAGCTTAAATTGAAAATTGTATATAGCTTGTTCTTTATTTTGTATCTTTATATAGCTTGGTCCTTATTTTGTATCTTTGTATAGCGTGTTCTTTATTTTGTATCTTTATATAGGCCAGTGACTTGTATGAAAACCTGTTTACAAAAGACATGGATGTTGACAGAGCCACCTGGATGACAACATGGGTGGACCCTGTTGTGACCATTCTGTGTGGGAACAGTAAGCTGCAAAAGAAACTCATTCAAGAGGTATTCCAATACTACTGCCATCCCACTTGTTTAAAAGGAAGAATTGGATCTAGATTTTATTCAGCCTCATTTTATACACTTACATAGCCTTAAGGCAGTGTGACCCTATTGTCAATGTTGTTGTTGTAGGGTTTAAACACCATTTTTCAGCACACTATAGGCTATACATGGCAGCCAGTATTAATGGTGGAGGAACAACCCAGGAAAATCCCCAGAAAGAAACTCCTACAAACAAGAAGCTACTGGTAAACTTTCTCACATACCCATACTGGCTGAGTCTAAAACTCGAACCCATGCAGTATCATCAATGTAATAATGTCATTAGAATGTTGCATCATGGTAATATAGGGTAAATCTCCTGTCTGCAAAAGAGGGCTTAAGGTTACAGTATTAATCCATTTTATGTGTATGTTTTATTATTGTCTCATCTAGGAATATATAAATCTACCAACCAACCAACCAACCAACCCCCCCAAAAAAAACTTTAGAAAAACAAATAGCTTTACTGAGAAGTCAATCTTTGATATTTAATGCACTATTATTCACTATGAAATTAAATGCCCTGTAACCGAACTAGCCAACTGTGAGCATTATAGCCTTCAGGCCGTTGAGCTGTAAGATGCTTAGTCAATGTCTTTTTTTTGTTCATTGCTGAGAAAGAAACAATGTATTAACTAAACCTAGTCACTTTCGAATTAAGTATTGTCAGTAACACCTTTGTCAATTGTCCGACAAAGAAACAATGTATTAACTAAACCTAGTCACTTTCGAATTAAGTATTGTCAGTAACACCTTTGTCAATTGTCCGACAAAGAAACAATGTATTAACTAAACCTAGTCACTTTCGAATTAAGTATTGTCAGTAACACCTTTGTCAATTGTCCGACAAAGAAACAATCTGTAAACTCTCCATAATGACATTTACATTTTACTCTGTTTATTTGACAGTTTCATGGATTAAAAACTCCATGACAGTTTTGTTATATTATTATTTTTGAATATCCTTTGACCCATGCTTGTTGTTCAGAGCATGACAGAACTTTTGAACTGCCAGAAATGTGTGGAAAATTTAAGTGATTTCAAGAGCTCTTATGTTTGTAAATCAGTCTTGAAATTGGCATCAGTGGCATCAGCAGTTAAATTATTTTATGCAAGCCTATAACTAAAGCTATTGGTAGGAATCTGACCAATGGGGATACATTTGATGCTAGGGAGTGGGAGTTGCTTTTATTCCTCTTCATTTCTACATATGGTAAAATTTTGATAGAATTCAATTGGAACTTACTAGGATGCCTGCTGTTATTGGTAGACAATTTAATTCAACACTTTCCCTGGGTTATGCCCTTTGGCGTATGCCTAGCTCCATAGTCATTTCATAACTTGGAAATCAATGAGATCCCCACTGTAGGACCTTTACACACATTATCTACATTAAAAGTGGCCCTGGCTGCTGGATGTTTGTCTGCCCCATGGGGATTAGTCTTTGGATGATAGCTTAGAAATTTGTCATAGCCTCAACCTTATAAAATTTACTTTGACTTACAAGAGGAATTAATTTTTGCAATCCTGAACCCAACCTATGACCCAACCCATAACATCACAACTTGGAAGTTATTGAGATACCCATCCTATAGTCAAGTATTTACCTCCATGTAATGAAAAGACCAGTCATTTATACAATAGCTGTTGACTCCTGAGTCTTTCACTACTTTCATTTCAATTTTAAAAAATGTTGTTTTGACATAGCCCTACCTTGAAAGTATACATATATACTAATTGGTTTGAACAATTCATGTACAGTAGGCAGTGGAAATGTTTTATGGTGAAGCAGAAATAAGCAAGACATTTGTTCCACAAAACCTTTGTTGTATTTGCAAGCTTGCATGTGTCCAGTTATCATCAGTTTATACTTACATGGCAGATTCTTACAATGCACATTCTTATTGCCATTTATTACATTTGTATTGCTGTTTGTTACATTTTTATTGCTATTTATTACATTTGTATTGCTGTTTGTTACATTAAGTTCAGTATTTGATGTGAGATACTATATGCACTAGTGTAGAAGAAAGATCTAAAAAAGATAATGAGATATATTAAATTCACTTTCCTGATTATATTTATAGTCCTTTTATAAAGCTCGGTCCTGATAACGTATTACTAAACTTTAAGCAGGTGCAGTTTACGTACAGAATTGGCAACACTTTTTTTTATTTCAGTACATTTTACCGAAGCTGTTGAAGTGTGGAAAAGATACTCTTCATTACATGATTCAGCAAATATCTTCAATAACAGGTGAGTGTTTATTCTTAAGATACATTTAATTCTTTTAGTACATAAATCGTCACATCAATATGATTATAGAGTTTACATTTGAGATTGGCACCAAGATGAAATATTCCGTGCAGAAGGTTTATATTTGTCATCTACAAAGCAGAAGACAGGGATTTTCTTGTCTCTGCATTTTCTCTACTAATTTATTTTCAAAGAAGATAGAAAATAATTTTTCTTATTTTCCATCATACCATTAATCTACTTGGAAACATTGAAGTTGCATCTAACATGCTGGTGTCATTAAAGTGCAGACTGCTATGTTGTTACATTATCAGACTGTCACATGATAGACTGAGACAACAAGACTGGGGCATAGAAAAGTAAGGTTCCCAAATATGTAAGTTTCTTCTGTCTTATTGATGAGAAATTCATAATGCCCGGTTGTTTTTCTCGTATGTTCATTGTCCTTGGTTCTTGTTTGTGTAGTCGTGATATTCAGTCATCAGAAACTGACAGTGTATGATTTTTTATATCATATGTGAAGAATAAATTGTGCAGCCTTGAAAACATTTGAAGCTAAATTGATGTAATATTATAACAAGAAGTGACAACTTACCTTTGCTAATTGAGGGTCAGATCAAGTACTTCTATATCATTGTCAGGCACACATACCATAAGACCATAATTACCTTCACTGCTACAATAAGAAACTTATGGACATGTCACTCTCTGTATGACTAATTTGCTAAACCATGACTTTTTTTGCATTCACTTACTATGATTCCTTCATTACTATTCAGAGCAGGGGAAAAGTCCAGATGGACAGTTGGGTGCACTGATTATGTGCTTGAGAAGAGCTAGAGCCATGGGACTTTTGAAAAACCAGTCACAGGACCAGTCTGATATGTGGTATGGGCTTGTGGAGGTCAAACTCATTCATGGAGCATTGTCTAGCTCTGATGACCAGGTAGGGCTTAATATCTGTGACAGCACATCAGCTGTTAGGAATGTTTGAAATAATTATCCCAGCATATTTTGAAGAAAGGGTTGTTGTTGTGGGGGTTAACACCATTTTTCAGCACACGATAGGCAATACATGGTGGCCAGTATTAATGGTGGAGGAAGAACCTATGGAAAACTCCCAGAAAAAACCAATGACCCACGAGAAGCTTATGACAAGATTTCTCACATACCCAAATTGGCTGAATCTGAGACTCTAACCCATGCAGACAGAGGTGAAATGGCAGTGATCCGTAATGGAGAGATTTTTTAGACCACTTAGCCGCTCAGGGCCCCTGAAGAAAAGGTGGTGATTATGTGATCATGCAAATACAGATGTACAACTTCTACACTGATTCAGGTAGAAACCTGAAACCTTGACAAATGATTGAGGATGGACAGAAGATGTATAAAACTGTTTTCAGAGAATTTTAGGCATTTTGGGAACCAAATGAGAGCCCTAAGTCTGATTCAAATTGTCCATTGGCCTAAAGTACAATATTTCAAAACCATGTAGAATTGTCAGTATCAGGTATTTACTCATGGAGAGTTCATTCCCTAATTAATTTTTCCCCAAAATGTAAGGCTTATCAGACGTACACAATACCACAACAAAAATCCCTAGTTTTAGAATTTGTATCTTCCCAAAGGGGTATGACTTGAAGGGGCTAGGTGCATTTGTTTAATTCTTTTATAAAATGTGTAATTTTGTGGAGGTGGGTTGTGTTGTGCCACAATTTTTTCTATAGCACTCAAGATACAGTAGGGTGGAGATATGCTGCACAATTCATGTAGAATACTACAATATTGTTTCATGGTGAAATGAAACTAACGGATTATCAACAGAAAGAAACCAGGGAAATTTGACTACATCCAAATGTAACAACCTTAAACAATTTTATTTGTGATTATGTAAAGAAATTAAAATGTTTGGGTTTATTTCAATTTTCAAAGACTTTTAAATATCTCAGGGTAATCTGCTAAATTTCCCCAAACTTTCAAGGCCTTGAAAATGCTACCTCATTTTTCTCAAACGTTCAAAGACCATCATAGAACATATTAACTCTGAAGAGGTATTTTAATCAAATAAAAATCTTCAGTTCTTAATTTTAGTTTTAGATTCTTAGAGGTGAAGATAGGTTTATCTTCACCTCTTTAGGGCTATACAGTTTTTAAGCCCACGAAACCGAAGGGCTAAATTGTTTCAAAAAAAGAAGTGAAAATGTAACTCTACTTTTAAATTGTATTTTAATTAGGCTTTTAGTATCTTTTCTCATAAAATGTATACAACATGTTAGGAAAAATAGATCTTGGAAATCTATATTTATGGTCTTTGAAAGTTTGGGAAAAGTTTTTGAATTTATCGTTCAGAATTCTTGCTCTTTAAACAAGCAGACTATTAAATGGACCATAATACGGCATTATGGTAGTCAGTAAAGCACCGATTCAAGAAAAAGAAACTTTCGCAGAGCTCAAGTTAGTGCAAAATCTTTTTTTTGGAGTAGAAGTATCGAAAAGATAATACCTGTGAGCTGTGGAAAATTGTACCTAGCAACCATAAAGAATCATTTCAAGCTGTGGAAAATTGTACCTAGCAACCATAAAGAATCATTTCAAGCTGTGGAAAATTGTACCTAGCAACCATAAAGAATCATTTTAAGCTGGCTTAACATGCTATGAATATGCTTTTTAAGTCAGCAAACTGTGGAAAGAAGTTCTTAATATTCATACGCAGATTAGGAACAATCAACAGATTAATGTTTATACAACTAGAGCCAGCATTTTTTTAAAAAAAGATTTTGATTTCAATAGAGCTCTGACAGAGTGGAGCAGGAAGAAAGATAGATGGATATTGAATGTTAGGTAAATATTGAACTATGGCAGTATCCCTCTCCCCGTTTTCATATACCCCCACCCCATTTTGTTGACAAAGGGGTAGCTGTTCCCTTTAGATAAAATCCTGGCAGCATTGAGGATGTGATTGATTGGTGGTGTGTTGATTTGCGCTGTGATTTTGAATTTGATTTTCACCAAGGGACTAAGGCTAGGGAGACAAGACACCAGATTACCTGAATGTTAAAATTTTAGATTCATTTTAGTGTTACAGGTTTTACTTAGCTAAATAATTTATCTCTTCTTGTTCATTTTTATAATGCATATTAAAGGATATTTATTTAAAGTCTTGTATCATTCCAGATCAGACTTGATGCCTTTGGGTTGCTGTGTGAGAATCAGAGAACATCAGAACCAGTCAGTGAAGTGGAGCTGAGACTGATAGAGTTTTTCATACCATACAACCTGAACAGCCAGAGTCCAGCATTCAGACAATACTTCCTGTCACATGTCAGAAAGGTAGTTTTCTGTCTCAAGGATTTTTTTTTAGCATTCTTTGTGTCCATCAGTCTGTCAGTCCATTTGTCATTTCATCTATCCACCCTCCCATTAGTCAAATCTTGTTAGAGCAACTAGTTTCAGTTTTTGATTGACGTGAAACATGGTACACATTGTGGTCATCAATTAAAGATATACATATTTACATATTACCATCATTCTATTGTGTTTTTTTAAATAGAGTAATTGCTTATTCTAATTTATAGCTAAATGCAGTGTTTGATGTAAAATTGTTTAAAGAGCTTATGCTATGGTCTTTTTTTTGTCCATTGTGTGTTGTCTTTCCCTCTGTAAATATAAATACTTGTATGTGAACACGGCATAAGCTTTATTTCTGACCCGAATTCAATCACATTAGTCGTCTGGATGTGATATGAGGGACATCCACAAATGTGAATTAGGTGATCTTACATGTGATTGGTTGAGTTTTTGAACACTCTTCAGACTTAAGATTTTGATCATCATGATCTCAGATTAGTTCAATTAAGAATAAGATATTATTATCTTTCTGATTGGTTGAACTTGTGTGTACTCAATAGACCATAATTCTAATCCGGTTTTATTGTGGTTCTATATGTAAGCAGATGAGTTGAATTGGGAATAGTCAGCAGACCATAATTCTAATCAGGTTTTAATGTTAATTGATTTGTAAGCAGATGAGCTGAGTTGTGAGTACTCAACCGACCATTATTCTAATCAGGTTTTAATGCAAATTTATTTGTTAGCAGATGAGCTGAGTTGTGAGTACTCAACCGACCATAATTCTAATCAGGTTTTAATGTGAATCGATATGTATGCAGAGTAAAGAGTGTTATTATTCTACAGCTAATAAAATTGTTTACTTTATAAACAACTAAAAATGAGATGATAACAGTGATTGTGGGTGCTAAAATGTTTCGGTACATCAAGTGCGCTTTTACCAAAATCCATATATCTGCCTTTTACAACCAGAAATGCCTGTCAGAGAAATCCTACAAGTTACTATATTAACAATTAATAATGCTGACCAATTTATTTCAACTTGCCTAGGTATGCATGCAACCCAAACCCAAATGGAGTCATTCAGACTTGTTACTTTAAGAATAACAAATATGCATGTTTTATACTCTTGATACCAAAATGTTTTTGTTATTAATACCTTCAGAATCATAATTCCAAAATCTTGGTATCTAGCTTGTTGTTATATCTCAATAACAGTGAAATGAAGTTAGCATGTGTTTCTAAGGTACTGTAGATTTAAATGATCACTGATTATACAAGTGTTAAACACATGATGAAGATTACTATTATGGCAGTTCTTTTGGAAAATAAACATGCAGTTGTAACTGATACAACTATCCATTTTTTGATGGATGATGTATATGCATCAAATAAAAGTCCAGTACATTAATACCTGTTTCTTTATTATGCTGCCTGCAAAAGTAAGAAAAATACTTGTTTGATTTCTAGACAGCAAATGTCATATAAACTATGCGATATATTTGGCAAATGATGTTATTATCGGTGATATATAATAATAATATATACTGGTCATAAAAGAAAATAATAACAAATTTCACGTTTAGACCCTGGCCTTCAATTAAGTTTACCCTCCCCTTCTTCCAGGCTTTTTTTTCCTTCATAAATTATTTGGATATATGCAAATATATATGGTAGTTAGGTAAAATCAATACAAATATTTGTATTCCTAATAACTCACTACAACATTTCCCAATTAGGTCAATTCAATACAACTATTTGTATTCCTAATAGCCCACTACAACATTTCCTTATTAGTCAGGTCAAGTCAATAAAAATATTTGTATTCCTAATAACTCACTACAGCATTTCCATAGTAGTCCTCTAGAAGTTTTATATAGTTACATTTCTGATTTTATTCTAGTTTCTATCAAGGATGAGTGAAAGTATGATTACCCTTAGAAGAGATATTGCTTGCAAACAAAACACCTCTTCTGCTGAGACTGCTGCAGAGATTTTCAAGAACTATAAGGTAAATTTTAGAGGGACCTGACGATTCACGGCTTCTGATCTAGGTGATGTATAACTTCGAAAACAATCTTTTATGGTAAATTTAGGCTTCCTTGTCATCTGCAACTAGTAGATGTATCCTGTGCCTTTTACAGGTTCCTTTTGAATCTGTTACCACAGAAAATTATAATGTTGCTTCACTGCACTGCAGTCTCACATCGGCATATATTGTCTCATCCTCTCTCTCTTTATTTACATGCTGTAAAACCCCTCTCTCATTCAGAATTTGTTTTGTTATGGGACCTGATAGCCTACCACATCATATCCCACCCATTAGGGTTAGGATACATCTCTATTGTTTCAAAATAGAATATGTTATGGGTAAGCCCTGTACGTAATAATGCAACATAGCCTACCTAATTAATAGTAATTCAGAATTACTTTATTTAAATAGTTCATTAAACAATAATTTCGTGTTTTTTCATGATTGTGTTTAATAAAATTCATGTTACTGAAGTCACTTTGTTACTATGTGTGAGCATGGCTTGTAGAGAACAATAAAGGATTAACAACTTAAGTCTTCTTTTTAAAGAAAGGAGATTCCTTATGAGTGAATCATTGGTTACTATTTATCAATACAATGAGTGTAACTTGTCAGCTTTGAGAGACATTTCAAAGATATTTTACCCAGTTATCTGATACATGTGTTATTTGTCACATTAAGAAACTTTTTCCTGATTTTAAAAGTTAGAACACATGACACCTGCATTTATTTTTATCCTTTTATTATCTTAAGTCATTTCAACAGCTTTAATATACCATTCATGCATTGTCTGTCAAGAATGAGATATAGACCTGTTTACAATTTTTAAAATAATTTTTGGTTTTTGTTGGTTTGTTTGAATTCATTATTGCATTTTTATTTCATTTTTTTTGTTGTTGTGTGGTTGCTATACAAAGTTGTTTAAAATATATTTCAGTTAGAATAAGAAATTGCTGTGACTAATGTCTAAAAAATTAACAGTGCATAAATCTGTAGAATCTCTTCCATGTTCAGGCATTTCTGTCCTGGTTGACAAGAACTCTCCTCTCCAGTCTGTATCCTGGTTCAGCATTCGGAAGAAGGACTACTTGTTTGGCCACCCTTGCGTTTATCATTGACACTTTTGGTTCATCTTCTATGGTTCAAGGTAATAATATAATAAGGTGCCTTGAGTGGCCGAGTGGTCTATAGCACTTTCCGTTATGGATCACTGCCATCTCACCTCTGTCTGAGTGGGTTCGAGTCTAAGATTCGGCTAATGTAGTTATGTGAGAAAGCTTGCCAGTAGCTTCTTGTGGGTCGGTGGTTCTTTCTGGAGGTTTTCTCGGGTTCTTCCTCCACCAATAATACTGGACGCCATGTATAGCCTATCGTGTGCTGAAAAATGTCGTTAAACATTACAACAACAATAATATAATACATAGGAATTTTTGCAGTCAACCCTTAATTCTGTATGCATACCCATTGCTGTGGTTAGTTAGGCTAGTGTTTGGTAGCGCCAGGCTAAAAAACCATGCTGTAGAGGACGTTTACTGCATGCAATTTTGTTTCACTAACAAAAGAAATTACCATATGAGACTTGTTAATAAAGGTTAATTTACCCTCAGTGCTGTTTTCCTTAGGTTTATTTGGGTTTATTTGCCCAACCTTATTGACAATTTGCACATTATAAATGCGAGTTATGCTTACTTTGTGATACTTTCCAAATGCGACCACATAATATGCAGCTGGTCATGTTCGATGTTGTTTATTAACTCTCGAAATCTAAAGGAGCTTTTTTTGTATCTTATAAAGGACAGTCTATAAAAAAGAGTTACTGTATTCTACAAAATATAAAGTCTAGAATATTTGTATTCTAAAATCCATACAAATTATAAATATTTTATTGCACTTAAGAATGTACATTTAATTATGATTTAACTAATTACATTTTTTCATTATGCACAAATTAATTCTGATGTTAAATGCATAATGAACATATTTTTAAAGATAACTTAATTACTTGTTAGGTATTAACAGACTTATTGACTTACACATCATAGGGTTGGCATGAATATTGTTCTTGATACATCTTCTACATCTCGTTATGACAAACTATACCGTTGAAGGTCACAATTTTTTATTTAAATGTTACATGTAGACTAATTGAAACACAGGCATGCTAAGAGTCAGTAAGTTGTACAGTAGATACTGTAAAGTAGTGGAAAATTTTAGTTGATTCGGATATTTAAAATATTTGGATAGGACTTTCTCTAATTTCTGAAATTAGTATGTATAGATACAATTGAAATTTTACAGGATACAGTACCATAGTATATTTCAACATCTTTGAATAGGTAAAGATTTCCAGTTTTTGATAATAAATCTTTCACTTCACTTAAGGAAAGAGTGTCAACTACAAACCATGAAGACAAAAACATTAATTTATTTTGTCCAGGTAAATGAATGTCAATTTCAGTTATAAGTATAATTTAATTTGCAAACTGGGAAATTCCAGCACAAGTCTGCCATTTATAAAAGTGTCAGTTTGATAATTTTCAGGTTGGCATTGTATTTCAAACAGTTACCACATTATATTTTCACTAGTTCACTCCTAATATTAATGAAGTCATTTGTCAATAAGAACCTAGATAATACCAATCTTGTCTGATAAATCAAAGGCGATTTGAGGTCTGATGTCACCTATTTATTAAAATGTGCCATTTTGCAGTATGCAAATCTGTTTGGAACAAACCTGCATACTCTTTAGACACATACCTGTATTTGGTAACAGTCATATATAGTGCAAAATTCAAAATGACCAAAGGACAAAGGGTTGTGCTATTCCACATGGATTTACAAGTCACTAAACATAGGATTTGCTCCGGAAATATAATATACATGCCACCAAAAAGGACCCTTAAACAGACATCAGCTCCACATCTGTGAGAAGTGCCAGTAAGTGTATAAAATATGCGCCAATGTGTGTAGTGAAATTGGCTGCATATTTATTCATGTTTTAATGAATAGGTGATATCAGCCCCTAAACTTCCAATTATAATTGTCATGGGTGAGGTGAATGAATGAATGTTAAATTAAAGTTAACCGGCCACAAAGGGTCATTATTCACTGTTTTATCTTTCAAAAGAAAGTTAATTTTTCCTATGGGGTAAGGAATGGTGCCACATCCCCACGGACGTTTATGCACATATAGTGTGCTATTTAATTTGGTCGTCATGTTGTGCCCCTATTGAGGGACTATCGACATGAATGTAGGACCTGGGTGAGTGGGAATAGATCAAACACGCACTCAACCCTATGCGGGTGAGGAGCTTATTTATTGATCTTATACCAATCATACCCATAATGCCTTGCAAAAAATAACCCACAATGACTTCTAAAAGATGCCCGTGATTTTGTACTGGGATATTAACTGCATTTGCCACCATCTGCTGTAAATCATACTTCTAATTGAAATTGAAATTCACAGACCTACTTAAAATAACTAAGCTCTCAGGTTTGTAATTATCATTTTTAATTTGGTGAAGTTTTTTTCTTCTTCAGAAATTGGAGTTTTAAACTTAATTGACCATTTTGAACTATACTTTAGTATTTAGAATAAAAATCAGTTGTGAGTAGCTAAGGTAATGAAATTTATAAATAAGTATCAAAAAAAAATTGTGATCAAAATTTACAAGAATTTAAAGTTGTGTGTGTATTTGAAAGGTTCTGTTTTAGACAGCATAATCAACTTCCAATTCTAGGATGAATAATGAAACAATTATGTAAGCACCATTAAATATATGTTGCTATTGAGATAACTTAATTTTCTTTATTATTTTCAAAAACAAAAATTCTTATATATCTTGTTATTTATAATTCAGGTAAAGAAGATTTGGAGTTTAATTTCTATGGAGAGATTCAGTCCAGTGAGGTACAGACACTTCTGGAATGTTTGTCTGACACATTTGAGGAAAACAAACAGGAAGCAGTCAAGATCCTTGTGGCCTGTACCATGCACGCAAAAATTAGTATCATGGTTTGTACAAACTTTATTGATAAAATTAATAATAAACCTTATGTCACCCATCTCGAACTCTTTAAAAAGGTTGACAGACGTTTCTGTAGCTTTTTCACTAGTAACCCTCTCTAATTTTCAAAAATTATTCAAGGCTGGACAGGGGAGCCCAGAGTGGCAGAGTAGTCTAAAGCGCTCTCCATTACGGATCACTGCCATCTCACCTCTCTCTGCATGGGTTTGAGTCTTGGATTTGACCAATGTGGGCATGGGAGTAAGCTTGCCAGTAGCTTCTCGTGGGTCGTTGGTTCTTTCCGGGTTTTTCTCCACCATTAATACTGGACACCATGTATAGCCTATCTTTTGCTGAAAAATGGCATTAAGCCCTTCTACAACAACAAGAAGACTGGACTCCTGGTCTTATTAAGATTTGATCTGTGTGCTTAAAAAGGTGTAGAAAACAATATTTGGTTTGCAAGGTAAGATTGATGAAACTTTAATTTTTTATTAGTCAGAGCAGCTACAGCATTAATTCAACCAATATCTGTTGCATATTGTTCCTCTTGAAATTTGTATGCCCATGGACTGAACAATAAAAATTCCCTTGTCTATTCAATGTTGTGTTGTTGCATACAGATCTTTTGACAAAGAAAGACTAGACAATGTTCCAACAAATCTCATAATCAGATGGAGTCACTGATTTAATTGTCTAGAGATTCTGTTTCTTGGTCCAAGTGTCAACAAATCATTCTGGCTACAGTGATGACTGCCACTAAATTGTAAATGTTTTGTGTTAAAACTCACAGAGAGATGCTGCAGGCATAAGTCCTGCCGCATATCCAAGCATGGCCATTTCTGACTAAGTTGGGTAACGTGGGTGTTTGTACCATATCAATTGGATTCTCCTTCTTTTACCACCTCACTGCTACTGGCCATCCAGCCATCACAGGTCATACAGCATTCATAAGTTTTATCTCAAAGATTTTGCATCGCAATGGAAAACTTTACATCTGGTGTGTCTGGCAAAGACAGCAAAGACAGTTACCAGACACAACTCTAACAATCAACAGTCTGTTAGCTCTGCTTTATTTACCAGTAAAGTTTTGCACATAAGAAGATTTCAATATTCATGTTCTTAACCATATGTCAGGGTCACAGGTCAAGTGACCCCAGGCTGGGTTGCTTATGTAAGTCCAAGAACGGGTTATTTTTTTATATAACGAATCAAGCTATTCTGTCAATGAAGGATACCTATGGTAGAGGTCTGATGCTCAACATCCCCTCCTCCTATTACCGTACTTATTCTCCTTATGTAAAATAATTGGGGAACGTATTTGAAGGAGAATTCTTTGGTAATATGTTTCTCTAAGAATACTTATTGAGTCACATTACTTAGAAATCGTCACAACCACCCTGCCATGCAAGCATTCCTGTTATTAGTATCATGCTCAGCTAAAATCATGTGACACCCAGCAGTCCAAAGGGGAGGCAATGTGTAAGAGTTACTGCCAATGTCTGTTGACATAGGAAAAGATGATTTTCATCTTTTAGTACGACAGGTAGCTGGCTGGTATTCCTTATATAATTTGAGTGGGCATGTATTATTGCTTGAAATCATTGATTTGATTTTTGTAAACCTTTTCATGTGGGTACCTTGGTTCAGATTGGACACACTCAAACTGGTTTTCATTACCATTTGCGAGGTATATTTCACAGTCAGCTCTTCAAGATGCATATAGTCCAATCCTGAAGCCTTCCAGGAAATTCCTGAGATTGACATTCAGGGAATCAAGACATGAAATCCTTTGTTTTACTTTTATTGGATTCATTAATAACAAATCTCATATTGCAGCATTGATTTTAAAATGTAACAAACAATGTACCTTGAAAGTCATCTTAATGGCATCTGGAATTCTTTTAAAGAAATATATCTAAGCCTTAGAATTTCTTCATGTATTGGGTATCAGTGCTGCAATGGATCTCGTTATCAATGGACACTGTTTATGAGAGCATTGTAGGTGATTTTCTGATTGAAGCTGTGCATACTGGACAAAATAATTCCAGTTTTTGGATACGTAAGGCCTCATGTCAGTAAATGAAGAACTATACCTGACCATTGGCAAGTATTGCATTGTATGTATGGCTTTCGAGAATTATGGTCTGCTTGAATACCATGGGCAGATGTGGTTTTCCACTTCTTGTCCTCATTTCAGGTAGTAAGCAACTAAATTCACCCCATGGTATTCAGATAAATTTGCTTCCAATGGTTTTCAATGATTGATTTTTGACAGGGTGGAATGCAAAGCTACCAATTATTGTTTGCAAGTTTCCGATCTAAAGCCTGGAATGGTCTAGATGCTAGTGTTGTTCCGATTATCGATTATAATCGATCATCAGTTGGTTGAGCAAAAAAATAAGATAATCAATTGTGAAACTCCATAATCGATTGTGTGTAAAGGGAGACTACTTTTTAGGTGTATGCAAAGCACAAATGTTAGTAAAACTCTCAGCCACTAAAGTTGACCTGAAATTTATTAATCTCTTCACAACTACAAATAAAAAACCTTACGATTCATAATTAGGAACATATAGTCATTATTACATGGTCAAGTTGTTAAATTGTCGAGTTAATAAATTTAAACACATTTTGTTGATTTGTTGCAGTTAAATTGCAACAGCTTTTGTAGTATTTATAAACAACGACAAACAAGAAAATCATGTCCTTCAATACTTTAAAGTATAAACACATCACATATAAACAAAAGAATTTCAGGAGATTGTAGCAGTATTTCAGTTACATATAAATGATCAGCCATAAAAGTTGCGTTCATTTAACAAAGTTGTAGAACAAAAGTAATACACGATGTAATATTATTGTCATTTTAAAGTATACATGTCATTAAAAGATATTACTCCTGTACATTTATAAACATATTGAACTCTTGATCAAAGATACAACTGTAACAAAAATTAAAATTTGTTCTTAGTAACCGATTATAACCGATGATCAGTTGGTAAAGTGGAACCGATTATCGATTATGAATTTCTGACCGATTCCCATCACTACTAGATGCCTTCCCTTTATCTTCTTTGATCCTAAAGGTTTTACAGAAAGTGAGGGACTGATGGCTACTGAATGCTTCCTTCAAGTGGGAAAAAATCATGGATCAGCAGTTTTGTTTATTTGGCAGCAGAAATTGCCAAGTCATTCCTCAGTTACTCAAGCAACCACAAATGCCAGTGTTCCATCCAAACCCAGAATTTTTGAACCTACATACCTGTGTCATATCTTGTAATCCCTTGTGTAAAAACAATTCTTAGAACAAGTGGAGGACAGAACCATGGTAGCAAAAAGGGCCCACTATGTTGAAAGCATACAAGGGAAGTGGAAAGTTGCGAGTGGTTGCATGTCACTCCTTTAAAGCCTCAATACCACAGATAGCTAACTTCCCATTTCACCTCTTCAAAGAGATGAAGTTAGCCCCACATTAATGTAAAATGCTACCATTACATTATCACAGACACATTTTGTCATCATGGAAGGGAGGAAGTGGACTAAAATAGTGACCTTTCAGACTTCTTGTTAACTTTGATTTGGCTTTACTGATGGCTTTGGTCCCATTTTCAGAATGGAAATGACGGTGCATCATGTCATGGCTGAATAACATTTTATCTTGAACTGTTACTGTTAAGAATGATTGTCAGATGTCATATTAGTGTGTAATATCAGTATGTACTGGTTTATCAGTACACCAAACAAATCCTAGTCATATTGGTGTGTAATATAAATTTGTACTGGTTTATCAGTACACCAAACAAATCCTAGTCATATTGGTGTGTAATATCAATTTGCACTGGTTTATCAGTACACCAAACAAATCCTAGTCAAATTGGTGTGTAATATCAATTTGTACTGGTTCATACCAAACAAATCTTAGTCATATTGATTTGTAATATCAATCTATGATGGTTTATCAGTACACCAAACAAGTCTAGTCATATTGGTGTGTAGTATTAATCTATGATGGTTTATCAGTACACCAAACAAGTCCTAGTCATATTGATGTGTAATATCAGTCTATGATGGTTTATCAGTAGAGCAAATGAGCCTTAGTAAAAAAAGGATGATAAGTTTTTGGTTGTAATATTTTTAAAAAATGGCATCTAGTTTACATGCAGTTTTGGAATATATAGCCCCAACATATACTTTCCATCCTTCCTAAGGTCTTGGTGCCCGGAGTGGCCAAGTAGTTTAAAGTGCTCTCAGTTATGGATCACTGCCATCTCACCTCGAGTCTCAGAGTCGGCCAATGTGGGTATGTGAGAAAGCTTGCCAGTAGCTTCTTGTGGGTCAGGGTTCTCTCCGGGGTTTTCCTAGGTTCTTCCTTCACCATTAATACTGGCCACCATGTATAGCCTATTGTGTGCTGAAAAATGGCATTAAACCCCAGAACAGCAACAACTTCCTCAGGTTTTTCTTCCATCATGTGTATCTTGGCTTGTTTGGTTTAACTAATGCTGTTCTGAATAATTGATTTGACTGAGTATACTATTGAACAGCATCAGGATAATGATCAACAAGTCACAGTTTCTTTGAGTAAATATAGTCTGTTGCTAATTATGTTGTAGACTTCATGGTATCCTAGAATTAGCTCAGATTTTGGTAAGATATTATGTTGACAAATTAATTGATTATCAATCAATCATTTAATTGGTCCGAAGAAACTTGTAATTAATAATGGCTTTTTAAAAACTCTTAACTTTGTTTCTACATACTAAATAACAGTCATGATGTTGAGTATTTGAGGACATTGATAGCGTTTTTACCATTGCAAATTGACCTTTACCCATGATGCATCAGTGGAGTTGCAAAGATGGGTATTGTTGCTCATTAAACCATCATGAACACCTTTCATATTTTAGCAGATGTTAGAATATTTTTTAATAGATAAGTTCTAAAATATATAATTCTGGGTTCCCCATTGTCCAACATAGCATTTTCACCATCTTTATATTACTAGAGTTTTGACAGATTGTAGATTCTACTGCTTCAAATGTAGACAAGTTAGAAAGTGAAATACATCTCATGTTGTAAAATACATTTAGATTTTTCTTGCTTTTAATAGTCCAAGAGCCAAATGGAAGTCTTGTTTGACATGGCTCTTAAGCTGTCAGGAAGTACAAAACCACAGGACTGTACAACAGCTGCTTACTTGTTCCGTCTGCTTCTTCACCAGGAATACTGCTACGAGATTTTACAGGGCCAAATGAACAAAGAGAACAAACTTTCTTTGCCTGGAATAGCAAACAGCAATTTTGGCAGAAGACTTTTGTTGCTATGGATACTATTGAAGTATCTTCAAGATCAGAGAGTTGTTGCTGAAAAAAACTTGCTTATTGCAGCAGCAAACAGACCTCTGTATTCCACAATGCACTGCATTCGATACATTCTCAGTGATGTTGATTACAGGTAATAGAAAATGAATTTTTAAATATATATGACCAAGAGACTGAAGGATTACAAACAGAACACTTAGGTATGAATTCTTAAAAGGTAGATGATAAAGATTTGTATGTGAATAAAGGTTCCATGGAAAACATTAAAAATACTTGGAATTTCTCTGAAAACTTTTCTTACATTTTTCAGTTTGTAATAGATAGTACATATTTTTCATTGAAACTAGATGTGAACATTTTGTAGGGATGTTTTCTTTGTTTCCTTTAATCATGAATGTCATCCTTGCTTTGTCTATGTCAGGTTTTAAATATTCTGTAGGAAAATTGAGAAAGCAGATGAACAAGACTGGAGAGATTTTCTGTTGGCATTACTCCAGGAATGTTTTGCCATTGCTGGAGTTGTGTCCCCTGTTGTCCATAATTCTTCACCAGAGGGCAATATACCAGTGGAGGCCATTAAAGGTATTATCTTAACATAAATAAGAAAATTTTATTGTAATATTTGTTACTGGCTTCCTTCACAAATTTGAATTTCTTATGAACTTAATGTTGTCATCAATATCATCACTTCTGTTAACAAAGATATTGCTTGCTCATCTAAACATGTTTTACTAATTATCTTGACTAAAATTTTGAGAATGACTATTGCAGCTTCTACATATTTGTTAAATTCAGACTTTTAGCATTGGAGCGGGGGACTTGTAAGACTTAGTTGTAGCCTTTTGATCAGGTTAGCAATCTCACACTCACTTTGGCCTCTTGTTTCTTTGTTGTTTCAGGAACAGATCTAGATGTCATATCACTTTTAACTGAGGAACTAGATGTTCAGTTAATGCTTAATGCAGAAGAAGTGAAAAGCACACAGACGGTGATGCTGATGCCGGAATATTTGGTGGTCTGCTGCTGGAGAAGCATCAAGGAGATCTCACTGCTGCTGGGTCAAATCTCACATGATGTACCGATCTCTGATCCTGAGAGAACTGATGTGACTGGGTTGATAGACTGTCAACAGGTACAGTGTGACCTCAATTTATACCAGTAGCTTGTCACCCTCAATTTTTTCCATATGCTAAGTTTTGTATAAAGAGAATTTCATTATATGACATAAAAATCTCTCTACCATGTGCACTTGCATAAACAACAAGCCTAACTGCAAACAGCACAGATCCAGATCTTGCAGCTTATTATATATAGGCAGATCATGGTCTGTGCAGTTAGTTAGATTGTTAGGAGTAATCAGTATAAGAAACAACATAGACCTGACCTATCAATGCATTATGCTTTGGCATATCATGATCGTTGTTGTTTGCAGTTTGACTCGACTTAAAAAGCAATTAGATACGGTATATTGTTGGTTTTTGTTTGATAATATTGTGAATTATTACTTACTGCTTATATTCTTGCATATGCTATAAAATTGTGACAATAACTGGAAAAATAAAATGCACAATGAAAAATTGAATTTCATCTTGCTTGGATTCTCAATTAGATTCTCTGAGACCAAGGATAAATATGATTATATTTTATGCCATTTTCTTTCACCAAGGATTTATTTAATTACATTTTAAGCGAAAACCTGAACTGAGACAGTGTTGATGTAACACAGGATAAATCGATAATGAAACTTGTAAAGATACAGACTGGGAGGAGGCCATATTTCTGTGATTTATATATCTTCATCTGTTTCTGTTGTTGTTGTAGGGATTAACGCCATTTTTTAGCATAAGATAGGCTGTACATGGCGGCCAGTATTAATGGTGGAGGAAGAAACCGGGAAAACACCAGAAAGAACCATTGACACATGAGAAGCTACTTTCAAGCTTTCCCACATACCCAAATCTGCATCTGTAACTTTTTCCAATCACTAATGAAATTTTTAATATTGGTACAAGGTTAATGTGTTCCAGTTAGGAGATGAAAAAAGTCTAAATGTGAAGTGTATCAGTTATTATAGAATTTAGAATAATTCAGATTGCTTATTTTCTAAGGTCAATTTTTGGCAAATAATAAGCTTGGTGTAAATCGGACACATTTCATGTGAGGCAGAGGCAGCACCAGATTAAGCTTGTATTATATTCTTATTTTTTCTAATTTTTCAGATTGTGAGCATTGGAGAATATTTTCAGAACCAACTGCTGGAATCTAAACACAGGGGAGCTTTTGAACTGGCTTATGCTGGATTTGTTAAGATGACTGAAATGCTTTGGAAGTAAGTGATACTTTTTTTCACAATCGAATAATAAGACAATATTCAAATTGTTTTACATGCATTCTTTTGATGTGAATAATTGTATTTATATTCATTTTGTTTATACAGCTGTTGATATTTTATTTGCTTGTACTAATGACAACAATACTGAAGAAATCATAAAATTACCCATCATCTTCCCCAACACCATTATACACATTTTGGGAATATATTTTTCAAGTTTAAAAGTAGCCAATATGAAAAATGGATAAATGGATGGAATTTTGACTGTGTAGACAGCTTCATAGAAAATAAAGGTGCATGTATTTTAAGGAGGTTATGCAAATAAGTTTTGTAAGTCATGTCATCCATATTTGTTTTTAGGAGTTATATCAGTGTTTTACATCACATGCCCAGTGAATGGTTGAGGAAGATGATGTCCGACATCAAATCAGATGATCCTGATTCTAGACTGTGTGCCACACGTAGAAGTGCAGGAATCCCTTTCTATGTTCAGGTAAGGTAACCAGTTCATTATCAACAGATAAATTAGGAGTAAGATTGATTGCAATAGCATGGGTATTTTCTTTCTTTTTTTTTCTGTATGCACTAGTCTGCATCTTCCCTCTAACATTGGCTTATGTGCCAATAAATTTTACAGACATAGTGCAAAAATGAAAATTTTGGGTATCTCAGTTTTTGCTATGTTAACAAACAGTATGCTTCCACGACACTGTATACTTCAAACAGAATGAAATATTATTGTTAAATGCAAATAGAAATATACTCAAGATATCATTCAGAACATTCATACACACAATGTTCAAAAGTCTGTATGCACACTAAATTGTATTAAATCCTTAGTGTGACATTACACTTATAAAATTGTGGCAACTTATTTACTCTATTTGACATAATGTGCCCACTTTGCGCTATGTGTAATGTGGAACTATCACATGTGTTCTGAAGTCTTAGACCTCAGTGTAAATCGATCTATCACAGGTGTTCTGAAGTCTTAGACCTCAGTGTAAATAGATCTATCATAGGTGTTCTGAAGTCTTAGACCTCAGTGTAAAGTAGATCTATCACAGATGTTCTGATGTCTTAGACCTCAGTGTAAATAGATCTATCACAGGTGTTCTGATGTCTTAGACCTCAGTGTAAAGAGATCTATCACAGGTGTTCAGAAGTCATTGTAAAGTATATCTATCACAGGTGTTTTGAAGTCTTAGACCATAGTGTAAATTGTTCATCTATGGCATTACTACCACTATAGATAATACTTTCTTTCTTCTTAAAAAAATATTTTAAAAAATGGTTCATACAGCCTGCTCTCCATAATGATATCCTCATGAAAAACTATGGTGTTAGAAATATATTTACTACATAGAAATCCACAACATATGTTTCTCTTAATGAGGTGGTACAAGAATCAATCCTGTTTAGATAAAGGTATGTATACTTTAAAAAAAAATCACTGTAAAAAGAACATTGTTCCAGAACAGAATCAAGAATTTAGGGATTCTGCAGCTCACTTGATTTCATCTCAGGTGTAGCTGGGTTCATTTGAACTGTAAATCAAATGTGACAAGTATTTGTCCAAACATTAGTATGTAACATTACGCAGTTGTGGATAACATTTTGCACTAAATAACACAGTATTAATTGTATTCAAATCTTCAGAGATAGATTCAGTACAGCTACTCATAATGTTTTAAGTTCTTTAGAAATTAACAGAATTAACTATAGAATAATTGTTCAGATAAATAACACAATTATTGTTGTACAAACTTACAGATGATGTATTCTAATCGTTTTAGGCACTTGTGACAACAGAACCTACAACCACTGGCAGGATGTGCTTTAGGGAAGCCATGGAAGAGTTACTTGCCCTTAGTTTGAGTCCAGAGGGGAGTATGGACAGTCCTGTAAATGCTAAGGTTAGGGTAGTATTATCTTCACCATATTTTTGGGGATTTATTTGATCAGATATTCTACCATAATATTTTAGTTAAATTAATATATTGGTCGTATATTAAGTAATAACTGTTCAATTTAAACATACATGGTTCCTGGGGTAGGCAGTTTTTAAAAAAAATATGCTAGGGTACTTTGGCTTCACAGAAATCATATTAAAATTATTAAAAAATTCTAAATTACATCTACAGGTGAGTACCTCACATTAAAAGTGCCTTCCATGGGTCCCATGTATGTTGTACTGGAACAGCCCCAGTTGTTTTATTTTTATTTCCCTATCCATGCAATTGCAGTAGGGGCAGCACAAGTTGTTCCTGATGAGCTTTACATCTCTCATTCCTTTTTTCCAACAGCAAGTACTAACTTATTACCATGACAACTTGTTTTAGACATATTACACCCAATTTGATTTTCATGCTATGTTCCCACTCATATTTAGATGACCTAAGTAATTACATTTTTGTGATATGACATAGGTAGTGGACCAGTCTGAATTGAAACTAAACGGTACCAGATCTTATTAAAATAAAAACAATTAAAAAACAACAACAAAGAAACAGTGTGTATCAGTGTGACTGATGGAGGCCATGTGACTGAAAAAATATTCGAGGAGAAGGAATTTTGTTAAACTTAAACAATCATCATTTGTAGCACCAGACCATTGTTAAGCTACGGCCATGGCAGGTCAAGGATAATATAACAATCATCATTTATGTAGTTTATGACTGTTTGTGAAAGTTACTGTAGACATTATAGACTACTCAAAGTGAGTGTTATTCATAAATAGTTTATCCATTTGTTTTGTGTTTATACTCTTGTACTAACTACTAATCCACATGAATATAGCCAATATGTGACAAACATTTTAACTTCAAATGCAGGTAAAAATTAAATGTATGTTTTTCATACAGTTTTCTGCAGTTATACAGATTGCTCTTTTTATGCTCAGATTACAATTTGTTGCCACTTATATTAATAATAATTATGCTTATACCTCTCATGTGGGTTAGTATGTGTGAACCTACAACAAATAGTTTAGCTTCACATTTATTACAAGTTCCTTTTCATCAGAAACCCAGGTAACCAGTCGTTAGTACTGATGGCTACCCGATAGAAAATTCCCAAAATTTTGACATCTCTAGTGCTGGGTCTCTGCATTTGAAAAATTTGTGAATATTTAAATCCAAGTGAGATCTAAGCCTTCAGAATACTAATTGTCATCAATATTGCGAACAATATCCATCCATCTTTATTGCAAATGTTCCCTTTCTCGTATATATTTACAAGATATGAATTTCAGTTTCAGATATTTTGTCCCCCATCATCCAATGTGTCTGCCATTTTGGATGTACTGAGTTGACTTAAAAAATTAACATTTATAGATCGGAAAACCCCTCTTTCATTTTAACATTCCATCTACAAGTCCGAATGTATCCATATGGTACACTATGACATGATTATTTATAAATTGGTTATCCGCGATATTGACTAATTAGAGAGACCACTCCGGTGTCCTAGTGGTTAGAGCATCTGCCTCTGAAGCAGGAGGTTGTGGGTTAAAGCCTTAGCCAAGTCATACCAAAGACTTATAAAAATGGTACTAACGCCTACCTCACTTGGCGTTCAGCATTAAGAGGTTAGTGTTAGGACTGGTTGGCCTTGTGTCAGGATGATGTGACTGGGTAGAACATAATGCTACATGTCTGCAACATGATGCCCCAGTGTTAGACATCACTATAAACTGCCACACTGCAGACATAGTAGTAATATGATTGAAAAATTGTTAAAGCTATGTTAAAAATCACAATCACACACACACTAATTAGAGAATAGATCACCAAAATGAGTCATGTACTCGAGACCAGTATACCAGTCTGCAGTGTTGAGAGGAGTTGTTGTTCCTGAATCATTTTACAGGTCTAAAGTGGTGAAAGGAATATTTATGTTTAACAGTTATCAGTTACCCATTTTATTATCAAGGTTGTTATCAACAGATTTGATTGGCAGCACTTTTTACTCATCAAGTGTGTGTGCTGTTTAATAATTGAAAGGGAAAAATTTAAACAAACTTTCTGAAAGGAAAAAAGGAAAAGCAAATAATTAATGTTATGTTTTAATTTTTGAACCAGGTGCATGCATTGAATATCCTGAGGGCTTTATTCAGGGATACCAGACTTGGTGAAGATGTTACCCCATATATCACAGATGGTTTGAAAGCAGCCATCTTGGGCTTCAAGTCTCCACTTTGGGCTGTAAGTTACTTTTGTGAACTGTTTGACCCATATGGACTCAAATGGGATGTCCCCTTTGTTACTAGTGTTAGTGCTTTCATTTTTGTCATTATCA
Source organism: Unio delphinus (assembly GCA_029339505.1). Taxonomy (NCBI): domain Eukaryota; kingdom Metazoa; phylum Mollusca; class Bivalvia; order Unionida; family Unionidae; genus Unio; species Unio delphinus. The sequence goes on along the minus strand of JAQISU010000303.1, from coordinate 674,279 downwards.
TCGTCAACTTTATCTTGATATTGGTTACGCAGTCTTTGAAGATGGAAACAGCATGGTGAATAATATGTTGTAAGTTTGAAACTTTGTAATTATACTTTTGAACGGAAATTTTAATATTAAAACTTTCATTGAAGCATGGAAATATTGTGCTACCATTGTGCTGTCAATATGTACATCAATATATTCATACAGTGGTGGGTTCCCAGGTGGCCAAGTCATCTAAAGCACTGGCCTTTACCAATCACTTCGATCTCACCTTTGTCTGAATGGGTTCAAGGGTCTGCCTTAGCCTATGTAGAGTGTGAGAATGCTTGCTGGAAAAAAAAATTGGGTCGATGATTCTTACCAGAGTTTTCCTGGGTTCTTCCGCATCAGTTATGTTTAACAGTATGTACAGCTTATCATGCGCTAAGAAATGGAGTTGAACCTGAAACAACAGCATGATAAATTGTTGTTATTGTTGTTATAGGGTTTAACGCCATTTTTCAGCACAAGATAGGTTATAGATCGCGGCCAGTATTAATGGTGGAGGAAGAACCCGGGAAACCCCCAGAAAGAATCACTGACCCACTGACCAAACTGTATTGTATTTAAACTCAATATACAGTGTTAAAAGCTAAAATATGCAACTTGCATCAGTAACAGTATTATGGATTTTGACTCTACTAACACTCTACAGTTATCATGTCCCTGGGGGTAGAGCATGGATGGTAAGGGGATTTTGTATAACTTTGAAATAAACCATGAATTGTTTGTGTCACATCTTTAGGAATTTGCATGTGTGATTGATGACCCAAGTCATACCCATAGTTGCAATATGAATTATATAACAAATTCTTACAACATTGATAAATGGTAATACTTATAAATAAATTATATACTTACAAAATACATCAATTATATACCAAATACTTACAAAATACATCAATTTTATACCAAATACTTACAAAATGCATCAATTATATACCAAATACTTACAAAATACATTAATTATATACCAAATACTTTCAAAATACATCAATTATATACCAAATACTTACAAAATACATCAATTATATACCAGATAGCTGCAAAAAATAGCATTTTAAGCACAAAAACACACACACACACACACACACACACACGTGTATATATATATATATATATATATATATACTTGATGTTGGAGTACTGCTGACATGACAAAATTGCATCCACACAGTCATTCATTAAACTAGAAGAAACTAGTTCATAGTCTGATTATAACTTAATAATATAGAATTTGTATGCTTGATTAAACAGTTCATAGTCTGATTATAACTTAATAATATAGAATTTGTATGCTTGATTAAATAGTTCATAGTCCAGAACATGAGGAAAAAGCTTGAACCTTAGAGGAAGAATGAACTTAAGTTCAAAGTTTTTCAATTATATTCAAGCAAATGTGACTTTTTATATATGATCAAATAGGTCATAGCAAAACATTTGATTTTTTTAAAGAGATTATTACTGTATTGCAAATGAGTGTTGGGCTTGTCTGTGTAGGTATGATGTTGAGTGCTTCATTAAAACAGTGGAGGACAAGCAGAGGTAGATAACAAAAAAGTAAAGTTCATGAAAACAAATTCTAATATTTGAAACCAGAAACAGCTAATGAGATAGGTTCATTTGAAGATGTGTTTTAACTCAGTGTCCTATGTGTTTTGACTTTCAATCAGTCAGAAATGGCTACTTTGATAGGGTGACTTGAAAATGTGTTTTTTAATGATTATTCCTGTTTTGACTTTTATGATAAATGATATGGTTAAAGAGAGACTTTCAAAAAAGAAAATTGAAGAAAGGTGCAATTTGAACTTGAAGATTTTCCAAGTTGGGAAACAACAATTTTAGCACTTGAGAATTTGATAAACAGTACAGCATTAGTAAGAAGATGTTTTTACCTATGAAAAACTTGCTTGTATGTTGAAATAGTGGATACAAGTAAGTGATGATAATTGATACAAGTAAGTCATGATAATTGATACAAGTAAGTCATGATAATTGATACAAGTAAGTCATGATAAGTTGAGTCAAGAGTTTTATGTCATTGAATCTCCAATTAACTCTTAGGTGAGAAATTCTGCTACTCTTTTGCTGGGTGCCATGATGACCAGAATATTTGGTGTCAAAAGGAGCAAGGATGAAAGTTCCTTGTCCAGGAAAAACTGGTAAGTGTTGACTGCTCCATTCCTGTTTCTTGGTTACTTTTACATTACTCCAAGCAGACACATTTGATTGTGAATTACTTACCATCACTGATGTTAACCCTTATGAGTAGATTAGGGCACTTACCTTTACATACATGTGAATGGTTATTGCTATTACTTACCTTTACATACATGTGAATGGTTATTGCTATTACTTACCTTTACATACATGTGAATGGTTATTGCTTTTACTTACCTTTACATACATGTGAATGGTTATTGCTATTACTATAATTGCCTCTAAAGAAATTGTCATTCATCATTATCATTATTATTATTATTATTGAAACCTTCTGTGTTTATTCTTGATGCTTGAAGTGTCCATGTCTTTTAGCAATTTATAGGATCACACCATTGATAATTTTCTTTTAAATCATGTGTTGTTTTCTCCACAGAATAAGTACTCCATTTACAAAAAAAAATGCCTTGATATCACCTAGATATTTTGGTTTTGCCTTTAAGTAAATAATTTACTTTGTTTCCCGATAGATTAATTATGATTTTTTTATTTCAATCATTGGTTCATATATATTTCACCAAAACCCTAATCAAAGCCACCAATTCACAAACAGGATGAGTAAGTTTTGTCATAGCTAACCATACAGTTCCTTTGCTACATTTAAAGCAGATCTGAAATTTATGGACAAGTCAAGTTAACATTTGGAAAGGATAAATAAATATTAACTTATTAATTTGGCAATTGATACTGTAACCAGCATGTGCATATCATCTTCAAATTCAGTTGTAAATGTTTTTTGATGGATATTCTTTTATTGCTATGCTACACAAAATTATTGAGATGAAATGATTGCAGTATTTTGATAAGAACTGTAAATAGGGCATAAAATGCAAGCACAGCAGTTGTGGATATTTTCCCTTTAACCTGCTGCATTTTGACCTTTTAAACTGGTAATCTTGCACAAAACTATTGTGAGAGACCACCTGTCCTGAGCGATCACTTTTTGTTGCCAGAAGGGGTGGTCTCACAAGACAGGCTTTAATTTCTTTAAAATGCCACAACACTGTGTAAAGCTTTTAATCTTCACAATGGTTTACATCCTTACTATTATGCCCCTCATTGTACTGATTCCCCACTTGTATTATGCACATGGTCATAGATCCCCACTTACTACATGGATACGTTGATAGATCAACACTTACAAAATTGATTGTCATAGATCCCCACTTATATGATATGATTATAGATTCCCTCTTAAAACATGGATATAATTATAGATAATAATAATAATAATAATAAGAAGAAGAAGAAGAAGAAGAAGAAGAAGAAGAAGAAGAAGAAGAAGAATAAATGAGGACTTTGTATATATAGTGCCTAATCTTTAGAAGCTCTAAGCGCTTTACAACATCTATAGTGATATGACTACACTACATAAAAACAAAAAACAAAAAGCATGAAATTGGAAAACATAAAACATGCTGAAAACATTTAAGATATAAAACATTATTAGGTCTCTTAAATTTGTTCCTGCAGTCAAATAAAGTGAGTTTTAAGAGAACTCTTATAAGTGACCACTGTATCTTTGTTTCTAATTTCAATGGGCAATTCGTTCCACATCACTGGGTCCCTGGTATGCAAATGAATTTTGTCCATATGACTTCATTTTCATAGTGGGAACAATGAGTATACGATTGTCAGAAGAGGAGTGTAAGGATCTTGCTGGTGTATACACATGGGTGAGGCTGGATAGGTATGTTGGACTGGAGTCTGTCAGTGAAACGTAGCACAGAGAACAAATTTTGTGTTTGATTCTGTATCGATTTGATAGCCAGTTTTTTTGCAGTGTGAAGCTGGTTACTAACACTGCTCTACCATGGAGAACACTTTTTTATTAATACTCTACATTTGGTGGCTGGGACATATTTTTCAACCAATGAATGCAGGCAGTTATTGAGCTGTTCTTCTGTAGGAAGTAAGTAAGTTGTTAGGTTTTCTTGGATGTTATGCATTAATTTGGTTATATTTATCATACAGAGGTTTCTCTTAGATCCCTTCAAATTGTTTACAGTTCTGTTATTGCTGCAGAATTATTTCATTTAATTTTAGTTCTTGGCTAATGAAAAACAGATATAATGTGATTTCACTTCATCTGATGCCTTATTTTTGTATTTATATGTACAGATATGATGCAGTAACATACTTCAGTATAAGACTTCTTTATGGTATGACAACTAATACCATTCTATAGTTCATACTATTTAGATATCTTGTACCATTCTGTAACATTTACTTTTCAAACAAATCACCATTCTGTAACTGCTACTGTTCAGACAACTTGTTACTTTTTTAACTCGTACTATTCAGACATTCCATACCTTTCTGTAACTCGTACTATTCAGGCATTTCATACCTTTCTGTAACTCATACTATTCAGTCATTCCATACCTTTCTGTAACTCATACTGATTCATTTCATACCTTTCTTAACTCATACTATTCAGGCATTTCATACCTTTCTAAGGGGCCCCGAGTGGTCGAGTGGTCTAAAGCGCTCTCCGTTATGGATCACTGCCATCTCACCTCTGTCTGCGTTTGTTCGAGTCTAAGATTCGGCTAATGTAGTTATGTGAGAAAGCTTGCCAGTAGCTTCTCATGGGTCGGTGGTTCTTTCTGGGGGTTTTTCCCAGGTTCTTCCTCCACCAATAATACTGGCCGCCATGTATAGCCTATCATGTGCTGAAAAATGGCGTTAAACCCTACAACAACAACAACAACAACAACATACCTTTCTGTAACTCATACTATTGCAACAACTTGTACCTTTGTGTAATTCATATTATTCAGACAACTTGTACCTTGCATTTTATAACTTGTACTGTTCAACTTGTATTATTCAGACAATGGATACTTTTCTGTAACTCATACTGTTCAAACAACTTGTACTTTTTTTTAACTTGTTCTATTCAGGCAAAACTTTTAATTTTATTGCATCAAATAAGCACAGTAAAGCCTGTCTTGAAAGACCACCTGTCTTTAAGAGACCAGATTCTCAGTGCACATATTTGATAATTATATAGCGTTGAGCCCATGATTTGTTGGCAGAATGGATAGTCATTCAAGACAGGTTCTACCAGCTTTATGAATAGGGTCTTTCTCTTGCTTGACTAGAATTCAGACCAAAAGATATAAAGCAAGTTTTGAGTTTCAGCTCAAGATTTTGTGTCGGCCAGTCTCTCCTGGTCAAAATATTTTGGTTCACAGAGTTATTAATTCTGTGTTTTACCATTACACAATCTTTATTAGATCATTCCTGAAAATGATACTATTAGAGTTGTTATTAAGTCTGAACATGTTTTTGAAGTTCAAGTTTCATTCCTTTTGACTGTAAAGTCTTGCTGTATGCCTGCCATTATAAACACTTAATTGAGTAATTACTTTGGCATCTGTACATGAATCTGTACTTCTGTCTATACATCTATCCACACATTATTTAAGCTTAATGTTAGAGTGTTACGGCTATTGGATTTAATTTATTTATTTTTTATTGTTAAGTCCAAATTTGTCATTTGGGGTTTGATATTCATTAGTTTGGTTTTTCTGGAAAATTCAGGCTGACCTGGGTTCTAATTGTAAACAAGTTTTGACCTTGGCTTGTTGATCTAATTCCTGACCTTGCTTTGGACATTGTCAACAAGCTTCTAAAACTATTGGTTAATTTAAAGGACAACTTTTTATTTTTAGTAATTTGTGGCTTATTTTCTTCTGGATCATTTTATTATTACGTGACTTGGTGAAGGTAGACTCTTCCTCTGACCTTCTATCAATTTCTAGAAAATCACGTGATCCCTTGTTTACATATTAAAAACAGGTATTTAAATCATTGTACTGGAAGAGAGATTCAGTAGAATTTTGGGCTTTAAAATGAACAGTTGTGTATTCATGTTTGAGTTATAATTTTTATTATTCTTGTTTTGGACTTTGTGTCAATTCATTGAAGAAAGAGGATTTATTATCTATTTGGAGGAGAAAACATGTGCTCATAATTCATTTGGATGATAAATTAAACAAAAACTGCATCACATGACATTGTCAGCCATTTTGGATTACATCGTCAAGATGCAAACCTGGAACTCTTAGATCATTTATTTATCAGGACTCTTACAATTCTATTAGTGGATTATTTTTGTGAATTCTATATTGGATTAATGTTGGATTTGATTCTCTAAAACTGTAAGTTTATTTATTTTATGAAAATAATTGTACTTAATAAATTCATTGTTCAAGTTATACAAGCTTGTTAGTTTTCACTCTTTCTGTGTTGCTGCTTATTCGAGCCTAAGCACGTAACAAGAGGTTTTTGCTTTCCATTTTATTTCAATACCATTTTATCCCACTTTCATTGAATTTGAGATATAGTTTAGGCCTTGTTTTTAATTGTACTATTTTGAAAACTACATACATTTTTTCTCTCTGAGATTGCAGAAATAATAAATTTGATATTTTGTAATGATAACTCAATATCATTATGAAGGGGCAAAAGCGCTCTCCATTACGGATCACTGCCATCTCACCTCTGTCTGCATGGGTTCGAGTCTAAGATTCGGCTAATGTAGTTATGTGAGAAAGCTTGCCAGTAGCTTCTCATGGGTCGGTGGTTCTTTCTGGGGGGGTTTTCCCAGGTTCTTCCTCCATACTGGCCGCCATGTATAGCCTGTATTGTGCTTAAAAATAGTATTAAACCATACAACAGGAATATCATTATGACCTGATATATCAAATTGAGTTCTTTCCCCCTAAAAAGAGACCAAAAAATGCAATTTGAACATATTATACCACCAGTCCTTTTGTTTTCCAAATATTTGTTACTGTACAGTATGAATATAGTATGAATATAGTATGAATATAATATTTGAGACAAATCAGGGTGTACATTCTAAAGTACTTTGACAATATTGACACCAGTATTGAAAATATCGTAACAATTCATTTCAGAGTGTGTGATATGGAAGTAAGGATGGAACATCTGTATTGATTGCCAAATCAGACATATTAGATTAAATACCACATATACCCATCTATCAGATACTGCATTTGTTAGCATGTGGTGTACAGTTAAACTCTCCGCAGTTCATTCTTTTAATAATGGTAGCCAAACAGCACAATCTCTCTCCCATACAACTTCTGTCAAGATCGGAAGTAATAGGTGGTGAATACATATTTATTTAGTACATATTTATACTGTACACATATTTGTATAGTACAGATATTTATATTGTACACAGATTTATATAGTACAGATCTATATAGTGTACAGATTTATTTTGTACACATATTTATATAGTGCACAGATATATATTGTACACAGATTTATATAGTGCAGATTTATTTTGTACAGATACACATGTAAATTGTACAGATTTATATAGTGTACAGATTTATTTTGTTCACAAATTTATATACTGCACAGATTTATATAGTACACAGAATTATATAGCAAAAATTTGATTATACATATTTTTGAAAGCATTACATTCAGTGCATCATGTAAATCAATTGCATAGAAATCTCACTTATTAAACCTCTCAGAGAACTTGATACAGGTAGTTTTATTATCAAAGTGGTTTTAAATAATGAGATCCACTTCATAATAAATTTCCAATGCAGTTCTTTGTATTTTCCTTTTTTTTACTGGGTCTTAAAATTGGTATGGTATTTTTAGGTGCTATTTCAGAATTTTTGTACATGGGACTATTTAGATCATTTAGGCTTGACTGAGTTTGTCTTTTTCAGCCAGACAGGAAGGTCCTTCTTCCACAAACATCCTGTATTGCATCAGTTTCTGCTGGAACAGATAACTGAAGCCACACGAAATATCAGGTACTTGTACATGTCTAATACTGCCTTGGATATATGGTAGTCTTGCATTGTGAATATCCATCTTATCTAACAGTCATATGCTTGCAGTTATGTAGTTTTATTAGATGACTGTATTAAGTTAACAAGCTCCAATCATATGTTTCATATTACACCTTGTGACCTAACAAATGACATTATATTGGCCTTCGAGTCAAAGACATAGTGTTCGAGGCATCCAGATAGACTTGGTTTTTAACTCTTGTGGTCATCTACCAGACATGCTTATATGATGGTCTGGCATTCATTGGGAGTCAGGGGTCATTTGTTACTACATATTTGTTATCACTACTCATTGTAAACTACTGTGAGGATTGGCTTGAAATTTCACGCATTATATCAGTCTCCAAATGGCTGCTTTTATGTCCATCTTAATTTTTTTTAATTTGGCTTCTTCAGAATGGTCATAACAACCAAGAGTTTTCAGTGAGTCACTATGTAGCACTATGTTGCTGGTTCTGAATAAAAACGATGCTCTTTTGACCTGCAATTTAACACCATGGTGACCATTTTGTACATTTTTCCATAATACTCCTGTTAATTTGATTGGTAGCGTTGTTGTGAGATATTCACTGAACATTTCATATGTAAAGGATTCCAAATGAAAATAGTGCAGATCTGACCTCCGGCAGGTCCACAATTTTGCAATAGTGTTTGGAAATCAGACTTCATTGACCCTGTCCTCAAGTCAGATATCTTTGTATACAGTTTTCTACTTAATTGAACTTTTGACACATTGACTTGTACTTTTACAAATAAATTTGACCAGACTTTGTATCTAGTTGTATTCCAGTGAACAAGTGAATAGTCAGCACTGAGATATTGATTTTAAGCTCCAAGGTATAATCTTGTGTTTTAGCTGTCTAGTTTGTGTGAATGAAACTAAAACTAGTATGAATGGATTCTCATCTGACTTGGTGAATTCAGACAAGTCTGCTATTCTCAACCTCAGTTATCATGAGCACCATATATATTTAGTGTTTTAGTCCAGTCCTAAAAAAAATCCTTCATTGCTATGCTAATTTTTACCTTCTTATCTCAACCCCTGGTAAGTTGATAACCTCGTTATGTGGGGCATAAGTTTTGGTCTGCAGTAACATGGGAACCTGCTTAATATGACGAAATGAAATGACCCAGTATTTCGGCTATATTTTTTGTGATTTGTGGTCTTAGTAATATTATTTGTCACACACAGCATCAGAAATTTGATCTTATCTGTAACTCAGAAAATTACTCAAAATTAACATGTAGGTATGTCTTGAAGTGTCTGAGACAAATTCATTAATCATATTATCATTAGTTCACTTGTAGTTTTGTGTCTTATCAACTAGGGTAAATTTGTTCAATCAATGATACTTTTCTTAATGACATTATCATTGTAATATCATTTAAATTGGAAATATATTACTTTTGTTTTCTTATGTAGAACATTATTATAATAATATTTAGTTGTAAAATCCCTTTACTATCATGTGGCCTTGCTTAAAACATGTTACACTTAAGTTGCTGTTATAATAAGATGAGGTATTACTGAGGTCATGAGAAATTACTTGGTCATTGATATCATGAGTAATTACTATAGGTGACATCAAGAGAGATCAATATATCAGTGATATCATGGGGGATTACTGTATCTTATACCACAGGAGATTATTATATCTGTGATAGAAGTGATTACTATCTGATGAGAAATTACTATATCAGTTATATCATTATGGAATACTATATAGTGAGGGATTACTATATCAGTTATATAATTATGGAATACTATATAATGAGGGATTACTATATCAGTTATATCATTATGGAACACTATATAGCAAGGGATTACTATATCAGTTATATCATTATGGAATACTATATAGTAAGGGATTACTATATCAGTTATATAATTATGGAATACTATATAATGAGGGATTACTATATCAGTTATATCATTATGGAATACTATATAGTGAGGGATTACTATATCAGTTATATCATTATGGAACACTATATAGCGAGGGATTACTATATCAGTTATATCATTATGGAATACTATATAGCAAGGGATTACTATATCAGTTATATAATTATGGAATACTATATAATGAAGGATTACTATATCAGTTATATTATGGAATGCTATATAGCGAGGGATTACTATATCAGTTATATCATTATGGAATACTATATAGCAAGGGATTACTATATCAGTTATATAATTATGGAATGCTATATAGCGAGGGATTACTATATCAGTTATATAATTATGGAATACTATATAGCAAGGGATTACTATATCAGTTATATAATTATGGAATGCTATATAGCGAGGGATTACTATATCAGTTATATAATTATGGAATGCTATATAGCGAGGGATTACTATATCAGTTATATAATTATGGAATGCTATATAGCGAGGGATTACTATATCAGTTATATAATTATGGAATGCTATATAGCAAGGGATTACTATATCAGTTATATAATTATGGAATGCTATATAGCGAGGGATTACTATAGCAGTTATATCATTATGGAATGCTATATAGCGAGGGATTACTATATCAGTTATATAATTATGGAATACTATATAGCAAGGGATTACTATATCAGTTATATAATTATGGAATGCTATATAGCGAGGGATTACTATATCAGTTATATAATTATGGAATGCTATATAGCGAGGGATTACTATATCAGTTATATCATTATGGAACACTATATAGCGAGGGATTACTATATCAGTTATATCATTATGGAATGCTATATAGCGAGGGATTACTATATCAGTTATATAATTATGGAATACTATATAGCAAGGGATTACTATATCAGTTATATAATTATGGAATGCTATATAGCGAGGGATTACTATATCAGTTATATCATTATGGAATGCTATATAGCGAGGGATTACTATATCAGTTATATAATTATGGAATACTATATAGTAAGGGATTACTATATCAGTTATATAATTATGGAATGCTATATAGCGAGGGATTACTATATCAGTTATATCATTATGGAATACTATATAGTGAAGGATTACTATATCAGTTATATAATTATGGAATGCTATATAGCGAGGGATTACTATATCAGTTATATCATTATGGAATGCTATATAGCGAGGGATTACTATATCAGTTATATCATTATGGAATACTATATAGCAAGGGATTACTATATCAGTTATATAATTATGGAATACTATATAATGAAGGATTACTATATCAGTTATATAATTATGGAATGCTATATAGCGAGGGATTACTATATCAGTTATATCATTATGGAATACTATATAGCAAGGGATTACTATATCAGTTATATAATTATGGAATGCTATATAGCGAGGGATTACTATATCAGTTATATCATTATGGAATACTATATAGCGAGGGATTACTATATCAGTTATATCATTATGGAATGCTATATAGCGAGGGATTACTATATCAGTTATATCATTATGGAATGCTATATAGCGAGGGATTACTATATCAGTTATATAATTATGGAATACTATATAGCGAGGGATTACTATATCAGTTATATAATTATGGAATACTATATAGTGAGGGATTACTATATCAGTTATATAATTATGGAATACTATATAGCAAGGGATTACTATATCAGTTATATCATTATGGAATACTATATAGCGAGGGATTACTATAGCAGTTATATAATTATGGAATACTATATAGCAAGGGATTACTATATCAGTTATATAATTATGGAATGCTATATAGCGAGGGATTACTATATCAGTGATATCAAGAGGGATCATTATATCTGTACATATGCATCATATGTGTCTATTTCAGTGAGAAAGAAAAGCTTCATCTCCACCCAGCCCTGTATCCAGTGTTGATGGTACTGGGACGGTTGTTCCCCTCCCCAATGGAGGGGACAGACTCAAGTTTCCACTTGTCTGCTTTCATACCTCATATCATCAGGTGATAAAAATAATCCATTTTAGTTTTAGTCAAGGAGTCCATTTAAATGATATTGTATTTATTCAGTATAGTCAAGGACTCCATTTCAATGATATTGCATTTATTCAGCATAGTATTCAGCTTAGTTGAGGAGTCCATTTCAATGATATTGCATTTATTCAGCTTAGTATTCAGCTTAGTTTTGCAGTCCATTTCAATGATATCGCATTTATTCAGCTTAGTATTCAGCTTAGTTGAGGAGTCCATTTCATTGATATTGCATTTATTCAGCTTAGTATTCAGCTTAGTTGAGGAGTCCATTTCAATGATATTGCATTTATTCAGCTTAGTATTCAGCTTAGTTGAGGAGTCCATTTCAATGATATTGCATTTATTCAGCTTAGTTGAGGAGTCCATTTCAATGATATTGCATTTATTCAGCTTAGTATTCAGCTTAGTTGAGTTCATTTCATTGATATTATATTTATTCAGCTTAGTATTCAGCTTAGTTGAGGAGTCCATTTCATTGATATTGCATTTATTCAGCTTAGTATTTAGCTTAGTTGAGGAGTCCATTTCATTGATATTGCATTTATTCAGCTTAGTATTCAGCATAGTTGAGGAGTCCATTTCAGTGATATATTTATTCAGCTTCTTCTTAGTCTTCCTTTATGGACTAAAATATATACATATTTGGGAGATGGTTGTTGGATCCAATATTCTTGAGAAAAAAATTCCATTACAGTCAGATTTCTTTTACAAAAGAAATCATTCCACTAAAAATGAAACATAGTTGTAATTTTTTTTTCAATAAATGCATCTATGACTGACTTTTTAGAAATGTTTCCTATTTGTAGCAACATAAAAGAGTGTCAGATAAAAGGAATATAAACAAGATGACTAAATTGTGTGTGTGTGTGTGTGTGTGTGTGTGTGTGTGTGTGTGTGTGTGTGTGTGTGCATACATGCAGTCATGCCTGCTGTCCCCAGAAGTACAACATTGCTGAGTAAAATCAAATAGGTCCTTCAGATCTAAGTTTAAACACTCAACTCACCTGTAATAATTTCATTTCAAATAATGGTATCAGGTAAACATTGTTTGCACGCAGACTAAAATAACCTTGTTTGCAAACTAGTTAATGAAGCTGTTGAGGTCTCAATTATTTGCCATTTTTAAAGTCACAAAATTTAGGGGTATTAGGGAGTTCTCTGTACAGAACAATATTCAGTCTAAGGTAAGGAGCATATTAAGCATAGAAACAATCAACAAATTAATATTTAAACAACTATACTCGACATCTTTTAATGATTTTGATATTAATTTGACTTAAAAATCATGGAGCAGGAAGAACGAACTGGATGATGAAGTGTTAGGTAAATATTGAGCTTTGGCTGTTTCCACCATTTTGTGACAAGGGGGGGGCTACCCCTTTTAGATAAAGTCGTGGCAACATCTCTGTGAATTTAGTAAATTTTTCACAATAAATTACCAAGAACTGTTGTGGAAAATTGTTTACACAAGATTTCATCCAGATTTATAACCATGTCTTAAGTCCTTGCCCTAGCAAAATATACCGTATTTTCTCACTTATAAGTCAAGCGAAACTGAAAACAACAAAGATACTGATCTGCCATAATGCACCTGCAAACCAGGGTATAGTGGTTGTAGTAAAGAGAATGTTTGTATCATGAGGATTTCTTCAAATCATGTAATTATATTTATTGACCATTTTCCTTAGATGTGCCTTAAGTCCAGTGTTCAAAACCAGAGTCATGGCTGCTAGAGCCATGCAGCCATTGGTGGATAAAGATCAAATTACCTCAGTTTTCTGCACGCTCATTGACTTGCTTCCAAAGTCAGTAGAGACCGCGGTCATCCAAAGCCACATCCATGGAACTCTTCTCCAGGTATTTCTGTTATTGCATACATTATAGGAAGTGTGCAAGTGTTTACTGGTATAACATTTCTCCTTTGAATACGTTCCCCAATCACATTACTTTAGGTATATTAGCCTGCTACCTCGCGAATCCAGCCCTACCAAAAGACGAAAATTCGTCTTTCCTGTCTATGTCATATAGACAAAGGGCAATAACTCTTGCCCATCACCTCCCCTTGCCGCCCGTTAGGTGTCGCTTCTTTAGTTTTTTAGCTTCGCTTGTTGTGTGTAAACACGTACAATTAGACCTCCAATGAATCCAAGCCATCTTAGTGTAAATTCTGACCATCCGAAGTTAAATTTGGAATTACTGTGTTGGATAATCATTCCTTAACAGGTCGTATACATTATTTTACAATATTTTCCAATTTGAGTGACTTTGTCACCTTTTCTAGACTTCAGACCAGGTTGCAACGTGGTCAAAGCACGCTTATGGCGGTACTAGCATGTAATACATGTAGCACTCAATAATTTCGCTTATTCCGTATGTAACGTTTACGATATTAGCGACTAATAACGTGCTGCATTGATAATATGTGCTTTATTTATCTTCTTTGACGTTTCAGTAGACTTCAAAAAAGTCTTTGAACGACCAATTTGCGACTTTAATGGCGGACTTCGTGTTGTAGTCACGAGTTCACGCAACACTTAATCATTTCGCTTCCTACGTTAGTTACGGTTATGGAATAGCGACTTAATAGCGTACTGAATTGTTAATTTGTGCTTTGTTTATCTTCTTTTCCGTTTCAGTAGACTTCATCTCTGAACGACCAGTTGCGACTATTAATGGCGGAATTTCGTGTTGTAGTCACGAGTTCACGCGACACTAAATCATTTCGCTTCCTCCGTTAGTTACGGTTATGGTAATAGCGACTTAATAGCGTGTTGAATTGCTAAATGTGCTTTGTTTATCATCTTTTTCATTTCAGTAGACTTCGTCTTGAACGACCTATTGCAACACGCTCACGGCGATAACTAGTGTGGTCATTAAGAGTTAACATGGCACGGAATAATTTGACTACTCCGTTAATAACGGTTATAGTATTATCGAATTAATAATATGCTGAATTTTTAATTTGTGCTTTGGCGGAATTCATGTTGAAGTCATGAGTTCACGCGACACTAAATCATTTCACTTCCTCCGTTAGTTACGGTTATGGTAATAGCGACTTAATAGCGTGCTGAATTGCTAATTGTGCTTTGTTTATCATCTTTTTCGTTTCAGTAGACTTCGTCTTGAACGAACCATTGCAACACGCTCACGGCGATAACTAGTGTTGTCATTAAGAGTTAACATGGCACGGAATAATTTGACTACTCCGTTAATAACGGTTATAGTATTATCGAATTAATAATATGCTGAATTTTTAATTTGTGCTTTGTTCTCTTCTTTTGTCGTTTCAGTAAGCAAAGTCGACAACGAAGGCATGAATGGCAAAATGGGTGTTGGCAATGTGGAAATGGAGGAAATTATGTTGACATGGTTTAGGCTGCCCAGTGGGTGTAAATTTCACCGCAGATCCGTACATGGCTTTCGGGCCTGTAAGTCAGGACGCATGGAGTCTATGCTGGATCAATTGGATCCATTTTAATATGCACTTTCGCCGGCCTTCCAGCTGTCAGTCCAGCCGACACCGTCAGTTCAGCCGGCACTTCAGCAGGCAAACCGGCATTAACCGTCCATCCGGCACCGTCCGTTCAGCCCAAATGGCACCGGACGGCCAGCCGACCTTCCAGCTTGCATCAACAGGCACCGGCCGTTCAGCCCAAATGGCACCGGCCGGCCAGCCAACCTTCCAGCCTGCGTCGACAGGCACCGGCCGTCCATACGGCAACGACCGTTCAGCCCAAATGGCACCGGTCGTCCAGCCGACCTTCCAGCCGGCATCAAGCGGCACCGGCCGTCCATCCGGCAACGACCGTTCAGCCCAATTGGCACCGGTCGTCCAACCGACCTTCCAGCCGGTATCAACCGGCACCGGCCGTCCATCCGGCAACGACCGTTAAGCCCAAATGGCACCGGTCGTCCAGCCAACCTTCCAGCCGGCATCAACCTGCACCGGCCGTCCATCCGGCAGCGACCGTTCAGCCCAAATGGCACCGGTCGTCCAGCCGACCTTCCAGCCGGCATCAAGCGGCACCGGCCGACCATCCGGCAACGACCGTTAAGCCCAAATGGCACTGGTCTTCCAGCCGGCATCAACCTGCACCGGCTGTACATCGGATTTACGGAGATTATAGCGATGTACCCGTCAGTCAATCTACACTACTGGTTACATATCACTACCATGAGAGAAATGTTATAGATGAATCTCCCTCCAATCAGACCATTCGAGAGGCAGGTGCCGGTCATAGCCGGACCTTCGCCGACATTCCGGCCGACCATATACCAGACAAATTAGTCGGTATTGCCGGTGTACACCTCCCGTCATGTCAAATACGTGACGGTGTGATTTTAAAACAAGGGAGAATTAGTGATATTATCAGAGGTGACGGAATTGAGTTATCTATGCCACTTGGTATGTGCTACCCAGATATGACAGCTTTTACCAGAACAGGTCTTTCAGGCCGACCATCCGCCAGTTCAATCAGCCGGCAGTGCCGGCCGTCCATATGTTCACGGCTTCTCCACAAGGGAGATTTAGTGAAAGTGTCAATTATGACAGAATTGCGTCATCTAAGTCACCTTGTATGCTGTACAGATATGCAAGCTGTACCAGAACCAACATTCCCTCTGAGCGAATGGTAGATGGGCGCGTAGTGCTGGACGCACTACATAAGCATTATGTAATTGTTATTACCTTACAGTCGGCAACATCTGGCACCGGGCGTCCATCCGGCAATGACCGTTCAGCCCATATGGCACCGGTCATCCAGCAGACCTTCCCGCCGGCACTAACCGGCACCGGGCGATCCGGCAATGACCGTTCAGCCCATATGGCACCGGTCGTCCAGCCAAGCTTTCAGCCGACACTTGCCGGCACTGACCGTTCATCCGGCTCCGGCCGTCCAGCCCAACAGGCACCGGTCGTCCAACCGTATGGAGATTTTAGTCTTATACCAGTCCATCCGACTATACCGCTGTACCAGCACGGGGACTTTTATCATACCGCAATCCGCACAAATCGGATTGACGAAGATTCTAATGATGTTTCCGTCTGTCAATCCGTACTACCGGTTACATATCACTACCATGACACAGATAGTTGGCGAGGAATCTCTCGATCCAACCCGACCATTCGAGCGGTCGGTGCCGGTCATAGCCGGCCCGTCGCAGTCATTCAGGCCAAACATATGCCAATCAATTCATTCGGCATTGCCGGCCGTCCATAGGCTAACAGCTCATCCACAAGGGAGAGTGAATGCCTTTATCAGAGATGATGGAATCGAGTCATCTATGCCACCTGGTATGCATTACCCCGATATGGATGCTTTACCAGAGCAAGATTATGTACATAGTGAGTGCGATGAGTCGCAGGCAAATCAGCGGTATGCAGATCCAACTATGGAACGGACTGAGTTCAGCTTCAAAGCCGCAGTGGAGGAAATTTATAAGGTGTTGGCCCCTTCAGAATGCCCTCCACCTCCTGCTGCCATTACCGACTATAAGGTTAGAGCGTCGGTCGATCTGGATGAGGGGGAAGAGACTCTATCCTTCCGCCTCCTTCCCCAGTCGACAAAATTAAGGAAATTAATGACCGTCTGTCGACACGCATAGGGGATCCAGGAATTGCTAAGGTTTTTCTTTTCTGAAAGCCAAGTACCAGCGTCGTTTTCAGGTCGATGGTACAAAACTCACTCCGGTGCGTTCAGTACTGAGGTCCCGGCTCTGGATAAAAATATGGCAGCAGTCCATATGTCTGCTCCATTGTCTTATAAAGTGGACTAAACGGTGTTCAATGCCAAGTCCAAGCTGGTTCGAAATGTAGTCGCTACGTCTTCACTGTTAGATCTAGCCTCCCTAGCCATTTTCAGGATCGCTGATAAATCTGGCATTGAACATGCTTGGGATTCGACGGCCCGGTTAGCTAGGGTTCTTAACAGGGCAGCTCACCATTCCATGGCCAATGCGCTGACTGCTTCTGCCAACCTAGACCTGATACGTCGTGACGCATGTATGAAGGGCACGTCGCTTAAACCCCATCATATGCTGGCTAGATATGACCGACGCACATTTCACGTCCCTATCCCACGAGTTGCGGACATTCTCCGTTGTGCTTGTCGGGACTAGGCTTATCAGTTCCATGTCATACCTTTTGGCCTAAATTTAAGCCCTTGGGCTAGTACCAAGGTTATGGATTACGTCGTCACCCTGTTCCGCTCGACTTCATCTATTGCGTCGGCAGTATATTTGGACGACATCCTCCAGTAACATCTGTCAAGTTCTACTCTGCTCAAAGGCAGAAACGATCTTATATCACTTTACGTCATATAGGCTTTCTCGTGAACTGGATAAAGTCTGATCTGTCCAATCCGGATTTTGGTCCATCTGGGTGTGGAGTTTCTCCCGATCTGAATCTGGTAAGGCTTCTTCGAGTTTGCGATTATCCAGATAATTGCACTCGTAGAGTCCGTTTCCGGCAGGATGCGCATTTTAGCGAGAGAGTTGCAGATCCTCGGATTATTCAATGCGGCAGCAGACTTGATCCCTCTCAGCCGTCCTTTTAGGCGCCCTTTACAAAGGACTTTGCTAGCATAATTGCGCCATTTTCAAGTCCCTTCGATCCCAGAAAACAGTCATGCTCACGCCAGAGATACGATCATTCTTGAGTCAATGGCACAACCCCTGTAGGCTGTCCACAGGGATTACTCTGGAGATACCCCAAGGGGATAACGGTATGTTCCGCCACTAATACCTACGGTTGGGGTGCCCACCTGTTGCCGGACTTAGATACTGTCAGCGGCACGTGGGTGCCAGGGGCGAGCCCTTTCCACATTAACCTTTCAGAAATAACAGCTGTCATCAATGCCTTTCATTTCGGGCAGGATCAACTCTTATTACAAACTGCCCTCATTATGTCAGACAACATTGTGGTGGTGCCTTGCCTCAAAACAAGGGGACACCAATCACCAGACCTGTGCAATCTGAACTGGCAGTTTCTACATTGGTTCGACAATCTCCACCTCAATGTACAATTCAGACACACAGAATGGTCACTCCATCAATCGGACTTTCTTCCAATCGACACACTTTGGAGACGTCCGATGATTGATCTTTGCAACAAGGTGGAATAGCAAATTCTCCACCTTTCATCTCACAGGTTCCAGACCCAGAAGCTTGGGTCGTGGATGCTCGATCAATCACCTGGGAAGGGTTGTGGTCATTCTCCTACCCTCCCACGGTCTTGGTACTGGAATTAATCCAGAAGTTAAGGGGTCAGAATTGTCAGATGGTTCTGATTACCCTTCTCAGATGGAACAACTACTGGGTCTCCGATCTACTCAATCTAGGCGATAGATCTACCCAGGAAGATTACAGTCAGCACAAGTATTCACAAGCAACCGCGGCCAGGGGTGTTCCACCCCTGTCCGGACCGTCTTTTTGTTCAAGCTTGGCTCTTGTCCAGACAGCCTTGCAAGACAAACAATTTAAATCTTTGATTGCGGAGAGAATCTCGAGAGCAAGAAGGCCCTCTACTCTGAAGGTTTACGAGGGCAAGTGGCATGTTTTCAGAGACTGGTACCATATCATTCACATTGTTCCTCTGAGTGTCACAATCCCTCAACTGGCCAACTTTTCTCTGGCTTTTCAAGGAGAAACATCTGGCTCCAGTTATTCTCAAATGTTACCGCTCCATGATATCAGACACATTCCGCCATTCTGGTACATGTGCTATCAGCCATGACAAAGATTTGTCAGATCTTTTAGACATTTAAAAAAAAAAAAAAAAAAAAAAAAAAAAAAAATTCAATCGACTTATATCCCTCACCCTGTTTCCAAATGGAATCTGTCCTGGGTTTTAACATGACTCAATTCAGACAGTATTGAGTCTTTAACCCACGATTAGTTAAAGCTACTATCATACAAATTGGGTTTCTTGATAGCCTTAGCTTCAGCATGCAGGGTGAGCGAGTTACATGTCCTTTCTAGTGACCCGAACTCTCTTCCGTTCCGATCAGAGGGTTTGATGGTCCTCTTGACGCAGCCAGGCTTCGTAATCCAAAATAGATTACCATACATTGGCGATCAACGAGTCGTCATTAGCTCGCTTTCTTTATAGATAAGTCAGGATCAACAGCCATGTAAGATCCTGTTTGAGCACTCTAGCACCATTTCAATGCATAGAGGTGAGTCAGGTCACATACAAGCACCTCTTTTTTTCTGGTGATAGCTGGGATATGAGACATCACCATTCAAGCCCTTGCTTCATGGCTGTAGTGGGTTATACGCTCGGCGTACTCTGAGAATTCGCAAATCAGTCACCTTATAGAAGCTGTTGGCTGACATGCAGAGTCAACCTTCTACAGTTTTATCTTCAAGTTTGTACTCGCAGAGGCAAACATTGATTCTAGTAGGTCCGGTGTTGGGCAGCCCAGACGCCCACCAGACTCATGTACAACAATCAGCACAGCCTATTAGCTTCGCTGGATTCGCCAGATAAATTTTCGTAGGTAAGAAGATTTCAATATCTATCTTCTTAACCGTATAAAAGGGTCACATATCACGTGACCCTGGGCTGTGTTGCTGATTGAAAATTAGGAGACCGGGTTATCATTCACATGGGGAATCCAACCATCATTCCCTAGAGGATACCCGTGTGGAGGTCGGATGCTCCGCATTCCCTCCTCCTATTACTTATTCTCCTAAAGTAATGTGATTGGGGAACGTATTCAAAGGAGAAAGCAAATTTTGTAGTAAATTATGTTTCTCCGAGAATACTTACCCAATCACATTACTAAGAAACCCTCCCAACCACCCCGCCATGCGAGCATCCTCGTGTTTTATATATCGCTCAGCTTAAAAACTAAAGAAGCGACACCTAACGGGCGGCAAGGGGAGGTAATGGGCAAGAGTTATTGCCCTTTGTCTATATGACATAGACAGGAAAGACGAAATTTCGTCTTTTGGTAGGGCTGGATTCGCGAGGTAGCAGGCTAATATCCCTAAAGTAATGTGATTGGGTAAGTATTCTCGGAGAAACATAATTTACTACAAAATTTGCTTTTTGATACTATGAAAAAGATTTATAGATTACTACATTTATATGGGAATTATGAATGTTTTTTCGGATGGATATACAGTGCTGCATGACCTTGGGAGTGCAGTATATCCATCTGAGAAAACCAGTTCATATGTTCCCATACAAATGCAATAACCTCTATATTATAAGCTCATTTTCTTATTCTACCCACATTTCAAGAATCGAAGTAACTGAATTCATGCCGTATTCCAAACTAAATATACAAGTGCAGATTCATCAGTTCGGCAATGTTCTTGTAACATTCCGGGTTGTTCACCCTTGTGGCAGGATTCCCTGGGTAGCATGTTCTTAATCAGTCTTAACCCAGCATTTTTTCTCCCGGTTTTTGGAAGCGGCTACAAAACGAAAGTTGTTTTGAGTCATAGGGTTATTGTGTACATTACATTTAATGACTTACAGACAGTGCCCTTGTGCTCTGTTAATTCTAGTGCTCTTTTTATCTAACATCTATGATTACTTTCATCTCTCTACATTTCATAAAAACAAACCTAACATTTTATGAATGCAAGACAATGAAAATATGCAATAGTTATGTTGCATCTGTCCTATGCAAGTAGATTGCAATATAAAAGCATAGTTTATTCAACTTACTAGTGTTGTATATTTGAATATGAATGACAACCAATATATTTGATAAACATAATGGTCTCTTGGTTATAAACAATGACTTATAATGGTAAATGCGTAAGTAGTGAAAACAATCTGCTAGATTAGATTATAATGAATAATATAGAATCCTCAAAACACTATACTATTCTATCTGAACAAGAAAACAACAAAA
The DNA here is from genome assembly GCA_029339505.1 of Unio delphinus. Lineage (NCBI taxonomy): Eukaryota > Metazoa > Mollusca > Bivalvia > Unionida > Unionidae > Unio > Unio delphinus. The sequence goes on along the minus strand of JAQISU010000303.1, from coordinate 652,325 downwards.
AACTACCTTACAATAGTATGTTTCCCAACTCTTATCCTAACACTACTCACAATAATAAAAGCAATAAAGAAATTTCCTACTTTAATCTGGTTGCTCTAAATGTCCAGGTTTTATTTCCTGTCCATTGTAATTGTATGTGTGACTGCCCAAGTTTTACATTGCTTAGGGTCGTTTTATATAGATCCATTGCAGGTATCGTGAAGTGTACAAGCTTCTTGCCTGGTGAGAACTACTATGCTGCTGTCGGAGTCATATTACCTAAATGAGTTTGTGTTCTACAGTCAACTTCGGATAATGTGTTTTAGCAAAGTCAACTTCACATATATTTTTAGGTCTTTATTATACTGATCATTTAAACCTATTTGATAATTTAGTTTTTTTAATGCATACATATGAGAAAGGAATAATTTTAAGTCAGTTTGTGACATATTTTTTTGGGAAGGGGTGCCTTTGATTTGATGGCAGAATAATTTGTAGTTGTAGGAACCTTGTATTCTATGAAAATTTGTAACCCACAGAAATTCACACTGTAGTCCATGTAGGTCTTTTAATTTTCTTACAGATGAAGCACCTACTGAAGCTAGTGCCCAATGTTTCTATAGCAACCAAGCAAGATTTTGGACAGAAGATGTTACCGGCATGGAGGGACAGACTATGGTTAATCACTAGGTAACACTGCTAATTATTTACAGCTGTGACATGTGACATGTTCTTTTGTTTTTGTTTTGCTTTGAAAGTCTGAATTTTGTACATGATGTAAACAAGAAAATATGTGATTTGTAAGTTGTTGAACCTTTTTATATTTGCATTTTGATGATGTTTGCATTTGTTATAAAGAAAATTGAAACCAATTTGATAGATTATATAAAATCCTTAAAGAGAGAATAGTTACTGAGCTGTCAATTAACACAGGGAACCAGCACCTAATTCTGATTGTTTTTACTGTCATCATTCATCTCAATCTGTTGGGATATTTTTTTGTTCCTCTTGCCTTTATAAAGAGAAGTTGAGGACATAGCATCAACATTTCTTTTTGTCTTTATTTCTGTTTTTCCATGTTATCATTCAAAAGTGTCACATACAACATTGGGAATGCAGTGTTCAAAATCAAGGTCGGAGCTTAATAATATTTGTATTTTCTAGTTTGATTTGTTGTAATTAAGTTATTTGAGAGGAACTGATGAAATTTGTATGCGTGTATGTCATCACTGGAAGCTTATGTCTTGTAAAACAATAGAGGTGCTGATTTTCAAAATCAAGGTCACAGCTCAGTATATTTTCCATCATACCTTTCTTTTTGATCTGTAATTTTAAAGCCATTGAAATAAAGGGATGGAACATTGTATGACTATATATCATCACTAGAAGGTACGACATGTACAACATTGGGTCTTTAGGTCAAGGTCACCCCTGAGTATGAACATTTTCCATGATGCTCTCCTGTCAGCTATAAAGCTTTAAAGTCATTTGAAATTAAAAAATGTATTTCATCGCTAAAAGATGTGTTATGTACCACATTGGGACATTGTCATTGAGATCAAGCTACGTCATGTGCCACATTTATATACTGTAATCAGTGTCAAGGTGTGTCATGTACCATATATGGATTCTATCAAGGTCAAGATATTTCAGATATCACATTGGGATACTATCATCAAGATCAGTGTGTGTCATGTACCACATTGAGTTAGTGTCAGCAAGATTAAGGTGTGTTTTATACCACATTGGGATACTATCATCAATTCAAATTGTCATGTACCACATTGGGATATTATCATCAAGGTCAAGGTCGTGCTTCTGTTGTGTGGTTTTTTTTAAATATTGATTTTAATTACACTTTATTTTTGGAGACTATTTCTTTTGTGCTCTCTTTATGGATTTACAAGTGCTGCCATTATCTTTCATTTTATATTCATTTTACAGAATTTTAGCATCTTTTTGTTTTATATATTTTTTGCTATGCCAACAGGTTTATCTTACTAAAACTTTTATGGAGTTAAATTGAATTTTTTAAAACTATACCGTTAGTTGGCACCATAGTGCCATAAAATGCTGATTCATACACATATATAATTATAGAGCTGTTTAAGAGTTAGGTATGTCATCTTTATCAGGTATTTATGTGCACCTTATTGTTGGTCTTAACTTCAAGATCAATGTATGGCTGTTGAATTGGTCTAGTAGACTTTCTCTCTTTGATTCTGTAAATTTAGAACCATTTGAGGTAAAGGAATGAAATTTGGCATAGCTTTATATCATCACCACATTGAGTCCAATCTTCATGGTCACATGTCAATATATTGTACTTCAGCCACATTGTCCTCACTGCTTTGCAACTTTACAGCTGTTTAATGTCAATGAACGAAACTTATATATTGTCACTCAAAGATCTGTCATATTAAATGTTTGAGGTCATATCCTCAAGGTCAAGACTATAAGTCAGTATTTACAGGTTTTCTTTTCTTGCTGTTTTATATCATTTCAATTTATACTTGGCACTTTTAGATAGAGTAATGAAAATTGGTGACCTTACATGTCAGCTCAGTAACTTTACAATATATATCATCATAGTGAAATTACATGACCTCACCCCAGTTGGCAGGAGGAAATAATTGATGAAGTTACATGTTTAACTTCAGTTTTCACTGGCCAAGATTAACGAAGATTATGCTGAAGTAACATTCCAACTAGTTGTTCATTCATACATAATTTAAGGATTTTATATTTTTACCTTAATTGTTTTTATTTTGTATGCACCTTGAAAAATTAAATATTTTCACATTTTCACTTTTATCATGTCGGACTGCATGTTTTGTTTTCTTCTTTTTATGGAAGGTTTAACTTTCAAATGTTTCTTCATGGTTCTTTATATTTACATGTTTTTTTCACCCATCTTCTAAGTGGCATTATTTAACCAGTATTGATTTCTTGTTAAATCACACACACACACTTGCATACACATACATACTTGTACATACATACATACATTCTTATATGCATACATACATACATAGAGACAGACAGACAGGCAGATCTCCACAGTGCAGTTAAAATTAAGAAAATTTATCCATGATATTCTGCTTTTCATACTATTATTTTATTGCAGAGACAATGCCTGTGTTGTTACAAGGAAGGAAGCCATGGAAGTATCAGAGAGAATTATCTCCCTTTACATATCATCTTCGGACCTGGAGACACATACACTCATATTGCTGGACTTCCTTTTTACCAAATTAGCAGAAGAAATAAGATATCTTGGATCATTATACAGTTTGCACACACCAGGCTTGTCTGAATTTTATGTAACAGTTGCATCACTGTATCTCAAATTATTACTTTCACTTCCTAGACATCACAAGCAGTCAGTCACAGAACTTGAGAACTCCATGCAAACTCTTCTTAAGTCTTCAGAATATGAGGTTCGAAAAGTCATCCTTGCAGTCATGAGGGAAGTGCTAAGAAAAAGTAAACCTGATGATGTGTCTGTGGATGCTGATACAGATGATAATGAGGATCTGGTTGACCTTAAAGATATTTCTGATTTTGAAGAAACGGACGTTGTACATTTGATATTTTCATCAGAAAATATATACAACCACCTGATTGAGATGATTCTTCATATTGAGACACATCATGAGTGCCTTGTCCAGGTACGTTGATCTCTTCACACCTACTGTACATCACTCTGGTGGCTTAGTCGTTAGAGCAACCGCCTCAGATGCTAGAGGTTGTGGGTTCAAAATTGGTTTGAGTCATACCAAAGACTTAGAAAAATTGTACAAACAGCTGCCTCACTTTGCAATCAGCATTAAGAGGTTATTGTTAAGATTGGTCAGCCTGGTGTCAGGATAATGTGACTGGGTGAGATATCATGCTTCAAGTCTGCAGCATGATGTCCCAGTGTTAGGCATCACTAGAAACAGACACACTTGCAGACATCCTATCAATATGACTGAAAAAGTGTTAAAGCTACATTAAAAATCTGAATCACACTCAAAAACACCTACTGTACCCTTTTTTTGTCATCATCTGTAAAGTCCCTTTTGATGGGTAAGGAAGCTGCCTGTGGAAGAAAGAAATGCACCTTATTTTATCAAATAGTTTCATATGCTACATAGAAACAAAGCATATATCATATCTCATCAATAACCAAGATAATGTTCTGTGCATCACCAGAAGAAGCACATGTCAACAATCATTGTCTTCAATTTTTTTTCTTCTTACAGCTGAATGCAGTTTATAACAATCTAATAGACACACCTAGTTGTAGCGATTTTTTGGGGTCACATTGAAACTTGAAGATGATCATATTGACAAATTACTGCATTTGTACAATTATTTTCTTCAGTTTATCACCTGTTTTTACATACAGCTATATGTCGTGTTATGTGACAGAATGTTGTGAATGCAACTAGTCTCAGTTTTCAGTGTATTGCAATGAAACGTTGCATATGTTATAGTCATCTTTTTGATGATGAACATTTCAACCAATCGCCTTCCTCCTCTAATGGTTGTTTTAGAGTTATTGCGTCTTTGTCTTGAAGTTGAATGCAGTATATGACAGAATCTTGTGAATAAATACTACTCTCACAATTTTCAGTTCATTACTTTGAAAGTTAGTATGGTCATCGTCACAAGATACATAATTTGTTGTACTCACACAATTTTCACCATATAGCTTTTCCTCAATTTAATGTTGGCCATGGCTATGATTAAAAGCCACATCGGTTCGAGTCTAAGATTCGGCTAATGTAGTTAAGTGAGAAAGCTTGCCAGTAGCTTCTCGTGGGTCGGTGGTTCTTTCCGGGGTTTTTCCGGTTTCTTCCTCCACCACTAATACTGGCCGCCATGTATAGCCTATATATTGTGCTGAAAAATGGCGTTAAACCATAAAAAAAAAAAAAAAAAAAAAAAAAAAAAAAAAAAAAGCCACATCCTTTCAGTTGTGAGTCCAGTACATTAATTATTAAGCCACCTTGTCTCCATTCTTTTGGATTAGATTTTGTAAGCAGGACATTTGCAAAAGCTTTTGGTTTGGGAGGTTAAGAAGAAGTAAATATTATCATTTCCAGGAATGGTGTATCATGCTATAGCAAGGTTGTCACACATCACATATCCTTTTTACTCGTTAGAGAATATCTTAGATAATTATCGTATATATTCACTTAAAAATCATGTTTAACTGGAAACTGTCTTAATCTAGATCAGTGGTAGCATAATGCACTGTCAGAACTGGGTCTGTACAGTTTGTTTGGCGTAGTCAGTACAACAAATAAGACAGACCCTGAGATGCTGGCACATTGTGTGATGTTAGATCAGGATTCAACTTGCACGTAAGTGTAGATGTGTTTCTTCTATATTTCAGCTTTTAAAAGTGCTTCAGTTACATCCTCTTTCAAACCACGCAGCCAATTCAGTGGTTCTACAGGATCAAGCAGAGCAGGTCTGTATTACACAGGGAACTGCACTGTTAAAGCTCAACCACCATACTGCTTATTTATAAGGATTTGCTAATGCAGAGGATTTATCTCCCTTAGAAACTCTTTTGCAAAGGAGTCGCAGCATTCTTTTCACAGACTGACATCATATTTCCTTCTTTTTTCCATGGAAAGAAAATTTTGTTGTATTAAATTTTATTTTACTTATGAAATCAAATTTCACCTCTGTTGTGGTTTTGTAGGTAGGCTTTCCTGGCTGATCTTACACGAGTGCCCATCTGAATGGATGGTCATAGTGACATGTGTTTTAACCCAAAAACTTAGTTGATGTGCCAGTCTGACATTTCAGTATGCACACCACTCCATATATATATATATATATATATATATATATATATATATATATATATATATATATATATATATATATATCTTTGACGCTGACTAGTGATAACATTTCTTTAATACATCCAGTCACAGCAACAGATATATAGGTAAATAATGGATGTATTATCGAATAGTAATTTACAGTGTTTTGAGAATTTTCTTCTATTTAATATACTTTATACTTTTTATTAAAAATTGTCAATTTCATCATCAACAGTTTGCAGTTCACAAATCACCATTTTTTTTAAAATCCCAAAAAAACAAGTGATATATCAAAACTTAATTTAATTGATCTGATCTTTGATTTTCTTCATGTTCATTAAATAGGGGCCTTAACTCTTGGTGTTGTTTTTGTCTTTAGTCATGCCTGTAGTTTATCGCATCTGTGTCTGTGTCATTACTATCATATAGCAAAACAATTGTTGTCATATGATTTCACATTAAAGACCTCTGAGAAATAATATTTGCCTCATCCTTTGAGCTCCTTATCCTAAAACTTGTATAAATTTAATTTTCTTTATGTGAATGGTAAACCTCAGCAAATGATAACTTTATAATGTACCGTACTTGCTTATAGGACAAGTACAACTGCAAACTGTACAGACCCAGATCTGCCATCACATAATGCACTGGCAGATCTGAGTCAGTGTAGCTATAAGAAGTAATCAATAGAACAATCAACAATGACCCTGATCTGATTGTGCAGTTTTCTATGATTGGCCAGGATCAAGGTTGTGTGCAGTTGGACTTGACTTATAAGCATGTATATATGGTAATATAATTTAAAAAAGGTGTGACATTACTTCAATGCATTATTTCATACTTTATGCCCATTGTGGTAATATAATACTGCGGCATAACTAAATCTTATTTACTCAATTTCAACCTCAGGTGATGATGAGGCTTCTTGACATAATCCAGGAGAATTCCAGGTAATTACAGGCTTTACACATTTTTAAAATTTAAAATTACGATAAGTAAACGATTTTTATCATAAGAACACCTTTGTGGTTCTTTAAATTACTATTAGACACAGCATCAAATTTTAAAGCCTCCACAGACCGCTGGTCTCACAAGCTTAGAACTGGTTTAATGGACAATTTTTTTTCCAGTCAAGCAAAATAAAGAGTAAGTTTGTGGTTAAGATATTTTAAAATCATGACTCATTATATGCCTACAGATTAAATAAGGCTCGGTGTGTGTGTATTTTGCAGTTCATCTTCCACTAAGAGAGAGCTATGTTAAACGTGGAGGTATGATTGTGGTGGTTTTTCATGTGCACAGTAGTTATTGAATTGTTTAATTACTTCAGTATGTTGGACTAGAGAAATAGAGAATAGAGAAAAAATGTATTACTGGAAAAAATTGAGGACAAATGTTTTACTGATGAGATTTAGTCTGCTCAAAATGAATTAATACATTAGAAACGTAATGATATAAATGAGAAATATTGAAAATAGCCTCAAAATAGCAATGTAGTCTTTTGTCTTCTTTTAAAAATATATTTTACTGTTTCCAGAGATGAGGTCTGTGCTGCTGTAATTCATTTCTCAGGCTATCTGGTCCAAACACTTTATGATTCTGCAGCACTGGTAAGTCATTTCTTCCTTTTGAAGTTATCTCCCTTTGATTAAGAGCAAAGAGTTAAATGTCGGTCTAGTTACCAATTCAGTTTTTGTTGTTTTTGATTTTTTTTTTTACATAAAATGTCTATTTTCATATTTCAAAGTACAAAATAAGATGTTTAAGAAAAATACATTACCTTTCTGGGGTGCATATCAAGTATGAAAAATTGAAGACCCTACATGGGGTGATTGTGGGGGGAGGGGTTCGAAAATACCCACTTGATCAATCAATATTAAATTTGCATACATCTCCTGTAATTATGATAACACCATCACACTAGGATATTATGTTATCTAAATTTGCTATTCATGTGTATTAGATAAGATGCCAATTCAATGTAGATATTAGAGAATATTGTATGAGACTCAGATTATTCTGTGTTCTTAAATAGATAATTAGACATTCTGTGTTCTAAATAGATAATTAAGGCATTCTGTGTTTTAAAATAGATAATTAAGACATTCTTTATTCTTAAATAAATGATTAAGACATTCTTTGTTCTTAAATAGATAATTAAGACATTCTGTGTTCTTAAATAGATAATTATAACATTCTGTGTTCTAAAATAGATAATTAAGACATTCTGTGTTCTAAAATAGATAATTAAGACATTCTGTGTTCTGAAATAGATAATAAAGACATTCTTTGTTCTAAAATAGATAATTAAGACATTCAGTGTTCTAAAATAGATAATTAAGACATTCAGTGTTCTAAAATAGATAATTAAGACATTCTGTGTTCTAAAATAGATAATTAAGACATTCTGTGTTCTAAAATAGATAACTATGACATGGATATTTCTACTCTATCATTAATCACTATTCTGTCACATCATAACTCAAATAAATTATGATTATATAATTTCATTACAAATTAATGTAGTGTATTTGTTTGACACATATTAAAGTCCTATTTCATGTCATTTTGCAGAATACTTATGTACTTACTTGTGTGAAGCTTTTGAAAAATACATTATTAGAATACATTAGTAGAATAGTAACAGGAAATATTTATAAAATATATACCATTATTCCTTCAGAGATATATATTAGAATTTTTTTTAAATATCTGCAATAGCTAGTTGTATCCAATATCCATTCAGTATTTCAATCCCATGAAGAATCTAGATATGGGACCATTAGTCACCTCTATTAATATTCTAACCTGCAGGTGCATTGTGCTATGGAAGTCAAGGATATTTGTTGTTAGCAGTTTTACTCAACATACAAGCGAGTATAAATGGTAGTTTACAAAATTATCAACTATATTGACACATGACACACTGTTGTATATATTCCCACCAAATGATAAATACCCGTAGTCAGTAAGTTGATGTACACTTCAGGTAGCCTTTATTGGGCAGCATCAAGTAGCCATTAGGTGGCATTGTGTTGCCATCACTGTGTGGCATCAAGTAGCCATCAGTAGGTGGCATTAAGTAACCTTCATTAGGTGGTATTTATCATGGATTGTAGTTGGAAGTTCATGAGTGTATTCATCATGGAGGGTAGTATTGGAACTTGATTGGTCATAATGGAGGGTAATATTGGAGAGTAAATGGTCATCATGGAGGGTAATATTGGAACTTGATGAGAGTATTCATCTTGGAGGATAATATTGGAACTTGATGAGTGTATTCATCATGGAGGATAATATTGGAACTTAATGAGTGTATTCATCATGGAGGGTAGTATTGAAACTTGATTGGTGTATTCATCATGGAGGGTTGTATTGGAACTTAATGAGTGTATTCATCATGGAGGGTAGTATTGGAACTTGATGAGTGTATTCATCATGGAGGGTAGTCTTCTAACTTAATAAGTGTATTCATCATGGAGGTTAGTATTGAAACTTGATTGGTGTATTCATCGTGGAGGGTAGTATTGGAACTTAATGAGTGTATTCATCATGGAGGGTAGTATTGGAACTTGATTGGTGTATTCATCATGGAGGGTAGTATTGGAACTTAATGAGTGTATTCATCATGGAGGGTAGTATTGGAAGTTCATGAGTGTATTCATCTTGGAGGATAATATTGGAACTTTATGAGTGTATTCATCATGGAGGGTAGTATTCTAACTTAATGAGTGTATTCATCACGGAGGGTAATATTGGAAGTTCATGAGTGTATTCATCTTGGAGGATAATATTGGAACTTGATGAGTGTATTCATCATGGAGGGTAGTATTGGAACTAGATTGTTGTATTCATCTTCGAAGGTAGTATTGGAACTTGATTGGTGTATTCATCATGGAGGGTAGTATTGGAACTTAATGAGTATATGCATCATGGAGGGTAGTATTGGAACTTTGATGAGTGTATTCATCATGGAGGATAATATTGGAACTTGATGGGTGTATTCATAATCAAGTGTAGTATTGGAACTTGATTGGTGTATTCATTTTTAATTTAAGCAAAGTCAGTGAAGCATGAAATATTAAGCTAATGCAAAACCTTGATCCAAGACAGTACAATGTGAAATGTATCATCTTAGTGACCTATGGTTTGATAATTCTATCATGAATAGAACTTGCAACAACAAAAATCATTTTATTCAAGCTTTAACTAAAGTCAGTGTAGCATGAAATATAGACCAGAGACCTAAATTTGTAATGAGTGTTTCACATTTTACTGACTTGGATCAAGTTTTTGCATTAGCTAATGACCAGATAGATTTTCTTTTTACCTACGTTTATTATACTATCATGCCTGTGTTCATCAAACATGGTGAAGGAATTCATTTTGATGAATACTACATTCTTGTGATGACTGTGAACAATATTTCATGCATCACTGACTTTGGTTAGATTTTGATTCATGAAAAATGATGAGTGAAAGGAAATGGATCTTGATGAGACTACACTTTCTTCACAAAGTATGTCACTGACCTAAATTTTTAAATAAAATGACTTGGTTAAAGTTTGTTTCAGGCTTTGTTCATGCATGACCATAGGTGTAGACTTTTGAGATGCTTACTCTTTTGATACTAATAGTGTTGTATTGGTGCTCAAGGCAAAATGTTGGCATGCATCAGGCAATCAAAATTGGTGTTGATATTAGGTTAGCCAACAAATATTGTAAATTCACAACAAGTACTTTGATAAATGTTTGACTTTCAACCCTATCACTGCCTGATTTCCAAAAAGATATCATTTGATGATAAAAAATTACAAAATTGTGTTTTGAAGTTTAAACATTAATATGTAGATAGCAGTTTGTTTTAAGAATAGAATCAGTCATCTGAAGATTTCATCTGCTATGTGGGCATTAGTTTTCTTCATCTAATCAATTTGAAACCTTAAGTAAATATATCATAAAGAAATAATGGCAGACATCGCTATGTCTGGGAAATATCAATTTATTTGATTGTCTTAAACCATTGGGCAATTATAATATGGAAAATATAAAGTTCATGGAAAGCAAAGTTTAAATATTATGAATTGTTAGCCTAAAAATGCAATTACATAAGCAGACATGTATGGGACAATACAGTGTTGTGGAATTCTAGAAACTCTTTAAGGTCAAAACTGTTTTCTGACTTCACTCTTGTTTGTGAAAATATGAAGAAAAAAAGGCAGTGAAGCAAGTAATATTTAAATGATGTTACTAAAAACATGTAGATGAATAATAAATCCATAAATTTGCAATCCTATTAATGGACTGTTGAGCAAAGCTTGAAAGTGATTTGTTACTGGACGAAAATTCTTTTTCTAAATCTAGATGCATTCATATGTTAACTTTGTCAATTTGGTTGGAAAGAATAGATTAGTGTATTTATATACTAACTTTAAAGCTATGTCTATGAATGAAGTCAGTACTATTTTATAGGCAACATGAAATTAGGATGAACAGTTTGATCTGAATACACATATGCATATGTTTTCTTGTACATGATTCTGGCATTGTTTCAAACAAGTTTAGAAACCTTCTCAACTACCATTCTATTGTGAACTTTAAGAAAGTAAGAAAACAAATTCTTGTTTAAGGGTAGTTGATTGAACATTTTTACTAACTTGAAATTATAATGCTGCAATCCAGTTACTCAGATAAAATTTATTAAAATGTATAGCGTCTCCTGTGTCAGACACTTTGATGGCTAAGTGGCTAGAGCATTCACCTTGAATGGATGTAGTCAGTGTTCAAATTTAAACCCCAGTTGAGTCATACCAAAGACTTATAAAAAAAATACAGTACTAGCATCTGCCTTTCTTGGTGCTCAGAATTAAGAGGTTATTATTGGGATTTGTCAGCCTGGTGTCAGGATAATATGACTGGGTGGGTGCATCATGCTACATGTCTGCCGCCAGATGCAAGACATCACTAAAAACATTGAATAGTGCAGATGGTGTAACAATATGACTCAAATTGTTAAAGCTACTTTAAAAATCCCAATCAAACACACATGCACGCATACACATATATGCATGCACATACACAGACACACACACACACACACAGATTTTAATGTGCTTTTTAAAAGTCATATTGCCAAGTATCATCAAACTAATTGATTGGGTGCATATACACACACACAGATAAATATATATATATATATATATATATATATATATATATATATATATATATATATATATACACACCCATAAAACTCATGGTTACTGTGACCTACATTTATGATTTACTAACATGGTGAAGTATTTTGTTTATGATCAGATAGATTCATTGATAATAGACCTACTGTATTTTAAGTCCAGTCAAACTGCAAACAAAAGACTCTGATTTATCATAATGCATCTGCAGATCAAGGTCTATGTTTTTGTTCGCTAATTATTCCTTACAAACTGCACAGATCCAGGTCTGCTGGCACATTATGCGACAGCAGATCTTGGTCTGTGCAGTTTGCAGTTGGAGTCCTATTTTTGGTGGGTATGTACGATATAGACATCCTAGCCTTATCAGAATATCATTAGAAATAGGAGTAAATATGTTGACAGAGAGAGATGTTGTCAAGACATGGATAAACCACACAGAATTTGATGAATTTGTATTAGTTCAAAGTTGCACACTTAAAACTGCATTATGCATAGAATTTCTTTTTGCTCTTGTAAGATGAAAGGAATACGGAAAAATATTTGGAAATAATTAATTGGTAAGGGTACTTGTTTGATCAAAATACATCTATTCTTTCTAAAGTATGCAGATATAGGAGAATGTAAAAGAAAAACTCAAGTCGTTGGTAAAGTGAATATGTAATGTGAATGGCAGAATGACGGAAATGGAGTTCTTCTCAAAACAAACGATGATAAATCTAAAACTATGTCAGATGACAGGTTAAATAAACATCAAAGAAAACAATTTGAAGCAGATTCAGAAATCTTGACTGTTACAGTACCAGTTATTACAACACGAAACCAAGAAAGGAGATACACAGTGTAAAATTGCACAAGTTTTGTTCAATAACACTTTTATGACAGAAATCATCTGTTTAAATTTTAGGATGTTGACTTTTACACACACTGTCCAGTACATGCATTTTGGAACAGAGATATCTAAGAACTGGAAAATTATACAAAATCAACTTTCAGAAACAATTTCCAAACTCTGTTAAAGAAGCTGTGGCCTCTAGGAGTTCAGACTCTAAAAGGGAGTTCTCACACACTTATATGGAACACATTAAGCTCAGAGACAGTCAACATCTGGAGGGGCATGTTTTAAGGATTTTGTTTTCAGTATAGCCCTAACAGATTAGGCAGGATAAAAAAAAGTTTGTTTTGGTAATTATTGATGCATACAGTGTATACTGCTGACTAACACTCCAATCTTTCTCAAATTTTGTGACTTTCACCAAGTAAATTCTCTTCAAGGTGTAATGTCATCTCAAGCAGATATTAATTATATTCTAATTATAATTATAATTAGACTTTAATTATATAATATTAACTAATAATTGATAATAACATGAATCTGTTAAGCTTATTATCAGTACTTTGTTATGAAAAGTTCTTTTTCATTATATTTCTTGTTCCCTGTTAAAGTAAGTAGGTAGGTGGGTAGGTAGATTTTTTCCCCACAATGTCATCACAGTACTGTCTATACAGTGCCAATTTAGAGTTCAGATTTCTTAAACCATTCCGAGTTGAAATGGAAAGTTAACAGATTACAAAACAGATATGTAATTACATAAGGAGTAAGGATCGCTGTAGTATGAATTTATTTTCTTCTTGTGGTGAGCTATAAAATCTTTGAGTAGAATCTGTTCTTCTGAATTTTCTATGGTACCAGTATATCACAGTAATATACTTAACTGAAATTTAGAATGTGATGGAAAATAACATATTTTTTGGAAGTGAAGATTTTTCTTATGTACTTTCTTTCAATTTTTCATTGGTGTTTTATCATTGCATACAAACAGTTCTAACCAGTGATCAGTTTATGATTTCGTAATGAAATAATCCTGCACGAAACATCTGCAATACATGACGGAAGTAATGACCTGTATAAACAGGGTTCACATGTACCTTGAAAAGTAATTGAATTTTTATTCATCTTCGAAAAATACTTGAAAATTGTTTTTACTTTTGAAAAGTCCTTTAAAATAATCCTCATTCCTTGAAAAATATATAATTAATCAAGAAATGAATGTACAAAAGTTTCTTTTCATATAAAGTGTTGTTATTTTTCATAGATTTTTTGTATTCTCTAATTTAAAGTTTCAAGCCTATTGCACAAATATTAGAAAGCCTCTTGTCAGGAAATTACAACATTCTCACTAATCCTTTATATGGCCATTGATAAATGTACCTAAAATGCACTGGGCATCAGGGTCCTTGAACAAATTAGATAAAGTTCTTGTAAAGACTTTTAATTTTTTCACACCATTGGTGTGTGAGCCCTGTATAAATGATAAAATTTCATGACATATAGCAAATAAAAGACAAATTAAACATGTTCTGTTTCTTAGTTTTATCATGAGGTTTATAACAATGTATTGCGTTTCTGTATATCTTCATTAATTATAATAATAAATGACCATACATGGCACTTTTTATGTTTATATTGCTATGAAGAATGATCATTCCATTTTCCTAATAGTGAGGAATGTAAATAAAACATTACAGTGATATAACCACATGTTGTGGCTCATCAATTACAGAAGAATGTATAACAACAGAGGTGAAGTGTTATTAATAGTGTAGTTCCTGATGTAGTCTTTACCATGTTCTTTACTGAAGTATACCAATTTTTTAATAATCAGTTATTGCTTTAACTATCTATCTATCTATCTATCTATCTATCTATCTATCTATCTATCTATCTATCTATCTATCTATCTATCTGTCTGTCTGTCTGTCTGTGTCTATCTATCTATCTATCTATCTATCTATCTATCTATCTATCTATCTATCTATCTATCTGTCTGTCTGTCTGTCTGTCTGTGTCTATCTATCTATCTATCTATCTATCTATCTATCTATCTATCTATCTATCTATCTATCTATCTATCTATCTATCTATCTATCTATCTATCTATCTGTCTGTCTGTCTGTCTGTCTGTCTGTCTGTCTGTCTGTCTGTCTGTGTCTATCTATCTATCTATATATCTATCTATCTATCTGTCTGTCTGTCTGTCTGTCTATCTATCTATCTATCTGTCTGTCTGTCTGTCTGTCTGTCTGTCTGTGTCTATCTATCTATCTATCTATCTATCTGTCTGTCTGTCTGTCTGTCTGTCTGTGTCTATCTATCTATCTATCTATCTATCTATCTATATATCTATCTATCTATCTGTCTATCTGTCTGTCTGTCTGTATGTCTGTCTGTCTGTCTGCCCATCCATCCATCCATCTGTATGTCTGTCTGTCTGTCTGTATGTCTGTCTGTGTCTATCTATCTATCTATCTATCTATCTATCTATCTATCTATCTATCTATCTATCTATCTATCTATCTATCTATCTATCTATCTATCTATCTGTCTGTCTGTCTGTGTCTATCTATCTATCTATCTATCTATCTATCTATCTATCTATCTATCTATCTATCTATCTATCTGTCTGTCTGTCTGTCTGTCTGTATGTCTGTCTGTGTCTATCTATCTATCTATCTATCTATCTATCTATCTGTCTGTCTGTCTGTCTGTCTGTCTGTGTCTATCTATCTATCTATCTATATATCTATCTATCTATCTGTCTATCTGTCTGTCTGTCTGTATGTCTGTCTGTCTGTCTGCCCATCCATCCATCCATCTGTATGTCTGTCTGTCTTGTCTGTCTGTCTGTCTGCCGACCTACCTATCTAGCTACCTTATATTCAGAAAAAAAATTAGTCTTTGTGGCCCACGAGTGGTCTTGGAAAATGCAATCTGGCCCTTAGAAAAAGGTTGTGCACTCCTGATTTAAAGAATTCTTACAAACAGCTGAATAGAATTTGACAAAAAAACATTCTGGCATGTATAACTTTAAATGTTGTGAAAAAAATTAATGATGCCAATCTGATATTATGTTTGGCAATGGTCATTTAAAATACAAAAGCCTTATAATTACTTGTTTTTTTTTTCTTCTTTGTAAAGCACACAACATTTCTTAAACAATTTTGATCAAAATCATCCCATCAGGAAGGGCTTCATATTTTTTACAAATGATGCTGATCCACTGTGAAATAATAGATACCTGCCATTTATCAATATGAGTAATGATACACAGCCTATGATTCAGTGCATTATTAATGCACAGCCTGATGGTCATTTTCACAATTTGAGGGTTTGGTGGTGGTAGAATAGTGCTGCCAGTGGTTTGTAGAATGCAGAATATATAGACAGACATGGACTTATCTGTTTATATGCCATTCTCATAACTAACAAACAAATCATAACTGCTCTGGTCACAGGCACTCGTTATTGACAGTGAAAAAGGAAATTATTGACAACGTCCACACCCCTTCTACATATTAACAAGGTGGCTATAACATGTAACTCATGTGGTTTGAAATCTAAGGCCATTCCAAATCTGTACCAAAAAAATTCTTTTAAATGCTGTAGGTGACAACTTGAAGACATTGAAGCAATTATTTTAATAACATATGCAATTTAAGAGCTATGAAAGAAATATCTTGAAGTATGGGTCAAAAAGTTAAAGGTCAAGGTCACTGTCTGAAAAAGAAAGTTGGCTCTGCAGAATAACACTAGTTGTAGACCACTTATCATGACCATAGTTTGTAGAGGGCTTTCACATATGGGATGGAAAAGGCCTATTTTGGTGTAAAATGGTTATAGGTCAAGGTCATTGTGAATTGATTTTGCAGAACTTTCTGTTCATTAGATTGTTCTAAATTAAGTTACTTTACCAAACTTTATGGATTGCTTGCACTTAAGTGGAAAAGAAATCAGTAGATTTTAGGGTCAATGGCCATGGCCAGGTTAAGTCTGTAAACAAATGATTTCTGCAAAACTGGATACTTTCACTTTGTTTCAGCCAGGATGAACTATGTTGTTCTTGTAGGATTTAATGCGATTTTTCAGCACATGATAGGCTATATTAACAGTGTAGAAAGAACCCGGGAAACCCGACCCATGTGGAGCTACTGGCAAGCTTTCTCACATACCCACATTGGCCGAATCTCCACCTCGAACCCAAGCAGACAGAGGTCAGATGGCAGTGACTTGTAACATAGAGTGCATTAGACCACTCTGGGCCTCCCAGGATAAACTATAGTTGGATTTATACAAAATAGACACTAAGTTCCACAGAAAATGATCTTTGTTCCAAATGTGGTGCAGCAATAGAAAGTAGGATAAATGTTTATACCTTCAATCAGATTCAGCTGCATCAACCATATGATAAATGTTTGACAATTGCTGTATAATCAGGTTTATGAAAGCATTTAATAAATTTCTGATGATTGCTATATGATCAGGATTATGAAAGCATTTGATAATGTCTGATGATTGCTATATGATCAGGATTATGAAAGCATTTGATAAATGTCTGATGACTGCTATATAATCAGGATTATGAAAACATTTCATAAATATCTGATGACTGCTATATGATCAGGATTATGAAAGCATTTGATAATGTCTGATGATTTCTATATGATCAGGATTATGAAAGCATTTGATAAATGTATGATGATTGCTATATGATCAGGATTATGAAAACATTTGATAAATATCTGATGACTGCTATATGATCAGGATTATGAAACCATTTGATAATGTCTGATGATTGCTAAATGATCAGTATTATGTAAGCATTTGATAAATGTCTGATGATTGCTATATGATCAGGATTATGAAAGCATTTGATGTCTGATGATTGCTGTATGATCAGGATTATGAAAGCATTTGATAAATGTCTGATGACTGCTATATGGTCAGAATTATGAAAGCATTTGATAAATGTATGATGATTGCTATATGATCAGGATTATGAAAACATTTGATAAATGTCTGATGATAGCTGTATGATAAGGATTATGAAAGCATTTGATAAGTGTCTGATGACTGCTATATGGTCAGAATTATGAAAGCATTTGATAAATGTATGATGATTGCTATATGATCAGAATTATGAAAACATTTGATAAATGTATGATGATTGCTATATGATCAGGATTATGAAAGCATTTGATAAATGTATGACGATTGCTATATGATCAGAATTATGAAAGCATTTGATAAATGTATGATGATTGCTATATGATCAGGATTATGAAAGTGAACAAAATTGTGGTCTTTTCCGATTTCATTGATTTCTACGCTTGGTAGTGATGGGAATCGGTCAGAAATTCATAATCGATAATCAGTTCCCCTTAACCAACTGATCATCGATTATAATCAGTTACTAACAGCAAATTTTAATTTTTGTTACACAGTTATATCGTTGATCAAGAATTCAATATGTTTATAAATATACAGGAGTAATCTTTTTTAATGACATGTATACTTTAACCTGACAATAATATTACAAAAATACATTGTGTTACTTTTGTTCTAGAACTTTGTTAAATGAATGCAACTTATTATGGCTGATCAGTCATATGTAACTGAAATACTGCTACAATCCCCTGAAATTCTTTCATTCATATGTGATGTGTCTATAATTAAAAATATTTTCTTGTTTCTAATTGTTTATAAATACTACAAAAGATGTTGCAGTTTAACTTAAACAAATCAACAAAATGTGTTTAAATTTTATTAACTCAACAATTTAACAACTTGAACATGTAATAATGACTATATGTTCCTAATAATGAATCTTAAGACCTTTTTTTTTATTTGTAGTTGTGAAGCGATTAATAAATTTCAGGTCAACTTTAGTGGCTGGAGTTTTACTAACCTTTGTGCTTTGCATGCACCTAAAAAGTTTTCTCCCTTTACACACAATCGATTATAGAGTTTCGCAATCGATTATCTTATCGGTTTGCTCAACCGACTGATGATCGATTATAATCAATAATCAAAACAACACTAACGCTTGGTCTGTCAATTTTCAACCATTCTCCTAATCAGTTATATGGCAAAACTTGGGAAGAAGTGTACTTAGTATATTCATTGGTTGAGAATAAGCTGCTTGGCACACTGCCATGTTAACAACGTCTTGATGAAAATACAAAAAACATTCAGGCAGAATATACAGGTAACTTTCATCTCTTTTTTATTAATGTTTTTGATAAGAACCCAAAAACACATTGTAGTCTGTGCAGTTTTCATAAGTCATGTGCCACCAGTTACATTTTATGAACATGATGTAACACATTTGCATTTGCCAAGGTCTTTAATGTTTGCTAGGATGTAGATATGGAGTGATGGATAATGGATCTCATTACCACATTATCACTTGGAGACCTTGACAGTGATAAAACCCCTCAAAAGTTGAAATAAAAGTCATTCAGAAAGTGAAACTTTCAAGAAAGATTTGTATTCCAAAATGGTGAATCAAAGAAAGAAAAAGTCACAACCACAAAAATCATTTGTGAGATGAAACTGGAAATAATGATGACTAATGTTGAAAAGATATAAAATGGCAATTTGACTTGTATTGTTCAAGTATGGTGAGAGGTATCAGAGATGGGAGTCTTAAAATAAAATAGGGGAATTTGTTTTTGTTTTTTTCATGGCTCATACCTTGATTAGACACCTCACACAGGAGAGTAGGAACAATGTTTCTATTAGCTCTTGAATTTCAGAGAACAAATCAGGAAAAAACATTAATATGTTATGAAACATTGGACAAGTTATAACTAAATGCAAAAGGCCTGTAATTTTAGCATTAAAAAATATTCAGAATTGCATTAAAATGTTGATTATTTATGACATACATCATAATGAAGTAATGACTGTCCAGAAAAATATTACTTTTATCTTAATTAACGAAAATGAATCTCTGTGATGAATCGACATTTCACAGATTCAACAGGCACTGTTATATTTATGATGATTGAAAACAGAATATTACAAAATTATTCATCTAGACTAGATAAATTGTAAGTTATACGTTTTTCATTTTCTTTGAAGTGTCATCTTGTTGTGAGTTAAAAATAATTGAAGAGGAACTTTGGAATTAGGTCATTTTATTTGTTGCTCTCCTAAAAAAATTAGAAATTATACATTTTTAATCTTTACTATTGTGCAGGTAAAACATATTTTTTGTGTGGTCCAAACATGTCTATGACATATTATATCATTTCTCTGTATGTTACCTTTTAAAAAATGCTTTAATGTTAAAGTTTACATTTTTAGCTTTCCTGGTCTTAAGATACCCAGGGTAACAATTATGTATGGAGAAGAAAAAAAGGATCTTTTAAAAAACACTCATCTGATATATTATTATATCATATAAAATTCATATCGATCTGATATAATTATCCCACAGCATCGTGAACTACCATCTATATTCACTTATAAGACAGTTCCAACTACAAACAGCACTGACCTAGATCTGCCAGCACATAATCTTTCTTTAGTGTGTCATCAATTGATTTCTATAAAAAGAAATGAGTACCGGTAACACATTTTAACTTGTCTGTGAGATACAGAAATATCCTTTTGTATTTCCATTTCTTTACACCAGAGCTAGTAAAACACTTTTTCTCAAGGATTTCTTTCACATGCTATTATCTTACACAGGTTGAAAAGCTTAAGCTGCCAGAATTTACCTTAATTTGATCAATATTTATACATGTACTCACTGTTACAACTCTTTGATCTTAAATTAAGTAATAGAATTTTTTTTATTTCCCATAAATACAAAGCGAAGATTATTAAAAAAAAAAACTTAATTTTGTGAGTTAAAACCCGTATAGTCTTAAATTTTTTATCTCAAGTTCAAAGGTATAAAAATCCAGATGAATTCCAGTATTATTCTAAATAAATTCCAATATTGAATGTGTTGAGGTACCTGTAGTTTCAAACAAGGTAATGTTCAAATATTAACCTTAGTGACTAATTATTTCTTTCACACAATTTTAACCTTTGTGACTAATGATTTCTTTTACACAATTTTAACCTTTGTGACTAATTATTTCTTTTACACAATTTTAACCTTTGTGACTAATGATTTCTTTTACACAATTTTAACCTCTGTGACTAATGATTTCTTTTACACAATATTAACCTTAATGACTAATGATTTCTTGTACACAATTTTAACCTTTGTGACTAATGATTTATTTTACACAATTTTAACCTTTGTGACTAATAATTTCTTTTACACAATTTTAACCTTTGTGACTAATGATTTCTTTTACACAATTTTAACCTTTGTGACTAATGATTTCTGTTACACAATTTTAACCTTTGTGACTAATAATTTCTTTTACACAATTTTAACCTTTGTGACTAATGATTTCTTTTACACAATTTTAACCTTTGTGACTAATGATTTCTTTTACACAATTTTAACCTTTGTGACTAATGATTTCTTTTACACAATATTAACCTTAATGACTAATGATTTCTTTTACACAATTTTAACCTTTGTGACTAATGATTTCTTTTACACAATTTTAACCTTTGTGACTAATGATTTCTTTTGCACAATTTTAACCTTTGTGACATGATTTCTTGTACACAATTTTAACCTTAGTAACTAATGCTGTCTTTCACACAATTTTAACTTGTGTGACTAATGCTGTCTTTCACACAATTTTAACCTGTGTGACTAATGCTGTCTTTCACACAGTTTTAACCTGTGTGATTAATGCTGTCTTTCACACAATTTTAACCCTAGTAACTAATGCAGTCTTTCACACACTTTTAACCTTAGTGACTAATGCTGTCTTTCACACAATTTTAACCATAGTGACTAATGCTGTCTTTCACGCAGTTTTAACCCTAGTAACTAATGCCGTCTTTCACACAATTTTAACCTTAGTGACTACTGTTAGTAACTAATGATTTATTTCACACAATTTTAACCTTGGTGACTAATTATTTCTTTCACACAATTTTAGCCGTAGTGACTAATGCTGTTTTTCATGCAGTTTTAACCCTAGTGACTAATGCCGTCTTTCACACAATTTTAACTTTAGTAACTAATGCTGTCTTTCACACAGTTTTAACCTTAGTAACTAATGCTGTCTTTCACAGTTTTAATCCTAGTAACTAATGCTGTCTTTCACACAGTTTTAACCTTAGTAACTAATGCTGTCTTTCACAGTTTTAACCCTTGTAACTAATGCTGTATTTCACACAATTTTAACCCTAGTGACTAATGCTGTCTTTCACACAGTTTTAACCCTAGTGACTAATGCTGTATTTCACACATTTTTAGCGTTAGCGACTAATGCTGTCTTTCACACAGTTTTAACCCTAGTAAATAATGTGGTCTTTCACACAGTTTTAACCTTAGTCACTAATGCTGTCTTTCACATAGTTTTAACCCTAGTAGCTAATGCTGTCTTTCACACAGTGTTAACCCTAGTAACTAATGCTGTCTTTCACACAGTTTTAACCTTAGTAACTAATGCTGTCTTTCACACAGTTTTAACCCTTGTTATTAATGCTGTCTTTCACAGTTTTAACCTGTGTGGCTCATGCTGTCTTTCACACAGTTTTAACCTTAGTAACTAATGCTGTCTTTGACACAGTTTTAACCCTAGTAACTAATGCTGTCTTTCACACAGTTTTAACCTTAGTGACTAATGCTGTCTTTCACACAGTTTTAACCCTAGTAACTAATGCTGTCTTTCACACAATTTTAACCTTAGTAACTAATGCTGTCTTTTACACAGTTTTAACCCTAGTAATTAATGGTCTTTCACACAGTTTTAACCTTAGTAACTAATGCTGTCTTTCACACAGTTTTAACCTTAGTAACTAATGCTGTCTTTCACAGTTTTAACCTTAGTAACTAATGCTGTCTTTCACACAGTTTTAACCCTAGTAACTAATGCTGTCATTCACACAATTTTAACCTTAGTAGCTAATGCTGTCTTTCACAGTTTTAACCTTAGTAACTAGTGCTGTCTTTCACACAGTTTTAACCTTAGTAACTAGTGCTGTCTTTCACACAGTTTTAACCCTAGTAAATAATGCTGTCTTTCACAGTTTTAACCCTAGTAACTAATGCTGTCTTTCACAGTTTTAACCTTAGTAGCTAATGCTGTCTTTCATGCAATTTTAACCCTAGTAACTAATGCTGTCTTTCACACAGTTTTAACCCTAGTAACTAATGCTGTCTTTCACACAGTTTTAACCTTAGTAACTAATGCTGTCTTTCACACAATTTTAATCTTAGTAACTAATGCTGTCTTTCACACAGTTTTAACCCTAGTAACTAATGCTGTCTTTCACACAGTTTTAACCTTAGTGACTAATGCTGTCTTTCATGCAATTTTAACCTTTTTTCCTAATACTTTCCTTCGTACAATTTTAAACTTTGTGACAATTGCTGTCTTCCATACAGTTTGAATGAACCTGGAATGCTATTGAATTTACCAAGGAATTGTTTTGTATAAGATTGTGTGCCTTCTAAAGAATAAAAGTGTATGATACAAACACTTGAGTACTCAACAGTTTGCACTGTCTGTAACTTGGATTGCTGTAGCATAATGTGCAAGCAAGTCAGGGTCTTTGTTGTTTGTTCTACTGATTACATATAATAAACTGCACAGACCCAGATCTATTGGTGCAATATGCACCAACATATCTTGGTCTGTGCAGTTTGACTCAAATTATATGAGAATACATATGGTTTAATATTGGTAATTTCAGCTCATTTATTGTGCCATGTTACTAATTACACAGAACCAAAGAGTGAACATTTGGACTTAAGGATTTTGCTTCATCAGTGTTTAGTTTGTAATTTTACATTAAATCCAGTCTATGTTTGGCCACAGTACTTTCTTACTATAAGGCCCCTCATTGTACCGTGGTTCCTGTTAAAAGTTGGTTATGGTTATGAATCTCATTTTATTCAACGGTAGTTGTAAAATTGTATGTATCATTGTACAGTTGTACTTCATTTCAATGGTAGTTCTAATATTGTATGTCATTGTACAGTTGTATTTCATTTCAATGGTAGTTGTAAAATTGTATGTATCATTGTACAGTTGTACTTCTTTTCAATGGCAGTCGTAAAATTGTATGTATCATTGTACAGTTGTACTTATTTCAATGGTAGTTGTAAAATTGTATGTATCATTGTACAGTTGTACTTCATTTCAATGGTAGCTGTAAAATTGTATGTATCATTGTACAGTTGTATTTCATTTCAATGATAGTTGTAAAATTGTATGTATCATTGTACAGTTGTACTTCATTTCAATGGTAGTTGTAAAATTGTATGTATCATTGTACAGTTGTATTTCATTTCAATGATAGTTGTAAAATTGTATGTATCATTGTACAGTTGTACTTCATTTCAATGGTAGTTATAAAATTGTATGTATCATTGTACAGTTGTACTTCATTTCAATGGTAGTTATAAAATTGTATGTATCATTGTACAGTTGTACTTCATTTCAATGGTAGTTGTAAAATTGTATGTATCATTGTACAGTTGTACTTCATTTCAATGGTAGTTATAAAATTGTATGTATCATTGTACAGTTGTACTTCATTTCAATGGTAGTTGTAAAATTGTATGTATCATTGTACAGTTGTACTTCATTTTAATGTCGTATACTCTTGGGCTTCAATGGACAGGATTATAATGAATGAGTAATGTCTTATGTACTTCATTTTAAGGTAGTGCACACTACAGTTTGCATAAACAGTATTTTTTATTGTAATAATGTACTCACTGGTGTCCATGGACAGCAATATAATCAGGGAGTACTGTATCATTTATTTCATATTAAGGTGGTGTACTCTATAGTGTCCTTGGACAGCATTATAATCAGGGAGTTCTGTATCATTTATTTCATATTAAGGTGGTGTACTCTATGATGTCCTTGGACAGCATTATAATCAGGGAGTACTGTATCATTTATTTCATATTAAGGTGGTGTACTCTGTGATGTCCTTGGACAGCATTATAATCAGGGAGTACTGTATCATTTATTTCATATTAAGGTGGTGTACACAATGGTGTCCTTGGACAGCATTATAATCAGGGAGTACTCAACAGTTTGCATTGATATCATTATATTGAGGGAAGACTGCATCTTTTACTTTATTTTAATCTGTGTGCTAGTTTTTCAATTATTGTCCTTGAATCGTATTATAATGAGGGGGTACTGTACCATGTACTTCATTTTAAGTTCATGTACTCAATGGTTTGCATAGACAGCATTAGAATGACTGATGTGGTAAACTCGGTTGTCCTTGGATAGCTTTATAATGAGTTAGTACTCTATCATGTACTTTATTTTAAGGTTTTGTGCTTTATGTTGTCCTTGGGAAGCATTATAATGAGTGAGTAATGTTACATGTCGTCAATGACTTCTCAACAGAATTGCACCTCTCAAGCATTGGACGGTCGCCTCAACTTAGCGTTTGCTAAATTTTTATACTGTTATTAGGGTGTCATCAGCCGTGATTTACTGGATGTTGATCTATGTCAGTTTAGAGTGTCTGAGTGTATAGAATGAAGAGAAAAGACCAAGTACAGAGCCCAGTGGACAACCAAATCACAGGTCAACAAGGAGTGGCATGTTTTCCAGTTACAGACATAATTTGTGTCTCGTTGACTAAGTAGAACTTGAACCATAGTAATGCTGTGTCATGAATGCCAAATGTTGAAATAATAAGGTAACACTACCCTTAAATGTTTTACATTAATGCATATTTTTTTTAGTCTAAATTTTACTTATGTTATCAAATTTAGGATTTTTAAATTTGTTTAATGATTCTTTTGATAAACAGCAAATTGATTATGATATTTTTTTCTGTCAGGAGGAAGGTGGAGGTAGTAGTGTTGCCATGGAGATGTGGATAAGTATGCTGTGTAACCACAGCAGCTCAGAGAGGTGCCCTGGCATTCAGCTGGCATGTGCTGCAGTGATCCGTCAGAATGCTAGAATCCTTCTGTATAATCCAGCACAGTGTCTAGGTATCATTGAAGTAATTTTTTTTTACATAAATAAAAGTAATAATAATAATAATAGTAATAATAATAATATGTTTCAGGAATCCATTTCATATTTTTATATTGAAGCTGTGCATATAAATTTCACATTTTGAATTTAGCAAAATATCTAAGGCTCTAAGATGAAATTCATGATGTACGACTGATTTTTTGCCATATATTAGTACAAAATATAAAATTTGTGAATATGTGATAAATAGAATTTTAGAGTTGTGCCTGTTTCATATAAAATGTATCAAGTAGTAGTTAAATAATGTCGATATTTTGCTTGCCAGGGATAAATACTGTAACTTTATAATTAACAAGTACATGCTGTATCCTTTATTTACTCAAAAACAAAATGATAGTAATCAAATTATTCAGTTGCATATATCAGTACAAAATGCTCTGAGATCATAGCACCAATCATAACTATATCACATGACTAAATCACATGATCACATTATTCAAAAATCAGTGGGAACAAAATGGTAGACAGCATTAGCTTCTAAACTTGAAAGGAAAATATTTACTTTATAAACTTTATTTAATTAAATTATTTTGTTTCTAAATATCAGTGGAAGCAATCTGGTATTTAAAAAATGCTTCAATTTCATAAATAGTAACTTGATGTAAATTTGTTCTGCACTGTAATCATTTTTACTGTAAATCCAAGCCAGTACTGTAAATCCTTGCAACTACAACCATGCCAGAGCAAAGAAGTGTTAAATTGGCAAGTCATGGCATTTCAGATATAATCCAGTCAAAAACTAATTGTATATTTTATGTGGTAATACAGAGATAACTTGTTATTTATATAGATATATAGATTAATATATTGTATAGATTTGTCTTTGGGTGTAACAGCATCTTGAAAGATTCTAATATTCTGTACACCTTGCTGAGTGACCAGTTGTATAGATTTGGGTCAGGATGTACAGGATCATGGATGGTTTTGTGTTCTGTACACCCTGCTGGATAATCAGCTGTATAGATTTGGGTCAGGATGGGTCATGGATGGTTTTATGTTCTGTATACCCTGCTGGATAACCAGTTGTATAGATTTGAGTCCGGATGGATCATGGATGGTTTTATGTTCTGTACACCCTGCTGGATAACCAGTTGTATAGATTTGGGTATTTTTTAGTACACAACCTCTCTAAAGTGGATCAGTGTCATATGTTCTTCCACAATGTTCACTTTTCAAAAGTTATTTTCAAAAGCAAATTATGGTTAATTTCATTTCAGATTTTATCTTTTTTTAAAAGGTGAATATGCATGGAAATGTCCACTGTGAAAGAAAGATTCTATTACACCAGTTTTGTCTTGAAGATCATTTGGAATAGTATTGATTTATTTTAAAAGAAAGAAATTCCTTATCGTAGACATTACCTTGAGAATGATATGCACTGCCCCACCCCCTTTAAAGTGCCTCAGTAGAGTGATATAAGGACCCAAGACAACTCAGTGGTAGAGCATTAGACTCATTTTCCAAGGGTTGTGGGTTCCTTACCTTAGTTGGCGCCCTTGTTTTGTCTTTGGGGAATGGCACCTAGTTGCCATTTCCTTGGCATTATAAAGCTAAATAATGTGCTGAAAATGACATTAAAAAAATATATGATATAATGAGGTCCTTTATGTGTCGCAGATATTTTAAAGATCCTAGTGTTTGGTATGAAAGTGTTTTTCATGTTGGGCATCTTGAAAATAAATATAATTTATACAGAATAACAAAGAACTTCATTAGAAAAAGCACTTTATTGACAAGTATTATTGATGCGATTATAAATTGAGTTACCAGCCCTTAGACAGTAAATTTATACACACACCCCATTCCATGGTTTTTTCAATGTCGAGCAGTGATGAGAGCACTTATTATATGGAGGTGCCTCCATAACTCGCGCCTTCGTTTATAGTGTGATCTATGTTTTTGGACTCCATTGTGCACTAGTTGTGAAGGGAGAGATGTATCATACATTGAATATAATCACATAGATTAGTGTATGAACCAATACCATGCAGATAAATTAAATCATTAATGACATAAAATAATCACTAATCTAGACAAAACACCAATTTTTCTATCAACTGACATCTTACATGTGAGTCTCTGCAGTCAAAAATGGCTTTGATTCACTTTTGGAAGTTTGTAAGTGTTTCTCTTCAAGAAGCTCATTATTCTTTTAAATATTTCTGTAAGTAGTAACATTTTGCAGCACCTTAGAAGAATGGCTATATGGTACCAACTTAAATATTCCTTGATGTAATCTTTGTTTTAAATCTGTTTTTATATAGGCCAGTTGAATTTCACAGTGTGGCAGATCCTGGTTGACCTTCTACAGGAAGATGACCTTGATGTCAAGGCCATGGCATCAGATGTCCTGCTCTCTCTAGATACCTCAATAACTGGTAAAGGATCCATAATATGAAATCGATTTAAAAAAGCTAATACCCCCCTCCCAACAGATCAATTTAAATACAGACAATTATGTATATGATTACATGTTATGGAAATATTTATATTATTAAAGCCTGATATAAATTCTGTTATTTAAATAAAGTGACACAGTGTGAAGAACACTTGAAAAAATGAAGAAAAAGATAATCCTTCCTTGATCGTAGGGTTTTTACTAGAGTATAAGCAACCACCTAAGCAACAATCAGGATTAATGACTTTTATTCTAAAGATCCCTTATTTACATGGATCAGTATATATACCTGTGTATAAAGACCCCTTCGTAATGACCACTCTTTCCCCATGTTGACATTATAGACAAAGCGGACTATGTATATTTAGTACTTGTTGACTGGGACAGGATTACTACTAGTGTAGATTTAGTACTTGTTGACTGGGACAGGATGAGTACTGGTGTAGATTTAGTACTTGTTGACTGGGACAGGATGAGTACTAATGTAGCTTTAGTACTTGTTGACTGGGACAGGATGACTACTAGTAGATTTAGTACTTGTTGATTGGGACAGGATGAGTACTAATGTAGCTTTAGTACTTGTTGACTGGAACAGGATGACTACTAGTGTAGACTTAGAACTTGTTGACTGGGACAGGATGATTACTAGTAGATTTATACTTGTTGACTGGGACAGGATGAGTACTAGTGTAGATTTAGTACTTGTTGACTGGGACAGGATGATTGCTAGTAGATTTAGTACTTGTTGACTGGGACAGGATGAGTACTAGTGTAGATTTAGTACTTGTTGACTGGGACAGGATGAGTACTAGTGTAGATTTAGTACTTGTTGACTGGGACAGGATGAGTACCAGTGTAGATTTAGTACTTGTTGACTGGGACAGGATGAGTACTAGTGTAGATTTAGTACTTGTTGACTGGGACAGGATGAGTACTAGTGTAGATTTAGTACTTGTTGACTGGGACAGGATGAGTACTAGTGTAGATTTAGTACTTGTTGACTGGGACAGGATGAGTACTAGTGTAGATTTAGTACTTGTTGACTGGGACAGGATGAGTACTAGTGTAGATTTAGTACTTGTTGACTGGGACAGGATGAGTACTAGTGTAGATTTAGTACTTGTTGACTGGGACAGGATGAGTACTAGTGTAGATTTAGTACTTGTTGACTGGGACAGGATGATTGCTAGTAGATTTAGTACTTGTTGACTGGGACAGGATGATTGCTAGTAGATTTAGTACTTGTTGACGGGGACAGGATGACTACTAGTGTAGACTTTAGCTACTTTTGTGAACATGCAACTGAAAAGGTCTTATTGTATGAAATATGTGGACAAAACGGACCAAATGTATATTTTGATTTAAGTAATACATTACCTTCTGGTATTCCATAGCTTGTTGTTCAATGATGGAATGTCCATCTTCCAAATATTACGAATTCTTCCTCCCATGGATGAATCTCTGTAGAGAGGTATGGAAAAAATCCAAAATATAACATGAAGCCAGTCTGTAAGTTGACGGCACATGCATGGTTTTCATATTTTCTTGGATGATTTTTGCAAAAAGCACTCTGTAAATTGTGTGCCTTAAATCATGGCACCCAATATTTATTTTCAGAGTTTATTACCAATAGTTTATAATTTTATTGTGAAAAAATAAGCTCTCTTGAACTTTATCCAGGGCATTTGTTGTCAGTGATATCAACAAGGCCCATTTAATTTTATCTCCACCCCTTGGTAGTGTGTATTTCTATTAATGTATTGTTTTTTTTATATTCTTGTGCTGGTATCTGCTCTCATATTGCCAAACCTGAGACTTGTTCTTATACTTTTCTTTAGCTAGTGTACATACTTTTTTTTGTACATTGAGTTAGCTTGCATATGGGATCACCCAGCAGCTTTATAATCAAGAAATTATTATTTTTAGCAGCTTGTTTTAAAAATGTAAGGATTAGTACTACTGTATATTATTCTATACATTAATGTGAGTTAATTGCACTCCAGCTTGCTTGTGTTATAAACTCAGGTGATTGTTTGGATTGTTTTTTCCAGTCATAAAGAGCCAATCTGTATTCATAAACACGAGTCTAGATTGGTGTTCATTAAATCATACACCTCATCCTGATCTATTTGTAACCCTTCTTTGTCAGTCATCTGTCTGTCAGTCATCTGTCTGTCAGTCATCTGTCTGTACATAGTTTTAGTAATAAGATGTAAAGTAGTGTAGTTGCAGGCCACACACCACTCATCATTGGCTATATGTATACATTACATTACATACAATGCTTGACATTGTAAG
The DNA here is from genome assembly GCA_029339505.1 of Unio delphinus. Taxonomy (NCBI): domain Eukaryota; kingdom Metazoa; phylum Mollusca; class Bivalvia; order Unionida; family Unionidae; genus Unio; species Unio delphinus. The sequence goes on along the minus strand of JAQISU010000303.1, from coordinate 621,678 downwards.
TACTCACATTCCTTGCATTCTTTATTTCAAAGCATGAGAAATATGGTCACAAGAAGGTTTCGTTGGATTCCTACACCACCTGCGTTTTCTTCATGGACTGTAGACAGACAGAGTGACTTCTCTGGATCCTTCAGAACTCTGAAAGGAATTTCTAGACCATCACATTCAGTGTCAGTCTCTTTGGAAAGGTAGATGGCCCAAGAACCAATGGGGTCTCAGGCCTCTCAAGGGAAGAATAACCAGGGCAGAGAGTGAGCCACACATTCAGGAAGGATATCAGTGACCTTTCCAAGCCTGTAGAGAAGAGAGTGATAAACATTTTCCAATGATGGAAGAGCAGTGCGCTTTACAAAACCCAAAGAAAGTTGAGAGGCTGGTGCACCCCTCCCCCCTGACTGGTCAGCATTCACCGGCAACCAGTTATCGTAACCCAGTCAATATGACATAGATCAAACACCCACTCACACCCATTAGGGAGAAGCATTGCTCTCTGCAGGTCTTTAGCTTGGTGCTAAAAGAGGGCTATTATTGTCCTGGCACAAAGGAGGAAGAGCACACTTCTAGAGCAAATACACCTGAGGCAATTTACTGATCAAGCCTCCCTGGTAAGCGAGAGCTTCAGTAATGCTCATTCATTTAGACCCTTTTGACCTAAGTCACCTGACCATATCAGTATGGTGATGGAGATCAGGTTGAGGACCCGCCCCCCGCCTGGCTACTTTTAAATCCCTTTGGAGATTGGCTGTCAACACATTGATACCTGATAGGAGAAGAGGATCCGATTGGCATATCCCCTTTTGCTGATAATCCCACTTAATCCCTGTGGGATCATCCCTTTCAGGAATGTGATGTTTCCTTTCCTTAATACCATCTTGGACTTTGATGGCCTGGCATCAAAGCAAGGTTAATGTTGCCAGTTGCAATCGGACACCAGCCTCATACATATTGGAGCCATCTTCCCTAAAGCAGTCTCAGGACTAGGGCTTACCTTACCCCCAAGACATAGACAAAGACAAAAGCCTTGCATCTGACAATGAAAGCAAGATAATGTCATCCTGGTGGGATTACAGGAGTTCGATTATGAGCAGGCTGAAATCATGGCTGCCTCCTCCTTCCAGTCGATTTATGCGGAGGAGGAAGAAGAAGCGTGTTCCTTTGACAGGGCAGTAAACAAGGTTAATCGGCTTCTTCCATGAGAGTTGTGTCCAAGGACCTAACGTACAGAAGACCCAAAAAGTCTCGCCAGCTTGCATAAACTATCTAGGGCTACCTCCCGAACAGACATCATTTAAGTGATTTAAAAATAAAATAAACAAAACTTTCCATGTATAGTGTCTGTTATTCCTATATCCCATGTGACAAGACATTGAAAGCACAAGAAATGCCCACTTCTCTATGATGCTGGTATCATTCAATTTCAGGTCATGCATTTTGGTCTTCCCGCTCCCCCCCCCCCATTTTCTTGGCATAAGCAATAATTTATTTAACAAGTCTTCACATCAAACATTCAGGATAAAACTGAAGAAAATATGTATTCTTATTGCTTAATGGTCCATTGTTCAGGTGGGACTATGCTTTCCTCATTGACTCCAGATCACTTACATCTATTGTAGAAAATGGAGTAAGATAAATAACTATTATATGTTGCTTGAATTAAATTCTTCAAAATGTCAAAAACCTTTCTTGTCTAAATTGGCATACCATGTTACAGATGTATTTCAAGATGTCGACTAAGCAGACCTCTCATTGGTTATAATAGTCAAAAATATGTACATCATTCTACTTTCAACCAGTGACATTCATCTAACGCAATGGTCACATGCACATGTATGTGGCAATGGGGTTTTGAGTTGTGCTGGAGTAAGTGCATATATGTAGCAATAAATATTGAAGTGCATATATGTAGCAATACATATTGAAGTGCATATATGATATGTAGCAATAAATATTGAAGTGCATATATGTAGCAATACATATTGAAGTGCATATAATCAGCAGTATGATTTAGGAGTTCTTTACAGGTGATGCATAGATGTAGCAATATGAGCTAAAGGGTTATGGTTTACATAGGGGCAAGAACTAGCTAGACAATAAGGGCTCCACAGCTCCTACATTCTGAACTTTTATTCTCACCTGCATGACCCCATAATTTTCCCACCCAGGACACTAGATCATCACAAATTAGCATCTTTGTTGGAGATCTAGGCCTGCCTGACACGGGTGGCTTAAGAACTCGAGGCTTGGTCGCTGATAACCAATGCATTTTTTGTTGACCTGTGCTTCAGCACTTGCTGGCCGTGCTCACCTAAACATCTCTGCATACACGATCCATGTCCATGCATCCACAGGACTCCAGATATTTCCAGTGTCTTGCTTGATCACAGCAAGCACCTTCTTTTTGGATGCTCCTCTGGAGGTGGAATTTCTTTTCTAAAGTCTAATTTAACAACATCACACACATCTGCTGTTGGTCAGCCAAAACCAGCCAGAAAGAGTGGTCAGCTCTGTTATAAAATAAGGTTACCAGCTTCAATTCCAGAATATGCACCTCTGTTCCACCAGCCAAATCGGTGCATTTATAGGAGGTGGTACACTCCCATCTACATAAAAAAAAAAACAGAGTGGCTGAGTGGTCTAAAGTGCTCTCGGTTACGGATCACTGCCATCTCACCTCTGTCTGCGTGGGTTCGAGTCTAAGATTCAGCTAATGTAGTTATGTGAGAAAGCTTGCCAGTAGCTTCTCGTGGGTCTGTGGTTCTTTCCGGGGGTTTTCCCGGGTTCTTTCTCCACCAATAATACTGGCCGCCATGTATAGCCTATCATGTGCTTAAAAATGGCGTTAAACTCTATAACAACAACAATAAAAAAAACAGTAGAGAGAGCATTAAGCAACCAGTACCAGCTTTTTATTCTGAGATCTTCCTGGATTCCAAAATAGGAGGAATGTTATGTCTGATCATGGACTTTTCCACCTTCAACAACAGCTCACAAATTGAGAATCTTCATGCTTTGCTTATCTCAGATGATTCAGCAACAAGGACAAGTTTTTTGGGGAAAGTTACTGACTGCACCATTCTGGCTTGTAGATGCTCCACATCCAAAGTCTATGACCAGGTGGAGATTTGTATTGCAATTGATGTGTTAGGAAGCACAATAATTCTCCTATTGGAGTGCAGTGACACATATTGTTCTCTTTCTTTTTGAAGAAATGCTCAGTTTCTATAAATTGCTATTGAGCACACTAAAATTTTCTAAAGAACCCATACATTGGTTCAGAATCTCACATTGCTGACCTTGTAGGGTATTTTATTCTGCAGAAAACAGTGTCATGCTCACGTAATCCAAAATGGAACCTCTTGTGTGTCATATGGTCATTAACTAAATCTCTTATGATTATTTAGCTTCTTTTTAGAACATTACCTGAAAGCAAGGCCATTTTCTTACTGTTTAGAGCATGAGAGACACAGGGACAAGCTTCATGCCCTATATGTTATATTGAACAAGGTTGTCTAAGGTTTAGTGGCAATTACAATTTAATATCTCTCCTTCTGTAGTACCACTTCATGCTGAGTTCCGGGGTCTCAGTTGTATCCGTGCTAGGTTATTATGATTCTATTTGGCTGCCAATAAAATGAAAAGAAAGCATAGGAAATGTCTTTTCTTCCCTTAATTTAAGTATCCACAATTTTCTAGGTGGATTTTCAAAATGATCAAGACAGATTATAAGTCCAGACCGATAGCAATCTTTCTTCCATTCTTGAAGATCAAAGCATATGAGACATTGTTAGGCCCATCTAAGTAATTCCTGATTGGAGGATTTTCTAAATGCCACAATGGTCACACACAACATTCTTGTTTTTTAACCATCACTCCTTAATGCATTAGAGTAATAACATATGCTTTAGGGCCTAACAAATGGCAGAAGTTGCAAAATTCTAACTTAGAGTAGTGAATATTCCGATAGTAAAGGTGAGTATTTTTTGTTTATTCCAGTTCTTAAGGCCATCAGCCTCCCAATGTACTGCCAGATTCAGTTAGGTAATGATAATATTAAAATATAAGGAGGGGGTAAAACTCAATTTAATGAAGTATTACCTGTCGATGTTGCCTGATTTGCTCTTCCTAACCCTCTACTCTGCTCTGATACATAAGGGGTTGCCATGAAAAATCTGAAAATTGTACAAGGTGGTTTTATCCTTAGATAGTCAAAAAATTGACTTTAAAAAATATTTTGAAATTTTCCAAAAATTACTTAAATTTATCTGAGGGAATATAAAAAATTAAAACTGAATAAAATACTACTTTTTAATTCAGATTTTTTTTTTAAATACACATGTTCCAAATAAACTTAAGAAATAAAATGGGAAACTGTTGTTACCAGATGAAGTGGCAGATTATTTGGCAAATATAACCTAGACATCCAACTATGATTTGAGAAAATTCTCTGCTGACAAATCATCCTTTTTAATGACAGATTCCATTTGTGCACTTATTTTTATGTTATATTATTTTTACAGGTTCAGTTCAGTCATTCTATGCCTTGGATTTGCTTATTGGTCATTTTGTCAGTTGCCATGGAAAAAGAAATATGACTGAATGTATGAAGACTTTATTTGAATGGATTGAAGATACTGGGGATGAGGTACATGTTGGAGTAAGTATATGTCCCTAATTTAAACAATATCATGAAATAGAATATTCATAAAATATGCCATCATCAGTTCTTGATAAAGGTCATCAATTCTTGATCAAGGTCATCAATTCTTGATCAAGGTCATGAATCTGGTTGCTTCCTAGATAACTTTGTTATACACTTATTAATGCTTACATTCAATTGAGGATGCTTTCATTGAAAGTTAATGGGTATTTATGAATGTGTCCTTTAGATTCATAATTCCACTGAAAAGTTTCAATACCTTAATATCTCTGTTCCCAAATTTGTTTTAAAACAAAAGCTCATATTTTTCACCATTAACAAATACGAAACTTAGTGGATGACTTGCACTTGGGGTGAAAAAGAAGCCTATTGATTTATGGGTAAAATGATCCAAAGTCATAGTCCTGTTTCCACACAATAATTTTAGTTCTGCACCACAGAATTTTGGGCTCCACTTTGTGGATGGCTTGCACTTAGAGAAGGTAGTAAACTATTGATAGGTGGTCAAATGGCTGAAGATATAAAGATCACTGGCTAAGAAATGACAAATATTTTGCGCTAAGAAGTTTCAGTTCTCAGCCATGTACCATCATAAAAGCTTTGGGATGAATTATACTTATGCTAAGAAAGAAGAACATTGATTTTGGGATTCATGGTTTCGAAAGTCAAGGTCACTGACTGAAAAAAGAAAAGAAATGTATTTTTTTAAAAATAATAATAATTTTAGTTCTAAACTACATACCTTGACCATAGTTTGTAGAGGGGGGTCGCAAGTGAGGGTCATTTTGACTTGGAGAAAAATGGGTTTTGTAAAACATTGTTTGTTCTAGAAGATGTTCTTGACCAAGCTTAGTGGACTACTTGCACAATAATTAATAAAGAAACTCTTTAGATTTGGGGATCTTTTAATGAAAGGTCACAGTTATGGTGGGTCTAATAGAAAATGGTTTCTGCACAGTAAAGTTAGTTCCAGACCACATACCTTAACCAAAGATCCAGGTTATTGAAACTTATTCGTCCATGACCTCCATCGTCAACCATGCCCTACTAGTGGCAGTATATGCAATCAAATATCATTAAAGACAGTATGTGCAATCAAATATCATTAGAGACAGTATATGCAATCAAATATCATTAAAGACAGTATATGAAATCAAATATCATTAAAGACAGTATATTCAATCAAATATCATTAAAGACAGTATGTGCAATCAAATATTAAAGACAGTATGTGCAATCAAATATTAAAGACAGTATGTGCAATCAAATATCATTAAAGACAGTATGTGCAATCAAATATCATTAAAGACAGTATGTGCAATCAGATATCATTAAAGATAGTATGTGCAATCAAATATTATTAAAGACAGTATGTGCAATCAAATATCATCAAAGATAGTATGTGCAATCAAATATCATTAGAGACAGTATATGAAATCAAATATCATTAAAGACAGTATGTGCAATCAAATATCATTAAAGACAGTATGTGCAATCAAATATCATTAAAGACAGTATATGCAATCAAAGATAGTATGTGCAATCAAATATCATCTAAGACAGTATGTGCAATCAAATATTAAAACAAGTTTAAGCAATCAAATATCATTAAAGACAGTATTTGAAATCAAATATCATTAAAGACGGTATGTGCAATCAAATATCATTAAATACAGTATATGCAATCAAATCTCATTAAAGACAGTATGTGCAATCAAATCTCATTAAACACAGTATTTGCAGTGAAATATTATAGACAGTATGTGCAATCAAATATTATTAAAGACAGTATGTGCAATCAAATATCATTAAAGACAGTATGTGCAATCAAATATCATCAAAGATAGTATGTGCAATCAAATATCATCAAAGATAGTATGTACAATCAAATATCAAAGACAGTATGTGCAATGAAATATCATTAAAGACTATATGAAATCAAATATCATTAAAGACAATATGTGCAATCATATATCATTAAAATGAGTTTAAGCAATCAAATATCATTAAAGACAGTATTTGAAATCAAATATCATCAAAGACATTATGTGCAAAAATATATCATTAAAGCAAATTTAGGCAATCAGATATCCTTACAGACAGTATATGCAATCAAATCTCATTAAAGATGGTATGTGCAATCAAATACCATTAAAAACTTTGTGCAATCAAATATTATAGACAGTATATGCAATCAAATATCATTAAAAACTATGTGCAATTGAACACATTATCAACAGTATATACAATCAAATATCATTACAGACAGTATATGCAATCAAATATCATTACAGACAATATATGTAATCAAATTTCATTAAAGACAGTATGTGCAATTGAACACATTATCAACAGTATATACAATCAAGCACATCATTATAGATAGTATATACAGTTTTAAAGATCATTAAAAACAGTATATGCAGTTTAACACATCATTATATAATATGCAGTCAAATCATTAGAGATAGTATATGCAATCAAACACATCATTAGAAACAGAATACACAACTGAACACATCATTATAAATAGCATATGCAATCAAGTATTGTCATTATAGATAGTATATACAGTTTAACATCATTATAAAAAGTATAGGCAATTGAACATATCATTATGAACAGATTAAGAATTGAACATGTCATTATAAACAGTGTATGCAATTGAACACATCATTATAAATAGTATATGCAATCAAGTATGTCATTATAGATAGTGTATACAGTTTAACATATTGTAAACAGTATATGCAGTTTAACAACATCATTATGAACAGAATATGCAGTTCAACACATTATAGAATATGCAGTCACATCATTAGAGACAGTATATGCAATTGTGAATACATCATTAAAGAACATGCAGTCAAATCATATGCAATAAAACACATCATTAGAGATAATATATGCAGTTTAACACATCATTAGAGATAGCATATGTAATCATACACATCAATGGGGAATATGATATGCAATCAAACACATCATTTGAGACAGTATGTACAATCCAACACATCATTAGAGATAGTATATGCAATCAAACACATCATTAGAGATAGAATATGCAATCAAACACATCATTGGAGATAGTATATGCAATGAAACACATCATTAGAGATAGAATATGCAATCAAACACATCATTGGAGACTATATGTAATACAACACATTAGAGATAGTATATGCAAACACATCATTAAAGATAGTATATGCAATCAACCAGATCATTATTAGTATATGCAATCAAACACATCATTAGAGATAGTATATGCAAACACATCATTAGAGATAGAATATGCAGTCAAACACATCATTATAGATAGCATATGCAAACACATCATTAGAGATAGAATATGCAGTCAAACACATCATTAGAGATAGAATATGCAGTCAAACAAATCATTGAGGAATATGCATCCAAGCACATCATTAGAGATGGAATAAATTTTACTTCAGTTTATAATTCTTAAATAAAAGTATTGGGGAAGTATTATCATGCAAAGACTAGGATGAGAGGCACAATGGGTAATTCAAGATTTTTGAAATGATTCAGGAGAATTTCCCATTACATTTTAGTACTGTATTACTGATTTGAAATGATTCAGGGGAATTTCCCATTACATTTTAGTACTGTATTACTGATTTGAAATGATTCAGGGGAATTTCCCATTACATTTTAGTACTGTATCACTGGTTTGAAATGATTCAGGGGAATTTCCCATTACATTTTAGTACTGTATTACTGATTTGTTTGGTGATCATGCACTTAAATGACTAGTGCAGCATAGTGTGTTGTGATACAGTCATCAAGCATTGATACATGGAGCATAGTGTGTTGTGATACAGTCATCAAGCATTGATACATGGAGCATAGTGTGTTGTGATACAGTCATCAAGCATTGATACATGGAGCATAGTGTGTTGTGATACAGTCCTCAAGCATTGATACATGGAGCATAGTGTGTTGTGATACAGTCCTCAAGCATTGATACATGGAGCATAGTGTGTTGTGATACAGTCCTCAAGCATTGATACATGGAGCATAGTGTGTTGTGATACAGTCCTCAAGCATTGATACATGGAGCATAGTGTGTTGTGATACAGTCCTCAAGCATTGATACATGGAGCATAGTGTGTTGTGATACAGTCCTCAAGCATTGATACATGGAGCATAGTGTGTTGTGATAGTCCTCAAGCATTGATACATGGAGCATAGTGTGTTGTGATACAGTCATCAAGCATTGATACATGGAGCATAGTGTGTTGTGATAAAGTCATCAAGCATTGATACATGGAGCATAGTGTGTTGTGATACAGTCCTCAAGCATTGATACATGGAGCATAGTGTGTTGTGATAGTCCTCAAGCATTGATACATGGAGCATAGTGTGTTGTGATACAGTCATCAAGCATTGATACATGGAGCATAGTGTGTTGTGATAAAGTCATCAAGCATTGATACATGGAGCATAGTGTGTTGTGATACAGTCCTCAAGCATTGATACATGGAGCATAGTGTGTTGTGATACAGTCATCAAGCAATGATACATGGAGCATAGTGTGTTGTGATACAGTCATTAAGCATTGATACATGGAGCATAGATTTGTGATAGTCATTAAACATTGATACACGAAGCATAGCGTGTTGTGATACATACTCATCAAACATTGATACATGGAGAATAGACTGTTGTGATACATGGAAGCATAGTGTTTACCTGTCAGCAAATGATGGCTACAATTGCCAGAAAATAGTTATTAAAAACTATCACATCAAACTTCAGAATTTCCAAAGCAATAAAATGCAGTAGGGATTGAAGTCATTCAGTAACTATTGGCACCACCATCAGTATGGAATAGCTTCAGTTCCTCTATTTAGATTTCCAGTACCATTTACAATAATAAACTAAACTAGACTTTATAGTTTATAATCATTCTTTCTTGTTTATTATTCAATTACAACAGAACTCCCAAAAATTAAAGTGCTATGGGCTGCGATGATTACCTGAAATTTCAGGTAATTTTGGACTTTTTGAATTTGAAGAGAAGACAATTCATTGTATCTGGCTAAATGATTCCAGTTTTGTTGCATTCCTTAATTATTTATACGAGTTAATGTATGTAAGGTTTATTGTATATCATTTAGTCTACAATTGTATTACATCATCAGTTATAATGTCAGGTCCAGCTGTAACCTGTACAGACCCAAGTCTGCCATTGCATCATACACCAGTAGATTTGGGTCTATGCAGTTTGTTAGGTGTAATGAATGCAAAAGCACCATAGACCGTAATCTGCCAATGTTATTATTTGAATGCAGATTAGGATCTATGTTGTTTGCAGTTGGACTTTAACATAAGTATATATAGTGCATATACAGTGATTAGCTTTTGATAATTTTACAACAGGGTCCATTTTAACTTGTTAGGTGCCTAACAGCACACCAGGTCATGAAAAGCTATAGTATTCAAAACATTTGGTGTAAACATGCAGCCTGTCACATCAACTGAGACACTGCAGTTTTTCTTTAGGTCAATTTTAAAGACAAATTTCTTAACAGATCCTGTATTGTTATGAAATGGAGAGAACAGACTCAGAATTCCATACATATTATTGAAACCATACAAATATTAAGTAAACATCATTAGGGCTATTTTGGAAATACATGTAGAAATATGGAGGGACATTGTTTGATACACTTAACCCCACACATTTTTAAAAAATTTGAATGTAATCTACATTTAGAAGAAAATATAATTAAGCCATCTCCCACCCACTCCCAATTTTAATTTGTTCTCTTCTCCAGTTCAGTATTAATACTGCTATAACAATACTGAAATTCACTTATTATTATGCTTTGATAAAAATGTAGAGGGCAGAGTTTTGTTCTCTGGATAGTTTGTGACCATAGGGTCAAGTGGGTTGTGAGTTGAGGTGTCCATATGGTCAGGTAGGTTGTGAGTAGAGGTGTCCATAGGATCAGGTGGGTTGTAAGTAGAGCTTTCTTTTAATAACAAGATATTTATTCATTTATTGCAGGATTCAAGTGAGAGGTTATTTGACAAAGGTGAAATGAACACCTACAGAGAAGATGTCAGCTTCATCCGTCTGATTGTCAAATATATCCATCAGCTGTTAACGACAATCCCACCCATAACCCAGCCATTCCCACAATCTACACCTCCTGCCTCTTTAAATGTTGGAGTGTGGGGGGATGGGAAATTTGAAACATGGGAGGGTGCTATAAGCAGTGAGGAGGGGTTGCAAGAACCGCCACGGTGCAGAGAGGAAGAGGATTTTATTGCAGAAAGCCAACCACTAGAACAAGATGATGAAGTTGCATTAGAACCCAGTGTTTTTGCCACAGAAAATTTTCTGCATTCTCTAGGCTTAGAGTTGTGTATGCTACTTAGAGCTCAAGGGCAGAAACTAGATCGTATGTCACACCTGGAATTTAAAGCAGCTTTTCTTAATCCCCCAGCTTATTCCAGGGGATTAATTGAGATTTACAAGACATTAGTGCTGGTAAACTTAGGATTAGAAGCCCCATTGGGGTCTTCCTGTAAACAGGAATGTCAGGCTGTACTTCTGTTAATGCAAGATAAGATTTCAAATGACAGATTTCAGAATGATTTACTTATTTCAGAAGCATTAAGAAATATTACTGTAGCAAGTAGCAAGATTTAAATGTGATGTTTCTCAGATTTACGTCATTTGCCTTGTATCGCAAACTATATAATTTACATCTATCAGTTAAATAATAAAATGGAAAGGATCAAAATCTCTTGCTGTCTTTATTCAATCCACAAGCATACCAATGTGTTATTTACATTATTATTATTATCAAGAAGCATAGTTCATGCTAACTTTCTGTTCTTTATTGATCAGAGAAATATACGAAAGAATATTATTTAATTTCTTAAGGATAACATTCCATTTTTATCCATTTAGTATTGTATGAGCAGGATTTATTTGAAGTGTAGACTAGGCTTGAATTTCCTAAGTTATTGCCATAGACGACCCATCAGAAGCAATGAAATATGATTTGGTTTACCATTTGAGAGAATGCACTATGGAAATCTTCTGATTGTGCTATCATTTAACTTTATATTTACCCTTAATCTACCAGGTTGTTTTTGTTTTTAAATCCCCATTTTCTCTCACTTTTCCGGGTTTTTTTTTCATTAGCAAATTATTATTTTAATGCTAAATCACATATTCCTGCCAGTTTGTCGTGCCAGAAATTGAGTTCCCTTGAAAATATGTTATACTAGAGGCACACATTTATTTTGCACTGCATCTTGGAATGCAACAAGACATCTCTGTAAATTTCAGTCTCCAAATTTGTTGCATTTGACATGAATTGTCATTTGAAATATTGATCGTTATCTGCTATTTTGTGATTACTACAGCAAATGTGGCTCAGTTATCCAGTTATGACATTTGGTACATTCTTGGACTTAACATTACATACTTAAGTATTGAATGGTGGAGTGAGAAGCTTGATGATAAAACTACGGACTGATTCTCATTCTATTTTATTTACTACAGTATTGGATACTGGAGCGAGAAGCAGACCGTAGTTTTATCTTCATCAAGCAGTACATTACTTTGTCAATGTTAAGTGTTGGTTTTAGTTTAAGCAGTACCTATTTATCTTAAATATAGTAAAGAATTTTATGTAATAAAATAAATGCTATGTCAGTAAAAAATTTCAGTATTGTAGAACCTATCATGAAAGACCACCTCTTTTACACAAGTTATAGACTCTCAAAACAATGCTACATAATCAGTAAATGTGTGCATTGAGAATGTGGTCTCACAAGACAGTTGGTTGCACATAGCAGTTGTCATTAATGATTGGTTTTACTGTATTAAATAAATAGCAAAACAAACCTGGTGCTTGTTTTATTTGCAGTCAGTGATAGTTAGCACAGATATATATTTTAATAATTAATAGAAAAATGCTGTCATAATGCCCAACTGTTCATTATGAGAGTTCAGTTATTAAGATAACTGTAGACATTTAATGCCCCAATGCTGCCGTTTCATGCAAATGTTGTATATGACAAATTATCTGAAAAATACTGAATTTTGAAAGATATCAGTCCTAAACATTGTTAATTGCCATCAAAACCATATTATATCGACGTTTCATCACATTATGAGACCTGTAATTTCCCCCTTGAACTGAGAAACCAGGCCATTTTCCACATGTTGATGGGTGACATTTGTGGATCAACTGATTTCAGTAGAAAGCTGAAACACTAGGTTTGATGATATCACCATTGTAAACTTAAGAAACCAACACCAAGCTATGTTGGATATAAGAGATGATCCTTTTTGTATGATGCATTACTTGGCCTAGTATTTATAACTGGGTTTTTTTTTTCTTTCAAAGGCACAACTGACATACATTTTTACAATTTCCATGTCATATGCTTCATATAGAATCGGCAACAGTTTGGTTTGTCTTCAACATAATTCAAAATATTCCAGTGTGCCAGCTGATCACCAGTATTCACTTGACTCATTTTTATCTAAAACACTTTCTCCACTTATGCGCTTAAAAAAAAAAACAGGCCTGCCTCTCTTCATTCCCTTTTGAATCAATTTGTCTTTTATGAGAGAATGTTGTTATTACATTAGTCACTAACAGTATTTGTTCCTGTCACATCACTGCATTTGGTGCAATCCCAATAAGAATGGAACTACGAGCAACTTCACCTACTGAATTAATAGTGGCACATTTTAAATTTATTATTTTTAACAAATTATATCCATCCTTCCAAACTTCAGCTAGATTGGAAAAATGGTGAAATTTCTTAAACAGTGGAATTGGGGATTTTAAATCAATGAGAGATAATATATAATAAATAGATAATTATCTAATTATTCTTCACCATGTTTGGATTTAACATTAATATCAAAAGTGTTATCTACTGACATTTGATACATTTTAGGTCAATCTCATTCAATTTTGACCATGAATGAATTTGCAAGTTGTATCATTGCAAGCAAACATTTGCTTATGGAGATATTGCTATGTAAAATTCTCCAAATAGTATAGATTGACAGAAATTGGCGACAGTCAAAAATTTATTTTACATTCTAAGTTGTGAACAAGGCAAGGACCATTACTAATATTAAAATAAAGAACATAAGAAATATCAGGAACAACATGTTATTCCATGGGGGTGGGGGATTAAAATGTCAGACTCTGATAAACATTATCTCCTACAAATATAATGATCTGAATATTTAACTTATGCTCTTAGAAACATATCAGCTATGTATTGTTTGCACAATACACATGTTTATAACATGTCAGAAAATAATACAAATTAAATATACATAACATGAAGTATTTCCAGTCAGATGGAAATAAATTCTCTAAATAGTGGTTTTAAAATGAGAATGGGCAATCTAAAATAAGAATGAAAGACAACAGGTTAATTTAAAATTTCTAATTAGCTAACAGAAAGAAACAGCAACTTGCAGATACAACAAACATGAAAAAATAATGAATGGGGATTGAGTAAATGTGTGCGAGAGATTTGGATTCTAACAGCTTTAACCATTTTTAACAATGTCCTAGACTAAGATAAACATGATCTCCTACAAATATAATGACCCGAGTATTTAAACCACTCTCTTAGAAACATAGCTCTGTATTGTTTACAAATGAATGTCCCTAGTTACAAAATCAAGTACACAACACAGTGGACCCCGTCACTGATCATTCCCCAAAACAGGCAGTCTCCAGCTATGTCAAAATTACAGAACTATCAGTTTGATCAGCCATGCTAGTAAGGTGATGCTAAAGATCATCTTGAACAGACTGATCCCACAAGCAGAATAAATAATCGCTGAAGAACAGGCAGGGTTCCGGAGTGGAATAAGTACAACAGAACAAATATTTAATCTTAGGGTCCTGTGTGAAAAGTACTCGTATCATCAACAAGACATCCATCATGTGTTCATAGATTTAAAAAAATGCTTTTGAATGAATGTAAAGAGGCATCGTGAGCCACAATGAAGTACAACATGGGTCAAAAGTTGACAAATACCATTAAGCAGATGTACATAAAGGCTACCAGTGCAGTAATTGATCAAGGTTCTGTGGGGGATTGGTTCAAGACAACATTTGGAGTACATCAAAGATGTCTCCTGCTACCCACGCTTTTCAACATCTACTTAGAGTGCATCATGAGTGAAGCCCTGGAAAACCACTGTGGGACAGTCGGTATTGGAGGGCGCAACATCACAAACCTACGCTTTGCGAAAGACCTGTGTTGGCAAGCAGTGAAGATGAGCTTGCCACCTTAGTGAAGAACCTGCATGAAACATCTAGATTTGACCTGGAGCACAGAAGACAAAGCTGATGACAAATAGTGGCAAGCATATCTCAACCAAAATTTAAATCAGAAAAAGGAACTGTTAACAGTTATTGGTTCCATAATCACCTAAGAGGGATCAAGAGCAGAAATATTGTTAGAGCAGCACAAACAATGGCAGCTATGTCAAAGCTAAGACCCATCTGCAGATACAAGAATATCTGTCTGAAAACAAATCTGACTATTGAGAACACTAGTCATCTCAATCCTTTTGTGTTCATGTGAGGTCTGGACCCTGTCAGCAGAATTACAATGAAGAATCCAGGCACTTGAAATGAGATGCTACAGAACCATCCTTGGCATCTTTTACATGGACCACATCACAAATGAAGAAGTGCACAACACCATCAGGCACAGAGTAGGCCATTATGAAGACCTCACCACTGTCAAAAGAGAAAGCTGAAATGGTATGGCCATGCCACTAGAGCCAACAGTACTGCAGGGCAGTATCCAGGGTGGCAGAAGGAGAGGTAGACAGAAAAAAGTTAAAATTTTGCGGAGACACAGGCATTGGCACATTATCAAGACAAGTGGAGCGAACTGGTCAGATGTTCAGCAGCACAGTGCCTCAACGACATCATTAGGTCAGAGACTGATGATGATAACAATTTTTCAGTCATATCGCTATGTTGTCTGCAGTATGGCAGTTAATAGTGATGTTTAGCACTTGGGCATCATGCTGGAGACATGTAGCATGTCTCACCCAGTCACATTATCCTGAACAACCAGTCCTAACACTAACCTCTTAATGTGCTTTGCCAAGTGAGGCAGCTATTAATACCTTCATCTGTGGCAGACACTAACCACTAGGCCACCGGAGCAGTCCAATATATGTGGGATACATTGTTTAATTATTTCTAAATTTGTCAATGTTTAGAGAGTTTTACCTTAAAGTCATGAATGTAAGGTCTCGGCAAATCACTCACCTTCCTATTAATGGGATAGGACTTTTCTCTTAATTGAATATAGTGATGGGTTCTCATTTTCCAGTTGCCTAGGGATGATCACCGAGTTCCCAACTTGCTTATGTCTAAATTTGATGAAGGAGAATTTATAATATACCAGCAGTATTATTGGTTACATTATTTACATTCTCTTTGAAATGAGAAAAGAGCAAACTAAAGACTGGAGGCCATCTTTTATGAACATGTGGTCTTAAAAGCAGGTGTCAACCAAGACGGGTCGTATTGTATTTTGATTTTCATATTGTCAAGAATAAGTTCTGTTCGAACTCTCGCAAGCATCGAGTGACCTACAAAATACTGCAGTACCTTTAACTTCCCATCGTAGACAGGAATCAATAAGCCTTGCATATACAAGAAGGATCACATAGCTATTTTTCATACCTCATATAGACTTAATAACCTGCAAATTTATGTTTCAAAAATATTGAGAAGATTTGCAAGTAAGATCTTTTTATATGGAATAAGTAATTTGAGATACTTTTGCTGTGTGAAAGAGAAAAAAGAAAAAGACATAAATTTGACTTAATAAAAAAATATAATGATTTAATAACTTGGATCAGTTGAAAATAAAGTTTTATAAATTTTATACGGTCGACTTTATCATTAAAGATGATGATGGGACAGCAAGTGCTTTGTATGCTAGGTGAGCGACAGATAAGTATAGCAACCACCACCACTGCTTACAAATGTTTTGTAAATAAGTAAATAGATCGGTAGAAAGTTTGAAACATTTCATCAAGCTGGTCATGACATGAGCATCAAGCCCACACCTCAGTTTTGAAAAGGACATTCTTCGGCTAAAGATAAAGTGCTTATTGAAGATAAAATCTAGATCTAACAAATATGGTCAGATTTGCACACAGATTCCGCTGATCACTGGTGTCAAGCTTACATCTATGAACAGCTCAGCAAAGACAAGTGGAAGTTTTTTGTTGAAAAGACGAAACAAAAAAAGTATGCAAGGCTCTATGTTCAGCTCAATACAATTTATTTGCAAAAAGGTATTCAGTACTTTTATTATACTATGCATAAATGCATTTCTTGTTACATATAGAAAAAAAATCAATGCAAAAAAATTGCACCACATAGGTAAAAATTCAATATCAAATGAAAATGGCAAGGAAAAAGGAAAATACCAAATAATTATGTATATCAATGAAACAACAAAAACTAGAAACGAAATATAAATGTAAACTAACGAAAACAAATGGAAAATATAACAGTAACAAAAGCTCCATAAACGAAGCAAAAAATGTGTAAACTTTCAAAATCAATACAAATAGAATATCAGTCAAAAAAACTGTACCCAGCATTCTGAGCGAAATATTGCATATACATCGTCTCTCCAGTATACACTTGTGTATTATATCCACAATGCAATTTTCTCATTACAAAGCAAGTCCCATCGATACTGAAATGAAAAACTGCAATACTGAACTGCCTAATTCATTTCAAAGTATACAACACTCTTTATGAAATACTGCAGAACAAAAATGTATGTTGCCTAGTTCATTTCAAGTAGCATGAATGTTCCATGGCCAGGGGCACATCAATTGCAAATAGTAAACCCTTTAAACCAAAGTTTCTTCATTTGCAAGCTCTTTCAGAAGGAGGTCATCATTTAGAACAGGATGAGTGCTGACACCACAGAACGTTTCCTTGCAAGAATACTTTGCGTAGGCAGCCTGGGAAAAGACAAAAGACTGATTCTTTATGGAGTAAAATTGTTACGGGTGGTCCTGATTTGGAATTTGACTTGTTTATTCGTATACTGGTATTCAAAAAAGCATGTTTGCATTCAATTAATATATGATAAAAATGGATTTATGAAACAGAAATACCAACAAATGGAATTTGGAAGGTTCAATGGATAAAGGGCAACATGTTTCACCATAAATATTTTGTACAAGATTTGTAATCAAGACATTAAGACAATAACTGGACAGTTAAGAAACTATTACAAAATATTAAACAGTAGACAGAAGCACGGTCAAACTTCGGTCAAGTGCAAGTAAATAAAAATAAACCTTAATGCTCACTGAAGCATTGTACAGACTTTTTTTGAGGAAATTTAAATCCATTGACAACTAAATCAGTTTCTTTGAACAATTTTTATAGTCTCATTTTATAAACTTTATAAATGTTAAAATCAGAATCCATTTCCACCATTTTATAATTGTTAAATGTTAAATGGATCATTTGGATAACTTAATGAATCCAGACTTCGCAGGTGTTTCATACAAAATTTTTTGTGCTGTGTATTATGTAGTTACAAAACATAACGCGAATGAAAATTTAAAATTACTGTCACTTAATCATGGTCTTTATTAACAATGAAAATGTAATAAGTGTTAAAAGAATGATGAACTACAATAAAACATACAAACCTTTAAATTTTAAGTGAACTTACCTTTTGCTTTGAGAGTTTAACCGACAGCAACATCTTGGCCATCTTTTTAACACACTTGGTCAGATCATGCTGGGAGTACTTGGTATGATAGGCAAAGCTGTGCTCCCATGGCTCCTTGATGTCAAATATTATTCGTGTCACAAAGATGGCACTGGCAGCCACAACTGATGGCACGAAATGGACGAACTTTACATCCGTCAAGGTCAGATCTAATATGTAGGCAGCCATATGTCGTACCTGCTGACATCGTGAATGTTCCTTTAGAAAACGTTTAGGGCATTATGCATTCGCATGTATATTACATCTTCATAAGTATTTATATAGTTCGTTAATGGATATAAAATGATGCATGCAACCAAACAAAATTCAAGCATGCATTAATCATGACACGTATATTCTTCATCCAGCTCTTAAATTTTGCCAAGGTATGTAATCATTACAAGTAATTAACATTGTTAATGAATCCTCACATACACTTTATACAACTTAATTACCCTCCAGCAAGCAGTGTATATAGTTGGGTTAAAAATTAGCTTCCATATTATCAGTAACTTTGTGACAAGACATCGTACTCCTGTCGCTATCTGGTGCTGCATCATACAAACTGAACACCCTTCCTAAATAGATATTGCACCTGTTAAAAATGTGACTTGTTTGCTGATACATGGGAAAGCCAGATATCTGAACTGACAGCTTTTCGTTTTTGTCGACTCTATGTATAGAAACCTGAAAAGCTGTGTCCGAATTCCTACCGGCCTAACTATCTACTTCAAATGTGCATTAGGTACAAGACAAGGCTATGTTTAGAGTCTCGTCACATTTTCCCTTTTATTAATATTTTGATTACACAGCTGACGCTCGAATGCATTTGATGTGTTTATCCTAAAAACATTACATTTTGCAATACTTTACACTAGATTGATCATGTTGCTAGTTGCGTTGATACCGTAAAGTTTGTTCATACCACCCCTCAAAAGTATTGACCGTTAATGCAATAATACTGGTATGTCATACTAATTGATAAAGCTTAATTGTTTTCAGAAATGTTGGTTATTTCAAGCAAAAGTCGTTTTTCAAAACCTATAGAGTTATGCCCAACAACAAGCATATGGGTCTATTTTTCATCCTAAATCTGGACAAAAGCTAAGCAGACAAAGCAAAGAATTCTGAATTATCAAAAACTATTTGGCTGTTTTAGTGTAAAGGATGCTTTTAAAATTTTGTATTATGTGATAAAACCAATTACTTGCTATGAATAAAAAATTTATGGATATAAATTTAGTAGTGATATTGAAATTGTGCAATACAATATTTGCAGACTATTGATGAAAATACAAACAACCTAATTATGTTATGGGAGTGTGGAAGATACCCTACTTTGAACTTTCTGCTTGTTAATGTTGAAAAGATTAGATGAAACAACTGTCACCTGGATAATATAAAAGTTTCCTTTGGCTTAGTCTTTGGATATGTCAAACTAAATCAAGATGTTGGTGACGAAAAACGAAAAAAAATATTTAGGGACTGCTCCAGTAACTTATGTGGCTAGAGTGTTCACCTCAGGTGTGGGAGGTCGCGGGTTCAAAACAAAAATACCAATCATGTCAATTATATGTTATGTTTCTGGTTCTGATTAATTTAATACATGTCACAGTACACGGACTATAGTTACTTGCTATATTTAGGTTCTCAGTGCATATACTGAAAAAAGATTCACTTAGGCATAGTACGATTAAGAAAAAATAGGTACTGTGACTTGTGCCAGACAAATAATGTTTGGTAGAAGATGAATTTCTATTCTTTTGTGCTACACAAATGCATACTTACTTCATCGGTATGTTGTGACTCGTGTATCTGGAGGAAGCGGTCGAGGTATATGGTAGGATCTGGGATATTCAGGTTGAAACTAAGAGTCTTCAGAATCCATCGTTCCATCTCCAACACCTGGTTTGGCAAGTACGTGTGGTTAGTCAGGAAACACAACTCTGCAATCTGTCCATAGAACATGATGAAGTATCAGACTCGACTCAAAAATGCATTGGCATAAGTAAACAAAAGTGATTACATAAGAGAGAGAGAGAGAGAGAGAAAAAAAAAAATTTGTATCATATTCACATGGAGTTACAAATAAAAGTATTCGTAGAAATATTGGTTGAAACACTGTTTAATGAATGGGAGTGACAATTTACTATTTCTATTCACCTCTGGAGGAAATCTCTCCACGAATTTAGCAGCAATAAGAAGGCATGTGATTCCCACTAGCTGTAGCAAGGACAAATCGATCCCAGGACAAAGACACAAAAACCGGTCAATCAGGGCGGCCGTAATGTGCAAGGTTTGGGTTGACAACTTTTGATGAACCTGTTATAGATTGGAAAATGTTTCGACGATAACTTTATCTGTACTCTGATGGAAAAGTGTCAGTGAAAACTTGTTCAAGAAAAACAGCCAACTTTCTGAAACTGTTCCATACTAATAGAAAAGTAAACAGATCAGATGGAAGTTTCAAAATGTTTAACTTTAGCTTCAATACACGTTTTCAATGACACTGTTGCACTATATTACAAATAATAGTTTAAATTTTTTCATAACGTGTTCGGTGATATCACAAATACAATGGTTCAACATTGTTATATCCTACTACTGATGTGTCATGAAAAGTGTACCATACAACTAAGACGTATAAAGCAAATATTAGTTATGATAATACGAATTAGCTAAGTTTACATAGAAACTATTGACATTTGTTGATGAACATCTTTGTATGCATTCAAATTTTCGTAACCAAGTGAGTTTTCCAGCATAGTCTTTTAAACTACAATAAATAAATTGATTTTAATCATCCTTGTCGTTTCCAGTGTCGTTGCCTTGATATTTGCAAATATGCTGATGAATGGTTTGAAAAATGTATTAAAGCCTTGCTGAAACTTGTAGAAAACTAATGTTCTTGGAACCTGATCTCTCGCATACGTTTTGATAATATAGCTATCTGCTTACACAGGAGAGAATTGAGCCATAGTACATTTGTAATATAAGAAGTATTAGTTTGCCAGTTTGGTTCGAATCTAGGAAGATATGCGAGATGTGACTTAAATAATTTGTATACAATTTAACACCTTTTAAAGCTGCCGTCGTAATTGACAGAAATGTAATCTCACCATTCACAGTGAAGACACGATACAAAGATGGTATGAAATTGTGTACCTGTACATCAATAAGCCAGTCCACCAGGATTGCTCGGGCATGGGAAGGCACCCGTGGGTTGTTATTTAAGTATTCAGGTGGAAACACCCATTTCCTCTCAACAGACTGGAAAATATAATAGCTTAAAATATAAACTTGTTTTCATTTTCAGATTATACAGTAAAATCTAACAATATTGTATCTAATCACAGCAGTCAAAATCTGCAAAGTATATACATATATATTCTACAAGATCATATGCATTAAACAAAATATAAAACTTTTCAATGGATTTTAACCATGCAACCATGACGCTTTAACCTTTTAACCTAGCCAAAGTGTATTAATCATCTTTTTAAGTATCTTTTCTTTATGAAATGAGACTGTTCATGTTGTCCATTTGAATAGCCGTTTTCTGGTACATATAAGTTAGGTTTTCGAGTGTCATCAAAGGCCAAGATCAGCTTTATAGCGTACGTCTCCAAGTCTTCTAATGTTTTCATGGTTAATCTCTTATAACGTACCATGAGGTACTCATAGATATCCTGGGCATACAAGGGACACTTAAACGGGTCGTTGTGGTCGTCGATATCCTCCACTGCATCTGGAATCCTCACCATTACCTGCCGGATCTTCTTGTTTGGGGCGATATCTATTTCCATGGGCTGGTGTTCTGAAATGTTTAGAGCCATATAAAACATAGTAGATTCCACTTTTCAGGGTATCACAAACTGGAAACAAATGCTAATAACGTTGATGATAGGATACACATTAAGAAATAAACTACTGGCGTAAGCAAAGCGATGAATACCGGAAAATTACTTTTCATTAATGAGGTGCAAGTCTTGGTATATTTTAATTTTCTCCTAATTAATTGACCATTAAACTCTGAATAATATTGCATTTAAGTCGCTGATTTCTATAGTGCTGATAAAATGGTTAGATACTGCTAAACAATATTTTTTAAAAAAAGGTTGAGCAAAAGAACACAAAAAAAGTTTTAAGATCATAATGACGTGATTTTCAATTGAAAAGAACGTAATACGACAGCTAAATACCAACTTGACTATAATGAAAACTCCAGTTTAGCTCAAGGTAAGAACATACCTCTAAACCGTAAAATATAGTTCACTAACGAAATTGTAATCTAATATTAATACTCATTACGAAGATGCATATCTAATTACATGGCTACAGAGGCAATACTGAAAGATAAAATGAGATGAACGCAAAGGGTAATTGAATCATTTGATCACGTAATAAGTTTCACAGACCTCACTTCATAAACTTTGCTTTTATTTGCAATCCGGCAATTACGTTCTTTTAATGTATTCTCTGAAGTGAAACAACAAAACCTGAAACTCTGCAGCATAAAATATTGGTCTAAACTCAAAACATTAGTTACTGGTGCATAAAATCAAAGTGACCGTGATTAAATTTGAGGGTGATGTATTTACCATGACGTGTATACAAAAAGTAATATGCACCTTGCACAATGCTTCAGAAAGCACCAAATAAACAACCTAACGGTACAGATGGACAGAATGAACAAATGAAAATTATTCCTACTTACCATCCCTTAAAAGTCTGTGTGGAGTAGGTACGGCAAAAACCCTCACTTTCTTCTTAACAGTCTTTGATTTCTTAAGAGCTACAAGATGAAATCAGTAATGTTTCAACAAACCTTCTCGAAGTACCATGCTATTGTCAAATTAAAATCTTAGAGATGTCACCTTTATTCTTTATTTTTGCCCCTGGATTTAATTGTAATGATACTATATAATATAGAATTAAAACTTAAGTTATGATCACATCAAATACCAATTGACAGTTTATGATTACACCAAGCATGTACTTAGGGCACCAGTCGAACATGGGAGCCAGAAAAATTCAAATTTAATTCTTGAGGGTAAAATTGAAATTGAAATTATATATAACCATTTTGATCTGCATGTACGAGTATCTTGATCTGGAATAAAGGCAACAATGGTATTTGTCCACTTTTTTTTAGCTCTTCATGTTTTGGAATCCACAGGAAGGGGTAGGGTGGGTGGCACCATAATATTTTCAATGCTTAGTGCCCTGGAAAGCCTTAATCCGGCACAGCCAATCTTATCGACAAACCATAATGCAAATTATTGGAGTAAAATGCATGCTACAGTAACCTAAATTCTGTCTAAACGATTAAGTATTTGTGATGACATCCTCACATCAAGTTGCAATACTCAGCTAGTAACAACGAATTACTAAATGACTTAACCATAAAACTAAGTCTTAAGTAGCGATGGACAGATGGACGGACAGTATTCATTATAAATGCTGCAATTCTTTTATAATGGTCAGCATATTTAAATTTTTGCTCTTTACTGATCCTCTGGACTTTCAGTCACAACCATGAGATACTGACCGAAAAAACCAAAATGCATTTATGTTGAAAAAACAAAGCAAGATATTTGATATTGCCCATTTGGATGTGCATGTATTCATACTTTGACCTCTCATACTTGTTACGGCTATTGGATTTAATTTATTTATTTTTTATTGTTAAATCCAAATTTGTCATTTAGGGTTTCATATTTATTCATTAATTGGGAGATTTTTTTCTAGAAAATTCAGGTTGACCTAGACTCTAGTTGTAAACAGGCTGACCTTTGCTTGGTTACCTCTTTATCTGACCTTGCTTTAGATTGATAAACAGGTCTTTAATATTATTGGTTAATTTCAAGGACAACGTTTTATTTTTAGTAATTAGTGGCTGATTTTTCTTCTGGTTCATTCTTTCAGTACGTGACTTGGTGAAGGTAGCTTCTTTCTATGACCTTCCAGAATCACATGATTCCTTTTTGTTTACGAGGGAATTACATATATATAGCTGTGTTTTGGAAGCTAACAGTAGTAGAATCTCTGGGCTTTAAGATATTAGTTGTGTATATTTATTTGAGTTATAATTATTCTGGGCTTTGTGTCAATTCATTGAAGAAAGAGGATTTATTATCTATTTGGAGGAGAAAACATGTGCTCATAATTCATTTGGATGATAAATTAAACAAGAACTGCATCACGTGACATTGTCAGCCATTTTGGATTACATCAAGATTCGAACCTGGAACTATTAGAACATTTATTTATCAGGACTTACAATTCCATTAGTGGATTATTTTTTGTGAATTCTATATTGGATTAATGTTGGATTTGATTTTCTAAAACTAAGTTTATTTACTTTATGAAAATAATTGTACTTAATAAATTCATTGTTCAATTTATACAAGCTTGTTAGTTTTCACTCTTTCTGTGTTGCTGCTTATTCGAGCCTAAGCACGTAACATACTCAAAAACTATAACCTTGAAATTTTGGGACATGAACTTGCACAATCATTACTGGAAAGGGACGAATACCAGACTTGTTGTCTTGAGTCATTAATTATGGACAACAATTTAAAGTACTAATGGTGATGGAAACCGGACGCCTACACTATAATAGGAAATATCAGAAAGATACAAAGGCAAAATCAGGTGTAAGCGGTGAAGGCAAAAATCACTGAAAAAGAGCAAAGTCAGTAATAATGGGAAAATTTTGAAGTCAACAAGCACGGAAATGGGGCACAGGAAAAGGAAAAACATTTACCTGGAGACTTCTTAATCAATGGATTGTGTTGCGTCACACTAACTATGGTCGTATTGGCAGTACTGGGTCTCTTTAGTGTCATTTTGAATTTGTTCTTGATGACTTTACTGACCACGTGGATGCCCTTAACACCATGGTGCTGGTGTTGATATTGATTTTCATCGATTTCGGCCAAAACTTGCCGCTGCTGTAAGAAAAACACTTAACTTTCAGGGTTTGGTGCAATTAATAGAGAAAAAAACATCTCAGGAGTTTATAATTTTATGTGATGTATTTTCTATTGATTTATAATCCTGCTTGTTAGATAATGGTACAGCAAATACATACCGGGTACAATGAGGAGATACGATTCACCATATTGTCAAGCCGATACCAGGATACCCACAATATAAAATGTTTTATGTTTTACAGCACATGAACACAAAAGTGGATAATTAGTGCAGAGAAAAGGGGAGTAATCTGCCTTTCCCAGTGAGACTACAGCATTTGACCAAAGTTCTCAGCCGGATTTTAAACCAGCAACATTTAAACCACTGAGCATCCCACGAATATCATCGTATAAGAATGAAAACTACAAGAAATTATGTAATTCTGTACAAAGTCCTGAACCTCCCAAGTAGATGAAGAGATACAATTCAGAGTGGTTATTCTTCAGCACTCAAATATTTTTTTAGACTCGCCCAGACTGGTGTCTTTAAAAGAAACCACAATCCCTGACTTAAATTCTATATTCCCGAACTCCAATTTCCATATGCCCCAAATTTCCCCCTTTAATACTTTTTCTTCCATAATGTTGCAATTGTTACACTTCCAAGATGAATACAGTAGGGTTAAATAAGGTGTTTAGATAACTCAAGTGTCAGTGTTACACGTAATAGAGACTGGATGGCATTGCATTGGTATTCAAACTTCTTTGCTGCCATTTTTGTGCATATTTTAATAGATACAAAAATGTTAGCATCAAACTATCTCATGCATTCTGATCCAGAGATATACTTTATTGAAAAAAAATTAATCTACATCACATCTGGAGCTGACCATTTCAATGTTTGAAGAAGGGCAATATAAGGAGAATTAATGTGATATTTAAGGCAGCGAAAACGTCACTTACAGGTGGTGCTCCTATTTTGACAGACAGTCCACACAGGAATGACATGTCTATATGTATTTTCCAATATGTACAAGTTAAATGCCCCACCCCCTTTGCTGTTGTGCTTCACAATGTATTAGGAGTTCTGAAATTTATACTTTGTGATAGCTAATTGCTTCCTAAATCACTTTCGAAAACGAATATCGGTACAATTAAACACTTACGATAACCAAAATAATCATTCTTTGCATTTTACACATGGGGTAAAAATCAGCTTTATAGGAACGTTGATGCTCTTCAAACTCTAACACATACGGCTTAAATTCTCACTCAAGGCAATGCTATATAATAACATTCTACATAAAACATCTCATTACTGATATTGGATTGTTCAACTTTGTGAGCTCTACCTATGCAAATTAGCACAAAGAGCTCACCTACTGGAGTACAAATACTCTCACTAGCAATTGTCAGCAAATTAAGTAATATGTGAAAATGTAGTGTATACCTGACATCTTTGCCTTTCAATTGCCTCCATTTAAAATACTGACCAGAAGATTTACACCATATCCATTCACAACTTTACAGATTATACATGCTACTTTTAAGTGGCATATGTTGAAGTCTAAAGTGTTTATTCTTTTAAACGTAACACGTCATGTCATGACAGGTACATCAACATCTTGACAATACAGTTTCGCTATTCTTCAGCGTAATCTAAGTTTTCTCAGGCAAATTAGATTTTTTTCTTGGAGTGGCCACCAGTGTCTGGCTAGAATTAAACTTGCAACACTAATGTGATGCCGATGTGCATACTATGTATTGTATTATGTATTATTTGTAGTAAAACATTACTTTGTTATATTATAGTATATCATGATATATTATATGATATATTATATTATATGATATTATATAATATATATTAAATTATATTTTTATATTAAATTATATATATTATGATACGATATGATATATGATACGATATGATATATGATACAATATATATGATATGATCTATGATATTGTATAACAGTACAATCAGTTTTGAGAGACCACTGCTATGAGAGACCACCTGTCTTGAGAGAACAGTTTATCCATGTACAGATTTATTGATTATATAGTGTTATGACCTGTTATGGGAGGCCACCTGTCATGAGAGACCATTATGTTTTGGCAGACAGGATGGTCTTTCAAGACAGGTTCCACTGTATATTTTTTTAGAACTTATTGCTCACTTAGTGTTTATATCTTTTTAACATCATAAAGGATATTTCATTGCTTTCCATGGCTCATGATCATTAGCAACTCCTATATCATACACTAAGATTTAAAAACTAAATCTTATCCAAAGTTGAAACCACGCCATTCAGTAGGCAGGGTCGTCGTAAGGGACTAGAGATACAGGCGACGAGTCAGAGCAAAGGTGCCATTGTTGAGGGTTGGGGCGC
The DNA here is from genome assembly GCA_029339505.1 of Unio delphinus. Classification (NCBI taxonomy): domain Eukaryota; kingdom Metazoa; phylum Mollusca; class Bivalvia; order Unionida; family Unionidae; genus Unio; species Unio delphinus. The sequence goes on along the minus strand of JAQISU010000303.1, from coordinate 593,902 downwards.
CCAAGTCTAAACTGGCTTGAGGTACATTTTCGTCTTGCGCAAAAGCAATTGCGACGGCCATGTATGATGTAATGTAGCGACAACTATAATCCAGAACGACTTTTACATTCAGTGTTATTCGGATATCTATTATTCTAATTAGACTGGGATGAGCGATGTAATAAGATTACAACTTTTACCCTGACGAGTTGGGTTTTTGTGTTTTTTTTAAAAAGTTTTATAATTATGTAGTAAACATGCATCCTCGCTGGCGCCGTTATACTCTCCATACACGTATCATTTTAACTAAAGTGCAAAAAATATTACTATTTTGTATATCTCACCATTGGTGTTTCCTGGCGATTGTCTTCAAATTAAATGGTCTCATTAGCATCGGTCCAGTGACCCCACCCATCCATTACCCAAGCGATTAAGAGAAATCCAATAGCTGTTACAATTATCATAACTATTTTAACTGTACAATTCCCTACCGTAACTTCCGGTTCTTCATCATACATTATAGAGTTTTCTCCGTGTAAAGAAACTGGTATTCGTGACTTTTTGCTGTAAAAGTATGGGCTTGCTATGTCCATTGCATCCTTGCCTTTTCCATGCCCGTAGTGATTTATTCCTTTCTTTTTAATCCCTCTCTCACTCGGGCCAGACACAAAATTAGTTTGATGTATTACTGTCGTCGACATTTTTGAGGGGGAAGTGGAAGAACTGAAATGAAAATATGAAAATGATATGAACAATAAACATGCCGCTACACCATTTACAGACAGAAAAACAACTAGAGCACAAGACAAATGTTGCATACTTTTAGGGTTCGAACAAGTCATCGAAATTGAGAAATAAATGAAATTTAATGTTTTTTTAAGACACCAATATCCAAATAACCAAGTGCAGACAATTGAGGCGATTGCTGGAACTTGAAATAAAAGATTTGAATGCATTTATAATAGACTCTTCTCCCAATTTTTAAATAAAATTATGCAAACATAATTAACATTTAAAAGACCTTCAATGAGAAGAACGAATTCAAGATGCTTAATACACTTTACTGGTTAAGAAGGAAACTAAAAGTATTGTGTTTTCGGGGTGGGGGCACATTTTAGTGGGAGGGGGTAGTGGTGTAAGAATGGTCTAAGGCGCTTTGTCCAATGCAATTAGGGTAAGATTTATGCCGATATGCCTTTAAGGAGGCGATTATGTAGAACATGGCAGCCCAGTGTTTGCATGCTTTTTAGATGTTAGTAAGCCATTTGGTAGGGTCTATCATTGGATCCTTTAACCTCTCCGGTGGCCTAGTGGTTAGAGCGTCCGCCCCGGAAGCGAGAGGTCGTCGGTTCGATCCCCGGTTGAGTCATACCAAAGACTTACAAAAATGGTACTAACAGCTGCCTCGCTTGACGCTCAGCACAAGGTTAGTGTTAGGACTGGTTGGCCTGGTGTCAGGATAATGTGACTGGGTGAGACATCATGCTACAAGTCTGCGGCATGATGTCTCAGTGCTAGACATCACTATAAAATGCCTCACTGCAGACATCGTAGCGATATGGCTGAAAAATTGTTAAAGGTACGTTAAAAATCCTAATGAAACAAACAAACATTTGATCCTTTAAAAAGATGATATTAAAATACCTGTCTACATAGTTCATACTTTATTTATGGCAAACAGTTGTATTATGTGCGACATTGATCCAGCGCTTTCCATGTAACCATTAGAGTGAGGAGGCGGGGGGGGGGTGTGTGTATTATTTCCCATTTGTTATTTAATATAAACAATTCAATATACACTAGTTAAATCGCAAGATGGGTCAATTACATGTGATTACGACTGCCACCAAATGTGTTTCTTAACAATTTTAGTCTTGCTTATATGTCATTGACAAGCCCTTCTAACACAGGTTTAGGGAAATTATTAAAGACCTGTGAAAATACGCATTGGATTTGAAGATATGTCCCAGACACGCGCAAGGAGCGTTGCCGTTAATATTTGCAGGGATATATATAATTTTGATGGATGTACTATGTAGTCTGAAAAAAAAATTATTATGTTCTTATATTACAAATGTATGATTTGTAGGATTCAACAGAAAGCATAAGCTTATTAACAATATCTCTTCAACAGTAATACGGATGAAAATGTATCAAAGGTACAAAAGATTTTACAGAAAATATGCATACACTTAAATACAAAGCATAACAAGGACTAAAAACTAATTTATATGGCTATGGGTTCAGTCAATTAAATCTTTATTTCTTATTTAATTAATTCTTAATTTCTTTTAAAATCTAAACTTCTTAATATAATTCTGCACAGCTAAAATTATTGGTGTGTTTTCTTCTATAACAGTTGTCACAATGTTCGCCTTTACTGGCCACTCACATCACACGTTTGCGTGTTTTCGAGTTTCGGCTTGACTAACATGGTTATGTGATAAAGATTACATGTAACTTCCCATAGACCGGTGGGTATGTCCCGGTGTCTTCCACCACCACATACGAACCAAATGCGTACTCAATTACCATTACGTGTACCACTAGGGTTCCGTCTCGTAGTTATTATAACCAAGCGTGTGCTGAAAATGATTTTAAAACACGTGGCAGCCGACACGGTATTTTATGGGCCAGTTTGATGTAAAGGCACTGTCCTTCGTGTAGATATGACAACGAGGGCTTAGTGGTCATGTACCGTTGACCTATGACATTACCATAATCGCCTGTCTGAGTCAATAACACTTGTAACAAGACAGGAGCTCGTCCAAATGAGGTACCGCGGCTCCAATCGCAGAATATACAGGCATCTTCGTTGCTTATAGATAAGCCAACTGCAATCGCTGAAGGCCAACTAAGAGCATTTTTGGCGTCCCTAAAAACAGCTATACTTGAAGCTAATACATTTTACGTTCTTTTCCTATTTTGCGAGTTTCACGCCATTTTTCAGCACACTATAGGTTATACATGACTGCCAGTATATTTGGCGGAGGGAAAAAATAGATTGATACCGACCCACAGGAACATCCTATCAAGCTTTTTCATAGATCCACGCTGAAGACGCCAAGACGATAACCCACTCTAACAGGTGAGATTGGCCTGGTAACCTGGTCTCCTATTGAACCAATTATTTCCAGCTATGTATCCACTGGATATTTCATTGGTTTAGTCGCACCTATGTCAATTACAGAGTGAAATTTTGACTTTTAACATAGCTTTACAAACTTTCAGTCATATTGCCTCGATGTCTGCAGTGTGGCAGTTTAAAAGTGATGTCTAGCACTAGGGCAAGGGTCTCAGACACCATCCTGAGGACCGCATGAGAGCATTTTCGATGGCCCACTGACCGCAAAAACATTATCTTTCATGGCACCTAATTTTGCGAGCCACAGGATACGGATTGGTGGCCTCGCGTGTTTGAGACTCCTGTACTAGGGCATCGTGCCGCATACATGTAGCACGATATATGCCTCATACATGTAACATGACGTCCCACTCAGTAACATTATCCTGATACCAGGCCAACATAACACTAACCTATTAACGCTGAAAGCCAAACAAGGCAGCGGTTCGAACCCGCAACCTCTTGCATCAAGGTCAGACACTAACCACAAAGCCATCAGAGCGGTCCAATTCAAAGACTGATTGTTGCTTAAAGTGTCACTATGCAGTATTGTCATTTTCATCCAAAATGCGCGAGCTTAGGGTGAGTACAACGTACGGCAAGAGATTGCAAAATCGACTTGTCGAGTTTTTTGCTTACGCGGGCGCGCGTATCAGAAATGCTAAATTTGCATATGTTTGAACAGTATTTTAGAAATTTTATATATATATATATATATATATATATATATAAGACGATTTAGCAGAAAGCTGAAATATTTAAGTTTAGTCTATTGTGAATTACTAGCCATGGAGTCTGGTGGGCGGAATAAAGATATCAGAACTATGTATTATCGTTATACTTAAAATTTTTATCGGTACTAATAAAATTGTTCTATTGCTACTTACTCGTAAATTGTGAAGTTTCTCTTTTCCTCTTCCGATCCTATAAATAAATTAAAAAAATCTTTGTCAATCGATGCAAGTAAATATAAATAAAATACCATATGGTGGCTAATCCAGATTAGCGCACCATGGGATAATATTTCCAGTACTTGGGTATGGTAGCACGCACATATTATAATAAACAAATTGGAACTTTCCTTTGAGAAGAGTATCCACGCTTGTACATGTAGAATATTTCTACCAAAACCCCCACAAAAAACCGAAACAAAAACACTAAAGAATTCAATGATCAAATCAAACAAGTGTAATTAAAATCCAAATCCATGAAAAATATTCCAAACAAAACACATCATTGAACTTTATGAATTTTAAATACAATGCGGCCAAACTAATAATTTAATTGATGTCAATTAAGTTTTTGTATTATTTATGTACATGTGTGATCATAAGCAACGTTTTGATGCATATTGACGATTATGGAATAAAATTCCATGCTTAACCTTGCAAGTACATGTACGTTACAGTTGGTTTTTAACCAATTATCATCAAACAGCCGATACACTAAGAATATTTTGTGATCAAAGCCAATGCAGGCTTAGCAAGTTCAATGTGGAGTACTGAATATGATTATATCAACACACCTTTTTGCACTTTAAAAAAAGCGATGTTCATTCTATTTCAATGTAATCTTACAAACTTTGTTGACATTTTAGTGGGAATTGTGTTATAAGATATTTGCGTCCTTGCTGCATTTTTCCTTACATCTAAACAAACGCAAGATGGTGCGTGTCCAATATTAAAAATGCTTGCCAAAAGTAAGTATATATACTAGAAAGAAAATCCTAACGCTTGAAAAAAAATCCAACAATTTAGGTTACAAACGTTTCTTGTATGGCATACTTCGATGAAAACATTAAAATAATTATTGTGTACTTTACATGTTTAAAACAAATACAGTTTAAACTGAAGCAAAATATTCTTGTCTTACATAATGTTTATATTAGTTCCTGTATCGCAGTTTGATAAACTAGTAAGATCAAATGAAATCGATCATGGCGAGAAATGCCGTCTATTTTTTTTAATTCCTTTGACAAGTTTCCTTTCTTGTGTACGTAACTGCAAAGGTTTCCGACATAAGAAAATATTTCAAGCAAAGCATATGACACGCATTGTCGTGAGAACTATTCACATCATACTCGTGCAGTCAGCCTTACTTCATACTACTGGGTAGTGATTAGCTGTACCATATGTGCAATATATACACTTGTGTGTCCAGCTTAAGTTAAATATTAATTTTTACACACACACACACACACACACACACACACACTCACATGACGTTGAATATATCACAGTGTCAAAAGGATTTGGTGCGTATTCGTTTACAGGGCCAACCCCGCTCATCAAATGTTAGAATAGTTGCATTGCTATCGAAGTGGTTAACTATACAATTTATCGGTATACACATTTCCTCAAGTTATGGGGTAATTATCTCGTAAATGTGGACAATTCGACTTTTCAAATGGGGTGGAACATCAATTATACAGCTGTTATCGTATTTTCTGTTCTGGGGTATGCACGCAAATAGAAAAACTAAAGGCAATGGCCAATATGCTGAATATACAAATCAAACTATCAGTCGAATGGAACTTTCTATTGAAAGTGAATTTCGGCCAAAGACAGTTTTGTTCCATGCCACTTTTTACCTATCACTTGTCCGATAAATCTTCCTCCAATTAGTATGTCGAATATTTCCGGATATTATCTCAACTACGAATAAACTAAGTTATTACAAGTTTTTCCGCAACTTATCCGATCCGGAATCATTGCGATCTTGTTTGAAATTACACATATTTCTAGGTGCTCATGAGTTACGGTCGGTTGAAATGTTTTCTCTACAACAATTCCATGTTTGACAACCTGCAAATTACAAGTTTCAATTACTTGGCTCCACTCGCAAATAATCAGCTGTTTCATCATTATCGAGGAACCTACCAGATGCTTACTTAATATTGTTTTACATGTGTGACTTTTTACGGTTCAACAACTAAATCGAATACATAATGGACGGCTTAAAATACTGGAATAATTTTACTTTTAAATTTGTAACCGAAACATCAAACATACGAATACATTTTTGTGGTATGATTTGTTGGACTAGACTAACCTAATAGATTTCTACAAAGTTTAAATCTTCCTTTTGTATTTTTTTTTTTATTAAAAAAAAATCATTTATGAACGCGCTATTGCAAACAGGTCATCAGAACTTGAAAGTAAATCAAAATCTACAATTGAATTTACTAGAATCAGAAAATTACAGAATACATGGCACTATTTTTACACACAAAAACTTTTAATACCTCTCACACACATAACTGTCCACGGAATGTCCCAGTAGGTGAAAAAAAAAATCAGCTACATAGAAATGAAAAGACAAATGAGAAGCGATATCGAAATCACGATAATGGTGACAATGCTGATATTGGTGATTAAGACAATATTGTAGATGTTTGTTTGCTGATGACTACAATGGGTCCTCGTCGTGATAGTTTATAATCAGATAATATCGTACAATAATCAAAGCACAAATACAAAAATTTAATGCAAAACTATTACCCAAGACAAACTGGTAATTTATGGCGATGCTGTAGTCAATCTATTGATTTTTGTTCTTGCTTGTAACAACTTGTTGGTGGCTATCTTTATTGACAATGTGATTTTCAATAACAAACGTTAGTAATCAAAACGCGCGCGAGAGAGATTTATACAAATATGTAAATCGCTGTGAAATTAAAAACGTACTATTAGTAATATATGAATAATATGTGAAAGTAAAAACGTACTATTAGTAATATATGGATAATATGGTACTATTAGTAATATATGGATAATATGGTACTATTAGTAATATATGTATAATATGGTACTATTAGTAATATATGGATAATATGGTACTATTAGTAATATATGGATAATATGGTACTATTAGTAAGAAATGGATAATATGGTACTATTAGTAATATATGGATAATATGGTACTTGGTAAGGGTATAATTTTTACTATTACTTTATAAACTAGGAAGTTACCTCCCAAATGTAGCTTGCTAGAAATATGTTCAGTAAGTATGTTTTGTTAATATACCTTTGTAAATCATTTTTAGTTATAAATCACCGATGGCAACTTTACCGATACGAAAGATATTAAATTCCTCAGCTTAACACTTTCTATTTGAATGTGTGTGTGTAACATATATATATATATATATACACACACACACACACACACACACACACACAACTATAAGGCATACTGTTATTTTCAAATTAGCACGTCAACTTAGAATAAAGATTTACTTCTCAATTCAACCCTTATACGATTAATTCACCAATATTTATACTAGAAGTTGCCATGTTAGTGAAGACAGTTTCGTGAAGTTTTCGGCTGCTTACTGAATCCCCAAATATTGCATTGCATTTCTAGTAGAAATGATGATGTTCTATCGAATAAATACTATTTAAACTAAATGTTTCGTCATCTACTTACCTCTAGCAATAGGTATAGCTGCCACTTGTGCAATTTACTAGTTTGCAACCACCAGTGAAAACGAGGCGATATATATAAAGAGTTTTAAAACGTTTGTCAGTTTCCCGCCATGCCTCCTTTGCATGCTTATTGTGCCAGATGGCTGAAGTCTATTCACCTGCAAACATACCAGCTATTATAAAATGAATTGGGGATTAAGGAATATGACAGATTAAGCAAAGTTCAAGGTTTCTGATTAAAAAAAGCATAAAAGTAAGTGTAGCTTACATATAATTTCCAGGTCTTTCAATTATCCTTTTGTGCAATAACGATATAGCACATGACGGTGAAAGTTACACATTATTTCAACTGCACGGTTATATAACGATCACCATGTATTGCCACTGTTTATGTATGAACTAGGCAATCGCCTAGAGCGCTGGGTTAAGGGTTTATTTCATTATGGGCGGGTGGGGGACAGCGTGAGTGGAAGGGGGGCGCCAGATATCTGATCTCGCCTAGGGCACCAAAATGCATTGCCTCGGCGCTGCACACACACACACACGTGTATATAATCTAAGTTATGATAATATATATAAAATCGCTCACATGCGAAATCGTTGGAACCAATAGTATACTAGTATTCAGTAAAATGATTGTAAGATTCACTCTCATTGGTTGTTTCTCGAATTTTGATAAAGGTAGGTAGATTTATATTATATTTATTTATAGTATTTGCCAGCGCCGGAGCAAGGCATTTTGGCGCGCTAGGCGAGATCAGATATCTGGCGCCCCCCTCCCCTTCCCACTTACGCCCTTCCCCACCCGCTCATCATGAAATAAAACCCAATTTGCAATTTGTTCTGGCGCCCCCCTTAGCCCAGTGCCCTAGGCGATTGCCTAGTTCGCCTAGCGGAAGCGCCGGCCCTGGTATTTGCATACCCTCCCGTTTGTTTGTAAGCCATCCGTCTATTTCTGATTTCTAGTATTTGACAATTTTCAGTAAAAGCTGTCATCTGCGTCCAATATTTGCATTATTTTGTTCTAATATTTCTAAAACAATTTGAACAAATATAAGGAATTTTTAATGTGTTAAAAAATATGTACATCCCAAATTTGTGAAATTACTTAGATTTTCAAAGACAATAATTTAAATCACACCTGTGCTTGAAAACGGACCGGTCCAAGCAAATCTGGTGACCATGTTGGTAAAGAAGCTCCCGTTTGATTAAAAAGGTCAGCCATGTTTGGGACCCCCTGATGGCAGTCAGTTTAGAACTCATAAATCAGTGAAGGCGATGTTTTATGCATTTTTTAAAATTATATATACATGTATTTGATTCTTTCAGGTTTTCAAATGGTGGTACAAAAGGTACAGTATGGTGTGAGAATACTTTAGTACATGTAGTTCATAACCAATCAGCATCATAGCAGGCATTCATAAAGGGCTCGCATTGTTGCTTACAATTTACTCTTTATTATTATATAGTACATATCAAAGGTTTTTATACATATTGGGCCATGTAGCAAGCCTTATGTCATAGTTTTAAGCCATGTAACAAAGAAGTTTGACAAGTGCTACGTTTAAAAGACAGCTTTTCCAGAAAAAATCCAAATGGTTAATTCCCTGCTTGGTTCATCTTCTTCTGTTCTGCAAGTGCTGACCACTTATATTGATGAAGACAAGATTTCTGTTATTATGAAGTATATATGATTATTAGAGCTGGGAAAGTGTTAATGGAGATACCAGTGACCGACTTTGAGCCCAAATATGGTGTTTATATGAGCCCTATGTACATGCTGAATGGGAATAATAGTATTACACCACCCCACCCCCCGTGGCCCCGAGTGGTCTAAAGCGCTTTCCGTTACAGATCTCTGCCGTCTCACCTCTGTCTGCGTGGGTTCGAGTCTAAGATTCGGCTAATGTAGTTATGTGAGAAAGCTTGCCAGTAGCTTCTCGTGGGTCTGTGGTTCTTTCCGGGGGTTTTCTCTGGTTCTTCCTCCACCAATAATACTGGCCGCCATGTATAGCCTATCGTGTGCTGAAAAATGGCGTTAAGCCCTAAAACAAACAAACAACCCCCCCCCCCCTTTAGCAGTATTTCATAATTTAATGAAAAGCAGACATGATACAACACCTAATTAAATTACAGACAATTTAAAATCAAGAGTGCACTTTTCATTTATTTTCTAAAACAATTTAGCTGTGCTGGATCCGAACTTCAGATCTATAGAGTCTTTAAGGGTTAAGACCAGGGTTAAAGATAAGGATTAAAAAGATTAATAAGGATTAAAAAGATTAAAAAATGATATTAAGAAGTATTGTACTATATTTATTGATCAACATACTTCTGTTAGAGCAAGAAAGCTATGGTATTTATAGACCGAAAACCCTAAGTAACTATTGTCAAAAATGGAAAATCCCATTCTGATACTGCATACAAAAATGGAGTATATTCCTTTGACAAAATTATCTTTGTTTATTTAAATAAATATTTAATATTTTAACAGATTAATATCCCAAAGATTATATAATCAGTGTAGCATTAAAAGATTTTGTGTGAATAAATATATATTTACTTTGTGGAGTAACTTAGTCTTTAGCATGCCACATTTTATATACATATAGAACATGACATTTTCAATTAAACAGCTTATTTTCTTCATTTTTTTCCCCCTCAAGTTTTTGCTTCTAAACATATATAAAAATGATGGGTTGCTTTTGACTACATATTCATATGTAAATGTCATCGCTTGAACAATATACGTTATGTACAAAGACTGGCATTCTCATTTATTTCACTAATAGATTATTTGATAAACTAATGAATTAGTTTTATTGTAAAGATTAAAGAATATAAAAATTTTGTGCATTATCAGATTTGCTATGGGGAATTATAATTTTTAATTGAAATCCCACTAACTTGTTCAAAGTTGTTGTGCTTCCTGTACAAATAGAAGTTATATTTTGATGAAGTAAAGAATATTTGAAACATTTAAATATTTAAATATTAAAACATTTGAATTAAGAATCTATACTTTTTTTCATCATGACTTTTAATAAGAAAAAGGCTGTCAACATTGTGGAGAGATTTTTTACTTATTGATTATAGAATTTTATATTGTTACATGACGCATTACTTTAAATGAGATTTTTAAAATAACTTTGGTTAAGACCTTCAGATTATTAATATCTTTATTGTTACTGTCTTTTTCATCATAATGGGTTTATTGATTTGATATTAAATCCACACTGGTATGCTCTTACTGTATTACGTATTGATATGATTTTTACAGCCATTTAACACATTCTATATTATATACCGTAGACCATTTTGCAAGAGAGGATAAGGAAGAATCTGGGACTTCCCTATTTTTAATAAACATTTTGTATTTGAAAATGAAGTTAATAACAGTAATTTTAATATATATTAGGTGGGAATTAAAGTTTGAACAGATAGTATATTAATATATACTGGTTTTTTTAACTTTTAAAAAGATGCAAAATTTTAATGCCTTATAGTCTGATGTAGTTTATCTTTTGATTCACTTTAGGTTAATATCAGTTAATACTTGTTTTCATTTATACTTATCTTATGAATCATGCATGCTATGGGCTAATACAAGATGTAATATTTGTTTAGGCAAACCATAATAACCTGCAGAAGGAACAAATATTAGGACATTTCTGTGTCTTCGCCTATTGAAATGATGACTTGCTGCAATCACTTGATTTCCTTTGCCACTGGCATGCCTTTGTATTTCTTAAGAAACAAAAAAAAAGCCATTTCTTAAAAGTTGGATTGTTTAATTTTAAATCCCAAAAAGGTAAAGAAAAAAAAACCTTACCAGTAGCTTTTCATAAGTTGGTGGTTCTTCCCAGGTTCTTTCTCCACCAGTTATACTGGATGCCATCTATGACCTGTTGTGTGCTGAAAAATGGCATTAGGCCCAACAACAACAACAACAACAACAACAACAACAGCAGCAGCAGCAGCAACAACAATGACATTGTTTCATCATATATTACAGTGATGGCATTCATCATGACATTATTGCAAGTGTTGGCTCCCAATACAAAGTACATGGAATGGCCAGTCTTTTTATTTGATGTAAAACTTGTGGATTTTTAAACTGGTACAGAAATGCAATTCTCAAAATTATATGGAGATCTTTTTAATTGATGTAAACTTGGGAATTTTTAAACCTGTACAGAAACGTAATTCTCAAAATGATATGGAGTTCTTTTTATTTGATGTAAAACTTGTGGATTTTTAAACTGGTACAGAAACGCAATTCTCAAAATGATATGGAGATCTTTTTAACTGATGGAAAACCTGTTAATTTTTAAACTGGTACAAAAACGCAATTCTCAAAATGATATGGAGATCTTTTTAATTGATGTAAAACTTGTGGATTTTTAAACTGGTACAGAAACGCAATTCTCAAAATGATATGGAGATCTTTTTAATTGATGTAAACTTGTGAATTTTTAAACCTGTACAGAAACGTAATTCTCAAAATGATAAGGAGATAAGTTTGCCAAACTGATTATTAAGAAATTCATCTGAACAGTCTAACATATTTCCCATTGCAGTAAACAGTATGCTGATGCCAGGCTGGATCAGGTCCAGTGTTGAGGAATTGGGTTGTTCCAAGGGCACAAAAGCTAAACTCGCTTCAAGTGTGCATAATACCCAATAGACATGCACAAGTATAAGACAGTGGTTAGATTTAAAGTGACAAGTGACTATACATTTGTGCATGATTTTTTTTATTAAAAAAGCAGAAGTGGATGTGGGCTAGACCTACCACACACACACCCATCTCGCTATGTTGATTGAAAGTGTTTTTAATATGAAACTCAGCAAAAACATATTGGAGTCGGACAAAAGTATGGTTGTTTCACATGAAAGGGATATGGGCTCCATTACTGAGTAATGGAATAAGTTTGATAACATTCTACTAACTTGGCTGTCTACATACCTATTAATTTGTCTTTGCAATATTTTACATATTACTGATCAGTTTTGTAAACAAATATCATGGCATTTAAATCATCCTGAATGTTCTAGAGTCTGGCATCCATAAATATTGTTTTTCATGCTAAAACAGTTTGATTATTACATGTACCAGTTTAACTTTACATTTGACAAAAGTCTTAGGCTAGTGTATGAAATGATTTTTTCTCCTAATTTTTTTCATTATTGGCTTTTGATTTTATTTTATTGATTACAAACTCATTCTAGGTTTCACATCTAATAAAAAGCAATTAGCCTGTTTCAAAAGCTCATGTATTGTCTTTTTCTTATCTCAGACTGTTGTCCTAAACAAACTGGAAACTGTCCATGATAATGAAAAGAGGAAGTCAATAAAGGGATGCAGATGATAAACCAATTATGGCAAATGCAAATAGATCAAATTATGTTACTAAATTAGGTATGATAATAAATGTAAGACTGAATAAAACACCAATAGTATCTGGTTGATATACTGTACCTATTGAAAGATGCCAACAGCAGTCTTTTTGGGACAGCATGGAACTATGATCTGAATATGGCAGATGCTGTAAACATGTTTTGTATTTTTTTAACAATTGATCAGAATATAATCATCAAGTATTGGATCAGTTTGTCTGTCCATCAATTTGTTCATCTGCAACTCAATTTCCTCTTAATCCTCTGGGTACAAATTGACCGAAATAGGCTGACCTTGTAATAAACATGTGCAAGAGAAGTGACATTTTGAGTCCCATCGCTGGTATCCATGGAAGAATTTTAGATTTTTAGAACATAATCTGGCTTATGGCATGGAACAGCAATGGGGGAGGCATGTTGTATTTTTTAAAAATACTGAATTTTACATGGCAAGCAATGGAAGTTATACTAGTTCAGTTTGTAAAATAATTTATTGTAATTTCTTCATTTATTTTTCAAAATCATTCTTATTTACTCATACTTCTGAAAGTAATAATATTAATTGTGGAGTACCACAAGGCTCTATCCTTGGACCTCTGTTATTCATTCTATTTATCAGCGATTTACCTCTTAAGATTGGAACTTCAGTTACTTCCACTGACCTCAATGCAGATGATACTACACTGTCTGAGATTGGTAAAACCAAAATGGTACTTGAAAATAACTTACAAGATGCTCTCAACTGCCTTCAAGTATGGTGCAAGGAAAACAGTATGATCATAAATACAGAAAAAACGAAAGCCCTACTAGTTACAACACAACAAAATCGAGCAAGACTAGATAGCGACAAACTCCAAGTTTTATTTGACAATGTGAGCCTTAATATGACCTCTCAAGATAGAATTCTTGGTGTATTCATAGATAATAATATTACTTGGTCTGTTCACATTAAACACATTTCAAAAAAGGTTAATTCTTATCTTTGGCGACTGAGGAAAATCAAAAGATACATTCCTCTTCAGTAAAGGGTCATCTTTTATAAAAATCATATGCAGCTATATCTAGATTACTGTAATGTAATTTGGGGTAATACCTCTAATACAAACATAACGACACTTATAAGGCTCCAAAAGAGGGCCTGCCATTTAATTCTAGATCAATGTATAGAAAATTTTCAGGATGCAATGAATAATATAAAGGTTTTAACAATACATGAAAGAATATTTCTTAGAAAAGCCAAATTGATGTATAAAGTATCCAGAAAATCCATTCCTGTCTATCTAAGCAATATCTTTCACCAAAGAGATGCTGATGGTACTACAAATTTAAGGTCCATTTGAAGAAAAAATTACATTATACCCAGGCCAAAGAAGAAATTGTTTAAAAAAAGTTTTCAATATACTGGTCCAGTAGTATGGAACAACATTTCCAGCAACATAGGCAGGCTCCTAGCATTTCTTCTTTTCATAATCAATGTCTTAAATGGATGAAATCTTTAGAAAATTGAACAGTGCTAGTACCAAAAACAATACTGCCTGCTTTTCTGTAATTTTGCATCATTTTCAAAGCTGAATTTTTCAACGCAGAATGATATTTTGTGTTTTTTACATGTTTATGTTTTCACAGATGCCTGTGCATGTGTTCCAGGCTTGATACTTTGAAATTTAAAATTCCTTAATTATTTAGCGTCGAGCCAGACTCTTCACATCATGTTGTATGTATTGTATATATTGTACATAACAGATAGAAGGTCACAAGGTAGATTAGTTCTGTAACTAATTGAGTTACCTTCCCTAAATAAAGTCTTTATTATTATTATTATTATTATTATTATTATTATTATTATTATTATTATTATAATACTTTGGTCTGCTCATGTTATCTCACAATGTTTTAAGAAGTGCCTATAACGTAAAAATATTACCAGAATTTATTTGGCATTTAGATAAAAATAAGATCCAGAAAAATGTTTTAAAATTTAATTGTGATGTCCAATTAAGAAAACAAGTGAAATTTGATAACAAATTGGTTTTTCTGTCATGAAGCAGAAACAATACGCTTATGGATATTAGTAAACACTAGATGTAGGATAAGTTATTTTGTGAATGAGAACAATGCATATTATTGAGATAATCTTGCATTCATTCTTCTTAAGAGATAATATTTTTTTAATGGATTTTGATCAAGTTTAATAACTGAAAATCTCTGGTAAGTATGATGATAAGTGAGATCAAGCTGATCCTAATGTAACTGGTAGCACCTTAGTGACTATTTCTGATCAGATTTGGATTAGAACTGCTTAGTATTTTATATCATTACAGTGTTGGATGATTTTAATTATAAGCATTAACTTTTCATTTTTTGTTTGTTTGTTTGTTTGATTAGGATTTTTAACGTAGCTTTAACAATTTTTCAGTCATATCGCTACGATGTCTGCAGTGAGGCAGTTTATAGTGATGTCTAGCACTGAGACATCATGCCGCAGACATGTAGCATGATGTCTCACCCAGTCACATTATCCTGACACCAGGTCGACCAGTCCTAACACTAACCTCTTAATGCTGAGCGTCAAGCGAGGCAGCTGTTAGTACCATTTTTGTAAGTCTTTGGTATGACTCGGCCGGGGATCGAACCGACGACCTCCCGCTTCCGGGGCGGACGCTCTAACCACTAGGCCACCGGAGCGGTTCTTTCATTTTTTTTTTGTATTTTTTTTTTTGTAAGGTAATATTGTATCTCACAGCTGTTTCCAGTCACTTACCAGGTAATTACTTCAAACTACTCATTATGGTATTGTAACTGATGTAAAGACTAGTTGCCATAAGATTAGCAATATCTCATTCTCGTAATTTCTTTAAAAAATCTAAATTTCACATCTTCAATTTTCCGTTTTTAAAACGATTACAAAATTAATTGACAGACTTCAGCACAACTATCATTAAGTCCTTTCTCACATTATAAGAAAATAGAATTATGGCTGTCGGTGCTTACTACTTTGTATAATGCATATAAATGATATGTATCAGATTAATAGTTCAGATCCAAATCATTGCTCAAATTCTGGTAGCCCTAACCCCTTTTGCCTAATAAGATCCAACTTTGTTGCCATTTTTTATATGCAACATTGAAATTTATGTACTTTAAATACAAAAGGAAGCAAAAGTTATTTTAGAATGACTCCTGTGTTTATTTGCCTTTCAAAACATCAGACATAAGCTACTATTTTCTCTAGATCTTGGTGTCAACCATTGTCTAATTGCTCCAGCATGCAAAGAATTTTTCAGATTCATGCCCAGGGCAAGTATCTTTTTAAAACAAATTCATTTTTTCTTACTTAAAAGTGACTTCTCCAAGAAAGCCTTATAATTTTACTACTGATTTTGACATACACACCCCATCCAGAAAAATCAATGGATCAGTTCCTTGTACTTATGATATTGGTCACTGAACCCATGTTCACCCTCTACCAGAGAAGGTGCTCACAACGGATATTTCCAACAATTTCACAATTTTGTCACATTCGCATAAATTCTGAATGATTGTGGCATACAACTCTGATCTTGAGATTTCAGACTCTATGGCCTTTGATTTTCCTTCAGGTCCATATACAGTCTATATTATATATATATACATATATATATATATATATATATATATATATATATATATATATATATATATATATATATATATATATATATATATATATATATATATATATATATATATATATATATATATATATATATATATATATATACAGTCTATATTTCATTCAGGTATATATACAGTCTATATTTCCTTCAGGTCCATATACAGTCTATATTTCCTTCAGGTCCATATACAGTCTATATTTCCTTCAGGTATATATACAGTCTATATTTCTTTCAGGTATATATACAGTCTATATTTCCTTCAGGTATATATACAGTCTATATTTCCTTCAGGTCCATATACAGTCTATATTTCCTTCAGGTATATATACAGTCTATATTTCTTTCAGGTATATATACAGTCTATATTTCCTTCAGGTATATATATATATATATATATATATATATATATATATATATATATATATATATATATATATATATATATATATATATATATATATATATACAGTCTATATTTCTTTCAGGTATATATACAGTCTATATTTCCTTCATGAATATATACAGTCTATATTTCTTTCAGGTATATATACAGTCTATATTTCCTTCAGGTCTATATGCAGTCTATATTTTACCATTATCTGTTCGTTGAGATAACTGTTAGTGGCATTGGAATAAGTATGATTTCTGAGCATTGCAAAAATCTTCATGTTTTTCTACTAAACCAAAGAAAAAAGTGATGTAAGAGACTTTGATGTTTGTTTCCTAATGACCAATTAGAAAATATGACCCTTAAAGTGTAGCTGCAGAGTGATTGTTCTTGCAACATGCTTTCATTAGCCACTTCTGGGAAGCATAGTCAAATTTGAGCTTTTGAATCCGACATGAAGTGTATAGCTGGGAAAACGCTTGCCACACCATATTTTTATACAAAATTTGTAATAATTTACATCCTTTTTTATTCAATAAAAAAAACCCATAAAGAATCATGCATACTGAAAAAGCTATCTAAATAGATATTTTTTCAGTGGTTTTAAACTTTCCTGGTTGCTAGAAATCAGTAGGATATGTTTTCAGTGGTTTTAAAATTTTCTGGTTGCTAGGATATGTTTTCAGTGGTTTTAAACTTTCCTGGTTGCTAGGATATGTTTTCATTTGTTTTAAACTTTCCTGGTTGCTAGGATATGTTTTCAGTGGTTTTAAACTTTCCTGGTTGCTAGGTTATGTGATGAAATTTTTTCTGACAACATAGCTACTAAAAAAAAACATCCTTAACATTACAGAGTAACTATATCCTAATTTATTCAAGTTTAAAGTCATTACCAAGGATTTTGTAATTTTTTAAAAAATTGTCAGGGAATGGCTAAATTTGTAATCTATGTGAAATGTTGATGCGCAAGTGATTAAATAAGCAAGTATTATTCAGATTTGGTGACATCATCAAAATGAATCCATTAACACCCCTGGAGGTTTTTGTTGTTTTCGCATGAAATGCGAGTAGGAAACAATTTGGAGACTATTCTGAATGCATCCTAATACATAGACTTTCCAGCAATTTTTTTTATTAGTCTAATGCCTAGTTGTTTTAGAAACATTGTTTTCCATTGATTATTTTGTTCACGCATGAGTGTAAGGGGGAAAAGTTTTAGTTCTTGTTTTTTTTTTGTTTGTTTGTTTGCTAATGGACCCATAATTTTTTTTTATTGAGACCACACTTTATTGCAAATGCCCACCCTATCCTACTTTTTGCACAGGTTAACCCATTTGTGTGCAGTTCAGACTGGTCTGCCTAAAAATGCCAAAAGTCCCAAAATCTGGACACAAAATTAGATTCAAACCACAGGTACATTTTGAATGGAAAAGAAACATGTCCAAAACAGTTATTTTTTCCTTCTGTATTTTGTAGTGCAAGTAAAATGTCCAGATTATTTGGTATCATTGTAGAACTAAATCTGTCTACCTTTCAATAATACCATGCTTTAGTGTATCATGCATGCCCTTCGACACTACAGACCTTGGCTGAAAACTACTACCTCCTGTCCCGTAAATGCGGTGATAGGGGTTAATGTTTAATACACTCATACTTTGTGCGAAATTACCGTGTATTGAGAAGCTAATCAAAAACATTATTCCACATGATTCCCGTTCGCTTAACTAGTGTACCACTTCACACATTGTGTATTACATCACTAATTTATTTGTTGAATTGGATACATTCTAGTTTTATTGTTTGACCCAGATATATTTGATTGCGGTAGAAGTAAAATGAAAAACAAAAACCAAGGGTTAATCATTACCAACATGAATTTAGTGGGTCTACAAATTTAAAACAATGTAAACTAGAACACGATAATAAAAATGCTGGTTGTGATACACTTGAAAAAATAACAATTCACTTTTTAAAAAAAATAAGTTAATTTTTTGTGTTACTCCCTGATTTTGCTGCCACCGAGCAAAATCGTGCCTTGCTTGATTTGATACAAAAGACATAATCAGAGTGATAAAACAACACCTCTCTTAATGGATTATTTTAGTGCAACAAACACTTCACCAGGTTTTTTGATCAAAACAAAGCTGGCAGGTACTTAGGTTCTCACGGAAGTACTCATGGGTTTCGATAGGAAGGTTGATGAACTCTTTTCATGTTTTCATAGAACAGAATATGATGCAATTATAATGTTTACATTGAAACAGAAATAGAAGATTCGAATGTTACTTTCACACAGCAAGATATTTAATTGCTGTTTATTTCATTATCTGTTGCCACCTGTTAGCATTTACCAGACGTTTTCATTGATCGCTATTTCACCAGACTGTTTATTTATGGTGTATTGATGACTATTTATCAACAAATAAACCCAAACATAATACATGTATGTGATATCTTATTTAGAACTTGCAAATTTCACAATATGTAATTTGTCTTTATCGGTATTAATCACCATTTTTGTTGATAAAACGAGAAATGTATTAAGGTTTAATTTACCAATTCTTATTGTAATTTTTTCATGTTCAGCATATTTTGAAAGATTTTTAAAATATATTTTCTTTGGGGAAAAATTGTGATCCATGCCAGACTCAACATTATAAGCGGGTTTGCGAGTTATCGAGGGAGCAGTATATGTAATAAAATCCACATGTTACAGAATTATCACTTGAAATCGGGGGAAAAAAGTTTCATTTTGTTATGCATATCATAGTGCATTTTTTAATTTTATTTTCTCACTTTTTTCAGAACTTCACTTCAGAAGATCCTAGATGCTTTGAAAAGTGAACAGGTGTTCCAGTAACCAAACACTTACAGAAGATAATTGTGAACAATATAGACAGAAAAAAACATCATACATGACTTTGTACAGGTGCTCACCTGAAATAAGCTTTATGCTCCTCTCTGATTCAAAGGTGTACAAAATACATCAATTAAATTAATTTGGGCATTAATATATGAGATCAAAACAGAGCATCAAATTGTTACATCTTAAGTTTTGCCTGCATGACATTCTTGTTGGAGCATCGTTGGTTATTATATTGATTATTTGCAGCATAATCGACAAGAGAAGCCAAATGATCATTTGGCGTAATAACTACCCATTGTGTATTTTATAATCTCATTATTGTACATTTGGATATGTTTACAGCAGATCAGACACCATTTTAATTTTTTTTTTAGAATCTTAAGTCTCTATTGCATGTTTGTCCTACTTGCTCATACTATTAATAATAACATGATTGATTGTTATTGTGCACTAACTAAAAGACGAAACGAATTTCTGTAATGGAGCAACATCCTGCTTTCTGTTATCATTTTTTATTTCTTTGTTCCACCATAAGCAAGACATTCATTAAACCTCAGCTTGCATGCATATCTGATTCAGAAAGAAATGTTTCTGTGAGAATCACACAGAATTGGTCTCTCTTAATTCAATACGTAATTCCCAAATGTGTTACTCGGGTTTTAGATTGATGTATTTTTGGTCGTAATAACTTTTACACTAAAGCCATTTATTGTAATAAGTCAATTTTAGTAACCTAAATGTCAATGACTACTAGAGCAACTGTCATAAAGTTTATGTTAGGGTTATATTACCATGTTAGAGTCACTCATTAGTCAGGATTCATGTTTGGATCATTTGGAATATTAAACAGTACTCTGCTTCTTTACATTAAGAAGGTAACCATGACAGCATAGGTACTTCATTGACATTTTATCGGTATAAATATTGATTGATTCATTGATTGAAAGAAGCAAGTGTAAAGATGTCATTCAAAAGTCCGAAAAGATTATAAAGTTTCAAAATTGATTTAGCAGGATCTTTTTTAAAAAAAATTTAGAGCAAGTAAGTTTGACAGATAATTGGCATAATTTAATAGTTTTGTTTTAAAAAATGCAGAGATTATACACTTACAAAATGCTGTAAATATGGTTTAATTAAAACAACCCACTTAAAAATGTGTGCAAGATCTTAATCAGTGGTTTAATGGGAGCAAGTAGTGAATTATCCTTACTACATAGGTACCACCATTGCTACTGGTCAATCAATCGGATTACCTCTGTACTTTACCTTCACTAGATAAACAAAGAAATCACTTCCTAGAGTGAATTTTGAGGTTTTAAATTACTTTAAATGTCAAGTACTTATATGGTACTAAAAAAGAGGTGAAATAATTTAATCACCAGAAATATATGTACATATGACTTACACCATGAGTGCTATTTACAAAACCATCTGATGAAACAGCCTGAAATGGACAATGGAAAATCTTTGTAAGTTACAAGTTCATGTGGCTGTGCTGAATTCTCAAAGTCCTCCAAGTAGCTCTATAGTGACTGTTGCCTGACATTCGTGATGACAGTAAATGATTTGGCTAACTTAGCGCTGTGATTTGTCCTTTGCCTACATGTTCACCTGAACACTTCATAAATTGAATAAGGTTAAATTTTATTCAGTTATGCCAGGTATGCTTTATCGTGTGCCTTGTTTGTAATACATGAGAGAAAAATAAGTAGTAAAAGAAGACAAAGTGAAAGAATGATAGTTTTAGCCAAAACATTTACAATTTTAAAAATGAAGTACTCTATAGATATCTGATTAATATTTTGATTTATATTTGACTGTGAGTATAATGTGTACATCCATATAAAAATTACCCCATAAATGCAGTGTTTTGGAGAAAATATATTCACTTACATGTAAAATGTTCATCTGGCATAACTCTGAATTCCAAATGAAGTAAACTTAACACATTGACACTTTCAAAGAATAAAATGATAATAAAAGACCCATTTCTGAAGAATTTCTACTTTTGCTTCATTAACTATGCCATGTAATGTGCTAAGAAACACCTTTTAACTTACAGGCCTTTTAACCAGCTCATCTTCTTCCCAAGTTTCTTAAATTTTGATTGCACGATCCATACCCAAACATACTTTGGAACATACATTGATATACATGTGTACATCAACTGCTGGACTGCTAGCAATGGGGCTGCCTATAAATTTTCAAGGGTGGATAGCTGACCACTCATCTTCAGTTTATAAAAATAACTTAAAAGATATAAATACTTCTATATCACTTTGACTGTAAAAAGTATTTCAGTAAATACTGTTTTTTGCTATATGTAAATATTTGCCTTTTATTACTCTATAACATACTGTTAAGTCCTGAGATTAATGGCAATATGCAAACAATAATTGGAATAGAAAAACTTTTATCACAGATCGGAAGAATCTTCATAAAATGAATATGAATATTTTGGATAAATAAATGGTATACTGTTCCACAAGGACGTTCCCTATAGGTGAATTGTATGATGAAATCAGACCTTAGAGTCTGATTTGACAAAAAGAAAAGTCCCTCAATGGGCAAATGTTTGACTGTCGTGTTATTTTCTAATCATTATGGTAACCATCATGGATACATTATAAAACTCCACGAAAATTAATTTCCATTAAAGTAGTATATTTCCTACATGTCCAATTTGTTTGCACGATTCCTGTAAGTGCAGTACAAAATTCATTGTGATGGCCTTGGATCTAGATTCAAATATAATGGGGAGAAAATCATTGATGAGAGATATACTAACATGCTATATTTTGGTTAATCCATAATTTCTACTGGTCATAGACCAAGAGGGGTTATAGGATGGTCTGTTATTCTTTGTCTGTCCATCCATTGGCAAAAGTTTACTGCTGTCATCCCAAACCACATGAAGCTTTACACAGTCGTCTCATGGTCTAGTTCTTCCAACTTGAAAATGGGGCTGTTTGGACATCCAGTATGGACACCAGTGACCATCTCGAAAATCTTCACTTCCTTTGAATGGATCGTCATTTCAACTTTGGCTTTTCACTAGAAGAATGAATATGATGCTAGCTGGTCCTACATCAGATTGGTCCAATATAGCCACCATCTTGAAAATATTACAGCTAAATATTTAATGAGATTTTCAACTGAATACTTTGTATATGGCACATTTAATGTGGCTGCCCTAATGACTGTATTGACAATCTTGTTGTCACTACCCCTCCCCCTCCAATAGATGGAGAATCATACTGACATGAGATTTTCACCGAAAGACCTCTGCTGATGTTTACTTTATCCCAAATGAAATTGGCACCTCAGTGATGTACACAAATGTTATTAATGACCCATGAATTTAATCCATTGTTATGTTTTCAAGGAAGTGACACTGGTTTTAGAGTTTTGCAAAAGGCAAGCTTGATTGTCATATGTGATTGATTAAAAGATGTGCATTGTTACGTGAATCCATCAATACCTCGATCATGAAAATCAGTTGGAAGAAAGGTGGATTTGTCGGTTTTAGGGTTAGCGATTTGGGTTAGGTTTCAGATTTAACAGGATTTTAGTGCAATATGTGCCTCATCAACACCGATCGTACCTGGATGATGCAAATCGGTTTAGGTGGTTAGGAGAAAAATAAATGTTTGTGGCTTAAGAGTTTGTGTTTGGGTTGTCTGGAGAAAATGTACGAACAGAAATTAGTTTTGATGGGATTTTCACTGCAATAGTTGCCTTATCTAAGCCAACACACAGGTACATCACTCGTAAAAATTGGTCCAAATGTCAGGGAGAAAAATGGATTTTTGTCTTTTAGGATTAGAGTTTGAGATTTGGGTTAGGCTTTTCTGAAAAAGACATGGATGGATATTATATTTTTCACAAGGTTTTTGTTGGAATACCTGGTTCGGTAAAATCGGTCTATGTAAATAACCAAAAACATTTATGTGGAAACTAATGTCTTTCAGACAGATCAACTTTTGTCCATTTGACCCTGAAATCACTAGGTTTCTGTTTCTTCCTTAACCAACGTGCAAGTAATACAGCTAGCACCATAATTGTTATGCAAACTATTGTTATTGTGCAGAAATCAATTTTTCTTCTATTAGCAAGGGATCTAAATTTTTTACCTTTGTTCTCACCTCTTGTGCAAGCATATGTCGTTCACAGGCGTAGCTAGAGTGTTTGGCGCCCGGGGACAATATTCATTCCCCCCCCCACCTCAACTCCGAAACCCATTATTTTCATCAATAAAATCACCATTACCCGTTACAACCTATTTCAAAGCCCATTTTGGCGCCCCCCCCCCCCGTATAATGCCCGGGGACATATGTACCCCCTGCCCCCCCCCCCCCCCTTAGCTACGCCTCTGATGTCATTCTCAACTAATGTTATTGCGTGGACGCCATTTTTTAAAATTCTTTCTGTCACTGTGTCTGTGAGTGCACGTGTGTGTGTGTGGATTATGCCTCAAACGTGTAGCATCACATCCCCCTCTCCCAGTATCATTATCTTGATGCCAGGCATACCAGTTCTAACACTAACCTCTAAATGCTGAGCGCGTCTTTGTCAACATGTGTCTAGTGCAAATTATATTTCTCAAGGAATTCAAGATAAGACCGTTTCTTCCCATTTAAAATACTGAGTATCGAAACTGTTTAATATTTTTTAGTGATAACACAATTTTCATTTTACCCCATGTGGTGGATATACTGTATGCCAGCTTGGCACAAATTTAATTTAAGACCAAGAAGGCATCATAAAAAGTGGTTATGTGGAAATCCCATGTTGGTATTTTCAATTTGGCATAGCAATGGTAAGATTTCAAAATGGATGCCATAGTGGTCCCATTTAATATCACACTGGCAATATTTCTACCTATTACCAACTAAACATAATAAGAAGTATTAGTGAAAGCACAATGTCAATATGACCAGCTGTCTATGGGGCCCCAAGTGGTCTAAAGTAATCTCCGTTACGGATCACTGCCATTTCACCTCTTGTCTTCGTGGGTTCGAGTCTCAGATTCGGCCAATGTGAGTATGTGAGAAAGCTTGCCAGTAGCTTCTTGTGGGTCTGTGTTTTTTTCCAGGGGCTTTCTCTGGTTCTTCTACAATTAATACTGGCCGCCATGGCACAACAAACTATTCTGGTGAAATCCACATGACAATATTTCCCTTCCTTTTGGAGTTGTAGCAATAGCAAGATTTTCAAGATGGCCAGATAGTATTCACTAAGAAATACCAAAAAGGTATTAATAATGGATAAACTGAGAATCAAAGCAACATCACTAGCTTGCCCCAATAATTATAAATTATGAACCAACCAGACATTATAAGAAGTGTTTTTTGTTAAAATCACATGTTTACCAGTATCTTACCATTCATTGAAAAGGAGTAGTAATACATATATTTTTTCATAAAGATGGCAGCTGTGGTAGTTATATTGGATGTTTGAGTGACACCATTTTCATTTAGGACCAATTAGACCCTGGAATGAATGTGTGTTTGTGTAAAGTTTCATGGCAATACTTGAGGTAGTTTGGGAGTAGCAATAACATTCTTGGCACAGATTGATGACAGATAACAGGTCATCCCATAACCTCTTCTGTTCTATGACCAGTGATATTGCTCAAATCAGGCCCGCACCTAGGAAATTCTGGGCCCCAGGCAGCTGACAGAGTTTGGGCCTCTTTCATGTTTCAAATATGTGCGTATATGTGCCTATCTAGCTCGGGCCCCTGACAAGTGCCATGGTTGCCCTCCTCTAGGTGCGGGCCTGCTAAAATACACTCTTTAGGTCACAGGAACATGATCTGAATGTAGAACACACCACCATCCTAAGATGTACCTACAGTGCAAGTTGTCTTCACACTGCTGAAATCTCTGTTGAAGACAATGAAGATAGCCAGAAAGACTCCAGGAGTACGGCAACACTGACTTAACAGGATAACGATACATTGCAGATTGTGGTGATTATAAATAACTTTGATCATTGGTCAAGGTATACTGCCCTGTAGTAAAAGTAATGAACAGAAGACACTATTTTCACATCTTGATTCCAAATGAGATAAGGCTTATCATTACACAAAAGTGTAATAATCTTCATAGTTTTGTAACTTAAGATGGACAGTTCGAGCCACTTGGCCAAAATGAATCCAATAAAAAAAATAGACTGATATCATAATATGTAAGCCTTATGACTAGAGCATAAATCATATAAATAAATAAAAATTTACTCCAATGAAAGAAAAGTATAGATACATTAAAATTTTGACCAAGTTTAATTTATTAATATTTTGAATGGTAAAATATCAACACTTTCATGACAAGCAAATAATTGTATTTTACCCTTTTTCAAATATATTACATTTTCTAAATCAGTCACAGCTTCTTAAATGAACACATTTAATGTCCCAACAAGATGTCATGCCCTTTTTCAAGTTTTGGTTTTCACTGAGTTTCCAGTGTTTCACCAGTCACTGAAATGTTTCTTATCAATTCTTAAGTTTCAATTTGTTTAAAACCCCTGGAGATTTGAAGGATGAGTCCTTTCATAAAAATGCTTAGTTTATATAGACATACAAGAATCTAAGATTTATATTCATTTTAGAAACATTTTCATGGACACTGTATGCAATGATGGACATTTCATCATAGTAACAACTCGTTACTTCTCCAATTGGAACAATATTTGAAGTGTCTTTTGTGAAGATACAACAGAGAAGAAACAAAACTAGTTCATCCTTTAGCAGGGAAGACACCAAATTCTAATATAAGTACTCTATGTATCAGAACTGTTATGGAGGACAATCAGCAAATATAGTTGCATAGTAATTTTTTTTATTTTTGTTAGTCATATGGAATTGGATAACCAATGCACATTTAGATAACTAACTTTGTCATGCTGCTCTTTTGCTGTGTATATACCAAGTTCTGGTCAGTCTTATGGAACACCCATGGAGAACACCTGCAAGAAAATACTATCCTTCATAAATGCAGGGTGGAGTTGGAAGTTTACAGGTAGTGATTTAACCTAAACAATTAAAAGAAACCAGTATGATCACATGTATATGACATGCAATATGTTTTTTTTTTAAAAAAGCATAATGTTTACAATTTTCAGTCATATTGCTATGATGTTTGAGACCAGGTCGACCAGTCCTAACATTAACCTCTTAATACTGAGCGCCAAGTGAGGCAGCTGTTAGTACCATTTTTTATAAGTCTTTTGTAAGTTAGGGGAACAAAGAAATGGTTAGAAGCCATGTATATATGTTAGACACCATAGTTATGGTTGGTCTTCTTTGTAAAGGTATGAGAACCCAGCTTTGTTGGGTGTGAAAAGTTGCACATGGATGTTGAAAGGACCTATAAAGGCATCATAAATCTCACCATGTTGACAGACAGCCTGGGGGCATTGCCTGCTAAGTTAAATAGAATAGGAAATAATAGACATCCAATTGGAATTGATAGAGGGTGTGGTCACCATTTCAATCCAAATTTAACTTAGTATTTTTGAGCTAGGAACTTAGTAATTGTTCAAACATAATGCTTAAAGGTTGTAAAGCTATACTTCAGGAAAGCCACTTGTAATTTTGTAAATTTAGGAAATTCTAAGAAAGACAATTTGGTAAAGATCAGTAAGTTGTTTGCTCAGTTGTTGCAGAATATTACAGCATTGTAATTGTAATTATGTGCATTGTGTATACTTCATTACCATAATTGTTAGTACTTAGAATTACCTTTGTAGTGTTTAATTTACATGTGTATTTAAGAAATGAGCTATGAATATGTACAGTGCTAGCTCATAGCCAGAATTAATAGTGTAATTCGCTATTTGGTTACTTCACAGTAAACTAGTGCATTTGTTCATGTGATATTCTAGATTTTGCAACTGTTGAATTGAATTGTCACTTTGGAAAGTGGTTGCAGTGTGTAAAATTAGTTAATATGAATGTAAGGATATATCAGAGCATGCATATTTGAATATTTGTGTACACTTAGTAGGCATGTAATGTACAGAAATGGATTTGATTCTTGTGATAGTTTTCAGTATCTTTTTTCAAGAATATCTATATCCTGAAGTGACACAAATTATTGATGTCTATATGATAAGTAGTTGATACTGTGCTTTTATTACAGTATTTATTACCATTCAAGAAAGTATGGGTATTTTGATGTGCACGAATGCATGACCGAAAAATGTAATAGCCTTTATCTGATGATTTATTATTGCTTAGTGTGAGACGTGATTACTAAGGAAATATGCTAACGTCCTTATGTTTTCACAGGAAGCTTTTAGGCGACAGACTTTCGGTATAGTTTAGTCCCAAGTCTCTAGGAGGGAGACGAAATAAAGACTAGTGGAGACGTTGATTGTGAATTGAAGGCTAGTTGGGAAAGGTGTCAAGGAGGAGAAAGAGTTAGGAGGGAAGTCAGAAGGAGAGAAGAAATTGACAATATAAGAGAAATAGTAGAAAACAGTGACAGGTGGAAAATCCACTATAATGCAATAGGCTAGCATTTGCTGGAGCGGAAGAAAAGTGATTAATGATTTATTATCATTTGCATATTGAATTATTTTAAATTGTTATTCATTTAAATGTCACCTTCTAAGTTACTCAATAATTTAACTGTCTGTATTGCTGATTGGGGGCTTAGAGCTTTACCTCTCTCTCTATCACTTATTTTACTTCATACAAAATTAAGCCTGGGTTGGACTGATATAATAATTTAAATAAAATATCGGGAGCACCCCACCCCAACAAGTATATATATATATATATATATATATATATATATATATATATATATATATATATATATATATATATATATATATATATATATATATATATATATATATATATATATATATATATATATATATATATTGTTACGGCTATTGGATTTAATTTATTTATTTTTTTAATTGTTAAATCCAAATTTATCTTTTAGGGTTTAATATCCATTAATTGGGAAATTATTCTAGAAAGTTTAGGCTGACTAAGATTCTCTAATTGTAAACAAGTTTTGACCTTGGCTTGTTTGACCTAAATCCTGACCTTGTTTTAGACATTGTCAAGAAGCCTCTAAAACTGTTGGTCAATTTCAAGGATAATTTTTATTTTTTGTTCTTGAGGGTGGGAAGTGAATGATTTCCTTCTAGAACATTCCATTATTGCGTGACTTGGAGAAGGTAGCTTCTTTTTGTGACCTTCCAGAATCACATGATTCCTCTTGTTTACGAGGGAATTACATATATATATAGCTGTGTTTTGGAGGCTAACTTTAGTAGAATTTGGGCTTATTTTAAAGTTAAGTTGTGTATTTCATGTTTGAGTGTTAATTTTATTATT
Organism: Unio delphinus; assembly: GCA_029339505.1. Classification (NCBI taxonomy): domain Eukaryota; kingdom Metazoa; phylum Mollusca; class Bivalvia; order Unionida; family Unionidae; genus Unio; species Unio delphinus. Next base: position 564,698 of record JAQISU010000303.1, on the reverse strand, counting down.
TTGTTCTGGACTTTGTGTCAATTCGTTGGAAAAGAAGAATTATTCTATTTATTTGGAAAAAGGACATATGTTTATGATTTTTATTTGGATGATAACAAAACAAGAACAACGAAACAAGAACTGCATCATGTGACATTGTCAGCCATTTTGGATTACATCATCAAGATTCAAACCTGGAACTATTAGAACATTTATTTATCAGGACTTGCAATTCTATTAGTGGATTATTTTGTGAATTCTATACTTGTTGGATTTGATTCTCTAAAACCGTAAGTTTATTTATTTTATGAAAATAATTGTACTAAATAAATCATTGTTAAAGTTATACAAGCTTGTTAGTTTTCACTCTTTCTGTGTTGCTGCTTATTCGAGCCTTAGCACGTAACAATATATATATATATATATATATATATATATATATATATATATATATATATATATATATATATATATATATATATATATATATATATATATATAGAGAGAGAGAGAGAGAGAGAGAGAGAGAGAGAGAGAGAGAGAGAAAGAGAGAACAATAACACCCATACACCCCTTGATAAGCCAACCTAATTTGATCAAAAATAGTTTTACAAATATTGGCCAAATTTCATATTCCCACTTGTGCTATGAAAGCTGATGCTAAATTCAAGTCAAGACAAAACAAAAAGAAGATGATGCGACAAACATATTAACTCGTCTTTGATATGTCGCATTATTTCTTAGGAGTAGTGTATGGGGATACTCTAGCGTCAATGGGAAAATCCTATGTAAAACAGCTTGGGAACATCTAGCGTCAAGGGGAATTTAACATGGTGGGGACTATCTAGCGTCAAGGGAAATTTAACATGGTGGGACTATCTAGCGTCAAGGGAAATTGAACATGGTGGGACTATCTAGCGTCAAGGGAAATTGAACATGGTGGGACTATCTAGCGTCAAGGGGAATTGAACATGGTGGGTCTATCTAGCGTCAAGGGGAATTGAACAGAGTGGGACTATATAGCGTCAAGGGAAATATAACATGGGAAATAAAACAAGGAAAAAAGGGGTGGCAATGAAAGCTACTATCTTTTCGAGACTTATGAGTGGCCCTGAAAAGGACCGTTAGGTGTAATGTTAACGTTGTCTTGTTAACACAGAGGACATCTTACAGATCTTCTTCTCTTCCTTAAACTTCTCCTTACTGTGGGTCCATAGAAGAGAACTCTCTTCAAGCAACCTTGTCTTTCCACATAGACTCTTCTCTTCCAATAGGCTGTCTCCGTCCTATCAATGACACTCCATGATGATCTGACATACATGGGTATGTCAGTCCTAAACAGCATACTTGACACAAGGGTTGACGATTCAACATTAGTCCACATCTTCTGATGAGAACAGGTGAATTGAATGCCGTGTACTGCGGTTATTTATAGGGGAAGAGCGGATTGAAACGGCTTGAGTGTATCCACCAATCCAAACGTGCGTTACAAAAGTCAGACACAGCCATCCAATCGGAAGAGAGCAGTCTGTGACGTCACCTTTTCTATATAGAGGTACTAGCGCCTGTGCGCAGTCAATCGATTCAAGAGAGTTGTCAATCATGGCGGACAGTAAGAAGACAATGAATTGGAGTGAGACAGGAGTAGAGACAGCAAGTCATGGACCAACAGTGACTACTAAAGTCATGACAAATCTACATCCAGAAGAAGTGGATTTTAACTGGGATATTGTGGATTTTTTAACATCGCAAGAATTTATTCCGGAACCTTCGTTGCCTTCTGTATCTTCTTATGGACACGTCGATGATTTTAAGCAGAGACAAAAAGAAGCATTGGAGCGATTTTTACAACAACAGAAAGTAGAAGAACAAGCTTTTCTTATGCAACAGCAGGAAGAAGAAGAAGCAAGAAGAAAACACCAGGAAGAAACAGTAGCAGCAACGGAGAAGAATGAAGACCAAGGACAGAAAGAAAATAGTGAAAATCAAACGGTTACGACGGTACTTTTAGATATTTTAGCTGAGTTAAAGAGTCTGAAACAAATGTATCAGACTTCTTTATCACGACCGAAGAGAAAAAGACCTTCTCGAGCGAAACAACCCGATCTCTCTGTGACTACGTCTACCTTACCACCGTTAGTGATTTCTACCAAATCATTGACAGGAACCACCAGTCCCGAAGTAGGCCTTGGCCGTGGTAAAGGCTTAAGACAGCTCAAGAGGATTTCATCCCGTTTCTGAGTTTGTTTTGTTTTAAATACACAAAACACCAACGGTCCTTTTCAGGACCACTCCAATTATTTCGGAAAGAAATACTATGTCAATTGCCTATTTCAATGAAAACTCAAAAGTCCTTTATGTTTTTAAAAACCCATGATGTACGTGTGAGTGAATGAATGTGTGAGTGTAGGTAATTATACTATCAAATCAAAACCAAGAGACACTTACGTTTTTTCTCTTTAGTTTATTCTAGTACAAACGACACAATTCAATATCACAACATAACATAACACAAGACCACTTTAAAAAAGTTCATAGGTTTTCTTCTGTTTCACTCTTTCTGTTTTTTCATTTTCTTTACTGTCACAGCTTTTTTTTCTTCCTCTTCACTTTCGTTTCGTCTTCTTTTCTTGTTTTTGTGAACGTGACGGGGTTCTTCCTTGGAGGAGGGTACCTCTTTCTCCTCCTGTTCAGAATTTCTTTCCTCCTCCTCCTCCTCTTCCTCCACCTCCTCCTCCTCCTCCTGCTCCTGTTGTTTCTTAGGGCAGTTTGGAGACCAATGTCCTTTCTCTTTACAATAATAACAGGTATCTTGACTTTTGTCTCTATTGTAGCCTTTTTTATTTTTGTTACGATCTGAACATTCTGTAGCCCAATGTCCTTTCTTCTTACAGATATAGCAAGTATCTTGACTTTTATCTCGATAGGAGGGAGAGTAGGCTGTCGGCTGGTCTGACGAAAACTTTCGTATGACCCCACGTAAAGCTCTAATGAGAAGTTCCACTTGTGTAGGTTCTTCCATCGTTCTGGTCAATGTGAGAGTGAAAGGAATACTGAACCGTTAGACACTAGCCCTTTATATATATATGCACGGATCGAACATGAATATATAGGGGTTATGGTCTTTAAAAGGTAGTCATTTGACTTTTTGCAGACAAGATGAAAAGGTCACATCATGCTGTGGAGAAAGGAAAAGACAGTAAGAGACAGAAACGTAATGTATCGCCTAGTACAGTAGCTGAAGTCTTGGCTCAAATTCATGCCAGTGATTTTGAAGATGACATGAGTGAGCCCGAATTTACACCTAAGCAATCGACGTCCAAGCAAAGTACACTACCCTTAGTTAACCCTGAAAATTACTATCACATTCGAGAGACAGAAAAGCGTTCCTCTCGAAAATTTAGAACAACGGCTTACACGTATGCCGTAAAGTTTAAAGATTTCAAGTCCAATGTACCTTTGGAGAATACAGAAGGGTTCATTACTGAGGTGTGGGATTCTGTGTTAACTGCACTGAAACAGCAATGTCAAGCCAAAGAAGACGATCGCTTGAGACTTTCTATTCATCACGATAATTTAAAGTCTCCCGTTTGGATCGAATTTACTAGTCCATCAGAACTGACACCTTCTAAAGTCATTGACAAAATTCAACATGTGCAACAATCCAATGACAAGTTTCACATTGACGATGGAAAAGCCACACTGTTCATGACCCACGTGTCTCTTCCCCAGGGGACAGGACGCAAAAAAGTATTATTGGTCGACAGCCTTCGCAGCACCAAACTAAGTCTCGTCCGAATTAACAATCCTCAAGACCAGATGTGTTTAGCCCGTGCTGTCGTCGTGGGACGAACGTATGCCAACAAGAACGACACGGTAGAATGGAAAAGAGCCTGGAAAACTATTCAACAATCGGACCGAGCCAAACAACGAAGTGAAGCAGAACTCCTGTTACAGCAAGCGGGGATATCCAAAGACACTCCTTGTGGCATTCCAGAAATGCAACAATTACAAGACGTCTTGGCTCCACGTTACACCTTGAAAGTACACCCTCAAGAAGTGCGTGGACCTCTTTTGTTTCGAGGCCACGATTTCAAAGACGGAAAATACATTCACGTCTATCATCACGATGGTCATTTTGATACCATTACCAGTATCACTGGATTCCTGGGATACGGTTACTACTGTGAAAAATGTGACTATGGTTATAACAATCGAGAACAACACAAGTATTGTGGATCAAAATGTGAGGGATGTTTGGCCTCTAAACCTTGTCTGGACAAAGGAAAAGAAAGAGTGCATTGCCCTGTGTGTCAGCGCACTTTTGTCAGTCCTACCTGTTACCAACAACATTTGAAGATGCAAGGTTCACAGCAGAGAAACGCTTGTCAACTCCTGAGATTGTGCCCTACTTGTGGACAAGGCATACGTACCAATAGTGCCAAGTTTCACGTTTGTCGAGGTAAGAAACTATGTCACATTTGTCGCCAAATCGTGGATTTGGATCACGAATGCTTCATTCAAAAATACCAACCCCTACCAGAAGATACCCAGAAAAAAGGAAATTTTATCTTTTTTGATTTCGAATGCATGCAAGAGACCGGTATTCACATTCCCAATTTCTGCGTAGCTCACCGTGCGTGCGAACAGTGCATCCAAGAACCTATCTTTAGTTATTGCCCTCACTGCAACAAGATTCCTGGAGGACGTGAAAAAATCTTTCGAGGGTCAAACACGTTAGCCAAGTTTGCCCGATGGATCTTAAACCCCATTGACGAAACGTGGAGTACAGAAGACATCGAACGTTACGGTAATTGTCATTGCCATGCTACGGTCATGGCTCACAATTTTTCGGGATACGATGGGCAATTTCTGCTCAGATACTATGCGGAACAATGTACCGAACGACCTCAAGTGACTTTGAACGGAGCTAAAATCATTTCTATGCAAGTAGGACAAGTACAGTTTAAAGATTCGATGTGTTACTTGGCCATGCCATTGAGTCGCATGCCTAAAACGTTTGGAATGACAGAATTGGTTAAAGGTTATTTTCCACACTTTTTCAATACCGAAGCCAATCAATATGCCGTTCTACCCCATTTGCCGGAGGCTCACTATTACGACCCTGACAACATGCGTACCGAACAACGAGAAGCTTTCTTCGCTTGGTACCAGACTCATGCCTCGGACCTTTTTGACTTTCAAGAAGAAATGTTAAAGTACTGTCGATCTGACGTGGACATTTTACGACGTTGCTGTGGAAAATTTCGAGAATTGTTCATGGAGTACGGAGGGATCGATCCTTTGAAAGAAGCTTGTACCATTGCCAAAGCGTGTTCTTTAGTGTACCGAAAACGCTTTATGCCTGAAAATACTCTAGCGGTCATCAGTCCTCAAACGACGAACTTTGTTAAACGTCAATACTCAGTCAAAGCCCTGCGCTGGCTCCATTACTTGTGCGACAAGGAAGACAAATGGATCCAACACGCTCGCAACGGAGGAGGCGAAAAGATTATTGGAACGTATTCAGTGGATGGTTGGGACTTAGAAAACCCTCAGATCGTGTACGAGTTTAACGGATGCTTATTTCACGGATGTCCTATGTGCTACCCTCAGCGTGACATCAAAAATCAGTTTTTACAACGAACTATGGAAGATTTGTACCAGACCACGTGTCAACGACGTTTGAAGTTAGAACAACAAGGATACCAGGTAGTGGAAATGTGGGAACACGAGTACGATCAGCGTTTGAAAACCGATCCCGAGTTTAAACGCATCGTAGAAAGTTACAAGTGGGTGGACCCATTGAACCCCCGGGATAGTTTGTACGGAGGACGAACGAATGCCACTTGTTTGCTGTACCAGGCGGACGAGGAGAAAGGAGAAGAAGAAATCAAATACTTGGACGTGTGTTCATTGTATCCTTACGTGTGTAAATATTGTCACTTTCCCGTAGGGCATCCAGAATTGATGACAGAACACATTGACTTGGACCACATTCGTCAGTACGAAGGATTGATCAAGTGTAAAGTCTTGCCACCCACAGACTTGTACCATCCCGTTTTACCTCACCATTGCCAAGGAAAACTGATGTTTCCTTTGTGTCGCACATGTGCTGAAACGTGCAACCAAGACCAACCTTGTCATCACACTCAGGAAGAACGTACCTTGACAGGAACGTGGGTGAGTGTGGAATTGTTTAAAGCTCTGGACATGGGATACCAACTGTTAGAAGTGTACGAAATTTACCACTTTCCCAAAACACAACAATACTGCAAGGGCGACGAGAGACAGAAAGGTATTTTTGCAGACTACGTGGATTCCTTTTTAAAACTAAAACAAGAAGCTAGTGGCTATCCTTCCTGGTGTCACACTCCCGAAGACCAAAAGATATTCAAAGAAAAATATCGGGAGCAGGAAGGTATCACTTTAGACCACATCGAGAAAAATGAAGGAAGGCGATCGTTTGCCAAAGTCATGCTCAATTGTTTGTGGGGTAAAATGGCACAACGTCCATCTTTACCCAAGACGGAGTATTTGTCCGAGCCGTCTCGCTACTTCCAGATGATTCACGACCCAACCAAAGTCATGAAACACGTGGACGTCATTCGTGAGGACTTGATCTTAGTCAATTACGAAGAAGAACTAGACTTTGTAGAAGCCGACAAATTTGGAAATGTCATCATTGCGGCTTACGTGACAGCCCACGCTCGCTTAAAATTGTACGAAGTGTTAGAACTGTTAGGAGATCGCGTGTTGTATTTTGACACAGACAGTTGCATCTACATTCACCGACCGAACGATTGTAACCCTGTCATCGAAGGAGACCGTTTAGGAGCCTGGACCGATGAACATCCCGACGACAAGATTCTAAGTTTTGCAAGTGGCGGTCCTAAAAATTACGGCTACGAATACCGAGACCCCCAAGGAAAAATGCACACCAAATGTAAAGTGAAAGGATTGACTCTTAATTATCGCACCAGTCAAGTGGTGAACTTTGACGTGCTTCAAGAAGCCTTACAGTTGGGACAGGATGAAACGTTTCAAGTGACTACCCACGAACCGCACAAGATTGTCCGTTTACCCACACACCAAATCGTTAGCAGACCTTTGGAAAAAGTCTACCAAATCGTGTACCAAAAGAGAGTACGACTTCCCAATCACTTCACTCTACCGTACGGTCACATCGAAATCGGGCAGCATATAAAAAGGGACATTGTCCAAGACCAATAGTTCATTGTGACTAACACAGCTAAGCGAAAAGAAGATGAATCCATTTAAACAGACATCATTCAAATTTGGGAATTCTCAAGTGGAGTGCGATGCTAAACCTTGCGATTGTAGTGATGCCAGGCTCTGTGACGTTAGCGATTCAGCAGGATATCGTAGGAACTTTGCTATGACTACTACCCCTATATCTACCCTGGAAAGTGATGCTGTGCGTGTCAAACCTGAGGGATGTGAAAGCGGTGCCACACGTTATCGTGGACTCCTAGGAATTTCACCGTACCTGCATCGAACTGAAGTGAGGAGAGTCGAATATTCGTTCCCGACGAGTTTGCCTGAATACTGCCACTTTAAAAGTCGATTTCAAACCTTCAAAGATAAATGGCCAAAATATCTGCCTGGACCAACTCCTGAAGAATTAGCAAGAGCCGGATTTTTCTACTTGGGCGAAGGGGATAAAGTCAAGTGTTTCAGTTGTGGTGTATCCATTTACGAGTGGGAACAGAAAGATTCCGCTTACCTGGAACATGCTCGATGGTCTCCGAATTGTCAATACCTACCTTTAGTGGGACCTAATGATTGGAAGTGACACTACTACTCCATGTCGTGTAACACACCTAGACCAGTATATAATATAAAACATAATATTCAAGGATTACCCTACGAATTGCAAGAGAAGATCTACAAGGACGTTTGGCAAGGCCTTGCTAAAGAAAAATCTCAAGGGGTGACTGTAGAACTTTTGTGTCGTGAAATTCACAAGAGGAAAGTGACAAAAATTAACCAACGTGTTAGATTTCTCTGGATCAAGGGTATTTTTTTGCTCTGTTACCAATTTACTACGTTTACCTCTGAAGATACTTTGATCCTTCTTAACCGTTACCCTGAATGGCAGTGGGACGAAATTACACGTTATATTAATCACTTTCGCTTTTTGTGCAAATTTAATTCTGTGTTTAATTCTGAGTTGAATCTACACTTGTAATCTTTGACCTAAAGAAGTATAAAAGAGAACAACCATGCCACAACCTTTATCATTGGTGATCCAACAGATTCCGTGGAAGGATATCAATGAGAAGATTCACACGGTGAAAGATTACGAACACTTATTGCAAGAACTATACCCTATGAATTGGGGTCGACGTGTCGTGTGTGTTTTAGTGACTTGCTTTCTGGGATTTCGTTTACCTGCCGATTCCTTGTGGACACTTTACGAACACTACCTATCAAAAAAATAAGACAGTATGGTGGTTCCTTTAAATGTCCACGAGAGACTTATTCTGTTCAAAGCCTTACGCTTTCATCTGGATACGTCTCGACCTTTCCAAGAAAAAAAGATTCGTCAACTTTTACGTACGGAAGCAGTGTACGAAGATGTGTGTGTAGCTTGTGATTTACACCCTCATTGGACAGATGTACGTGACTGGAAAAGTTGGGATTTTGAGGCTTGGACAAACGAAGTATCCCATTATGCCCAAGCGTTGTGTTCCTAAAATGCATCGTCGAGTGAAAAAAGTCACTTTTAAACCTGTGTTAGTAACAGTACCAGAAGAAGAAGAAGAAGAAAAAAAATCTGTCACCCAAGACAATCCTTCTGTTCAAGACAAAACTGTCATGGACATTTCCCCACAAAGACCCTTTAGAGAAGACACGTATGTGACTATACCCCCTGTAGAGGAGACTATAAGAACATTACATACTACCTCTAGGACACCTTCGTTACCCAAACCACGTTGTACAGTGACTTGTTTATATGCCACTTTGATCGTTTGCCTAGGTATTTTATTCCTGTATTTATCTATTTGGCTTTTATGTTTTCGTGTTGTTCGAATTTAAACATGCATTGAAATAAACTTGTCTTGAAAAAAGTATAAAAACCTCTTGTCTTGTCTGTTTTTGTGTCAATACTGACATACCACTACACGACTATGGCTCACTCTACTCTTTCTACTACTCCTTCCTCCTCCACATTCAAAGTCATTGACGAACACTTAGATCAGGCTAGTTGGAAAGCCTTGTATCTTCGTCATCCTTTTAACATGTTAATTGCTGGACCGAGCGGTTCAGGCAAAACCGAATTTGTCAAACGTTTGATCGAACATAAACATCATTTGATCGATCGTCCACCTCAACGCATCGTGTGGTGTTACAAAGAGTGGCAATCGGCATACAGCCTCTTGCAAGAAAGTCAAGGTGATTCCATTGTGTTTGTAGCAGGCATTCCTAAAGAAGACGAGGGGATCGTGTCTGACCCTAGTCAAACTCATTGGGTTATTTTTGACGACATGTTAGGAGAAGACGAAGAAGAAATTAAACTATGGTTTACACGTAAAGGGCATCATCGTAATGCCAGTGTCATTTACATTACGCAAAATTTATTTCAACAAAGTAAAGCCCATCGTACCATTAGTCTCAATGCTCATTACGTGGTCTTGTTTAAAAGTCCTCGAGATAAATCACAAGTGCAAGTTTTAGCCAAACAGTTAGGAACACCTTGGCTAACTCATGCGTACGATGATGCCACTCAAACGCCACACGCCTATTTACTCGTGGATTTAAAACCCACTACCCCTGATTATTTGCGATTTCGTACCGATTTGTTTCACGACTGGTGTCAAGACGGAGGACCTGTCGTGTACACGTCCTCCTCGTCGACATAACACTATGAAGCACTAAAAAAATCTATAAAAACCTTGGGTTACTTTGACCTGGTCTCATACATCGTCAACATGACGTCCCTTCAGTCTCATCTTCCCATCAAATTGATTCGTGCCTTGTACGGCATCAGTCGCGAAAAAAATCCACAAAGACGTGCTCACGTCTTAGAAGCCAGTCTCAAAGAAGTCTTACGATGGTTTACGGTGACAGCACGTCAAATACTGCAAGGCATCATTCACCTTCCACATCAAACCAAACGCTTTTTTGACAGAAACAAAGTAGCCTTGACGCAACTGGCCAATCCTCGCCTTGACACTCACACCAAAAAGCAAATCATATTGAAACCTGGAGGCAGTGGTTCTCTAGGAGGTGTCATCATTCGTTCCCTTTTAAAATGGGATCCCAATACTCCCAAAGTTCACCCCAAGAAGAAAACAAAAAAAGCCAAACAAGCCCCTAAGAAAAAGAACAAGGGTACCAAGACCAAAGCACAGAAAAAGAAAAGTCCACAGAAAAAAGCGGTCACCCGCAAAAGAGGCACTTCGGCCAGGACACAACCTTACCTTCGTCAACCACGACCTGTAAGAAAAGATCTACAAGGACGTTTGGCAGGGACTACGTTGCCAGTAGCCTCAGGGGCTGCCACTTCTCCGTTGCGGGTGATACCAGCCAAACCCAATTTGACACCCGTTTTTCCTAATTTGATGAAACATTGGAAATCTGCGTCTCCCAAAACGTCTCCTCCACCGGAGACACCCTCGTCCACCTTAGCGTCAGTAGCAGCTGCTCATAAAGTACCTGCCCCCAAAGTCAAAGTCCAAGAAAGATCTGGCATGTTAAAGAGTTTACTAGATTTGTCCAAACAAGAACTGTCCCGATTGAGTCCATTGCGAACTCCTTCACGACGTGTGTTACCTGCCATGAAGTTGATACGACGCAAAGATAATCAGTGGCGACGCATTCCAGTATAAAAATATGACTTGAAAACCACGATGTCAATCAGTATTTTTTCTGTACCACTGATGAACACTCAAGGATGCCTCCTCAAAAACGTGCACACCATCACCCTCGACGTTCTACCGTCCAAAAAGGAAAAGGAACAAGACAATCTCGTCATCTCACCAAAAGCTTTAAAACCAAACATCAACGTCCTTCCCTCCAAAGACGTAGACCTTTAAAGAAAAAGAAAAGACACCAAAAAGGAGGATCCTTTGACAATTTTGGGAAACACATTGTTACCTTTTTGACAAAGCGCTAGTTCCCAAAAAAAAGTAAATAAAAGAGAGTGTATACCAAGTCATTGACACTAGTGGTATTGTGAAACGAACAAGCAAAGATGTCACCTCGCAGAAAACATTTTTCTACACTCCACAAAGGAAAGAAAAGGAAAGGACGTTTAGCCAAACATCGACACGTTCTTCGTCAAAGGACACAAAAGAAAATACCCAAACGTCAAAAGAAAAAGAGAAGTCACCAAAGAGGAGGCATATTTACTGGTTTTATTAAAGGTATGCAGAAACTAGACAAAGCAGCTAATAACCGAACTGGTATCTTTAGCCCTGCTTTTGAGGATTTAGCGAAGCATGCCGTTACCTTTTGGAGAAGCCAATAGGAAAAAGAAGATAAAAGAGGGTGTGTACCAAGTCTTTGACATCAGTGTATTTCTGAAACGAACAAGCAAAGATGTCACCTCGCAAAAAACATTCTTATTCACCCCACAAAGGAAAGAAAAGGAAAGGACTACCTCCTCGTTTAGCCAAACACGGAGACGTGTTGTCCGTCCTGTCCAAAGCCTCTCCGTCCATGCGAAAACAAATCATTAAAACAGCCTCCAAAGATGTCATCGATACCGTGTGTGAATGTTGTTTGAATGTTTTGAAAGGCACGATACCTTTGTCTCCACACAAGAAAAAATGCTTATCCAAACATCGACACGTTCTTCGTCAAATGGTTCAAAAGAAAATATCCGTCCGTCAAAAGAAAAAGATGTTGGTGCAACGCGGAGGATTTTTACCCTTTCTTGCTCCTTTGTTGACAGGCATAATACCAGGTTTGCTACAAGGGGTGACCCAAGGGATATCCCAAGGGTTTAACCAAGGGATGGGTAGAAGATAAAAGGACACTATGGAGCACCACAATCTCAGACATAACCTTTGAAAGCCCATGGAAGGACGAAAACTAACTTTGGTTCCTTACAAACGATGGATGGAATACCATCATTGGCAAGAACAACGATCCCCCCATTTACCACCCAATCCCAATTTGGCTGAGATGTCGCAATTACAACACGAATTGCAATCCTTGATCCATCGCCACGATTTATCCGAAACCGAAAAATCACAAAAGTACGGTCAACTCTTGAAACGGCTACAACTCTTTCATCAGAAAGCTGTGGAACAAACAGCTCAACCCACTTTGTCCGATTTTAAGGCTCTAATGAATAACCCGGCACCCTCACCCTCACCCTCTACAGCAGTTAAAACAGACGTTACCCCACCATTACCCAAGGAAGAAGAACCCCATGATCTCTTTCAAACACCTACTGCTACTCCCATTCCGAGTAAGATTGCTGCTTCCTTGTTAACCCCTTCCCCCACTCCCCCACGAGAAGAACTCAAAACTTGGGTTAAAAAGATGATGGCTACTCCTTCTTCGACAGATGTGAAAAAGAAAGAAAGGAAACCAGAAGTGAGAAAAGAAAAGAAGGCCAAAGAAGCTATCCCATTACCTCCGCCACCACCATTACCCTCGACGTCAACTCCTGTGGCACATCGGACACGTAAAACCGTTTCCAAACAACCCGCATTTCGTCCCACCCAAAGCAATATCCTCGAAGAGTGGGTCCCTTATTAACAAAAACCATGGAGAAGGTCTTAGCCAGCATTTACTACGATCCAGCTCACCCTGCAGGTTACGGAGGCATTCAGAAATTGTATCGTGCTGCCAAAACTCGCCTGAAAAAGCTCCGTTTACCATCAGTACAACGATGGTTACAAGAACAAGCGACGTACACTTTACACAAGCCCATTCGACGAAAATTTCACAGAAGTCGCACTCAAGTGGAAGGCATCGATCATCAATGGCAAGCCGATTTAGCTGATGTCTCTCATTTAGCCACCTACAATCGTGGCTACAAATATTTGTTTTGTGTCATCGACGTCTTTTCTAAATTTGCCTGGGTCGTACCATTGACATCCAAATCGAGCGGAGAGTTAGTACGAGCTTTGCAACTGGTGTTGAAACAAAGTGGTCGTCACCCTCTTCGATGGCAAACCGACAAAGGTACCGAATTTCTGAACCAAGCTTTCCAACGAGAATTAAAAAAACGTGACATTCATTTTTTCACCACCGAAAATCCTGAAACCAAAGCCAGTATCGTGGAACGTTTTCAACGTACCTTGAAAGAACGCATGTGGAAATATTTTACACATCAACACACTCTCAAGTACATCGACGTCTTACCACACTTAGTCCAAGCCTACAATCAATCTTACCATAGAAGCATTGGACGTGCCCCACAAGAGGTGACACCCGACAACGAAGTCACTGTTTTTGAGCGTCTGTTTGGTACGTCCCGGACGAGGGCTGTCCCCAAGAAAGGTAGAGAAGTGTTAACCCCGGGAGATTGGGTACGCATTGGCAAAACCAAACGCACTTTCGACAAAGGTTACTTACCCAATTGGACTACCGAATTGTTTCGTGTTACTGGACGAGTGCGCGATCGTCATCCTACCGTCTATAAATTGGAAGACATGAACGGAGAAGTATTAAAAGGAACATTTTACTTGCCTGAGTTACAACGTGTTACCAAAAAAGAAGACGACGTGTACGACATTGAAAGCATTCTCGAACGAAGAACCCGTAAAGTAGGAAAACGTCGTGTCAAAGAAGTCAAAGTACGTTGGAAAGGATATCCTCCTAGTTTTGATTCTTGGATTGACGCTACCCAAGTCATCGACTATAAAAAGAAGTGACCATCATGCCCTTCAATGCAGCTTCAGCAACCACAGTGACTACTCCTTCACCCACGTCATCTCTGCAAGATTTACAAAAGCAACCCTTGTGGGTTTGGTGTGGAGAACGTGTCCCTAAAACGCAAATCGTTTTTTTCTGTCAAATCTTTGTGGTATATTGTGTCATCGGTGCAGCCATTGCTAATTTGAGTTTGCAACAAGGAGACAAACAATTGTGGACTATTTTACTCAGCAGTTGCATCGGGTATCTTCTTCCCAATCCTTCCCTGAAATACTCTTACAACGGGAACAACAGTAACAATATTGGGAGTCTGGCGGCTAACGTTAATCCTTCTCCTGACAGTCACCCTTCCAATCACAATCCTCTTTTAGACACTCCTTTAACCTCGAGTGACTCCTCGGACAGAACAACATTGGAAATATGAACAACACTATTAACCAATTTTACTTAACGTTACCTAGTGACAGTTCCATGGAGGTGTTTCCTAACAACACGTTGTGTTGTTACACGTCTAAATTACCTCAAGCCATGCATTTGGATCAAGATGATCATTGGGAAGTAGCTTTAGTGGAAATAATACACCCGTCACAAATCAAAAACATCGTCGAAAATCAAAACACTTTTTCAGTAGAAGTGAATGACGAAAAATTGCAACAAGCCTTAGGCGCACGAGGTCACACTAGCACACTGAACCCCAAAACTAATCGGCCCGCCTATGTGATCACCATTCCTGCAGGCTATTATTTTAGTGGTCAACATTTAGTGACTACGATTCAAAACAGGTTCAATGCTGTGTTTGGTAAAGCCATGGAGAAAGAAAGTGTTACCTTTGAGTACCATAAAGTGGCTCGTCGACTCCTGATAACATTTTCAGAGAAGAAAATGATAGCCATTACTTTTTGTCCTGAATTGTATGATATTTTAGGTGGAGACCTAAAGATGTTGACCAAGAAAAATGAGATACCAGGCATATCCAGTAACTTGGATTTTGCAAAATATTTTCGATTCCCTGTAGAATTGAACCAAGGCCTCAATTTGATGTTTGTGTACTCCGATGTGGTAGAGTACAACGTAGTAGGACACACCTCTGTACCGTTACTGCGTGTCATTCCTTTCAAAGTGGATTCTGTCGTCGCTGACGAGGAAGGTGGAAATACCTATCACGTTCACCGTGAATTTGTACATCCTCATTATTTACCCGTCAGTAAGTCGTATTTCGACAGTGTCAACATTACTATAAAAGGAGACCTAGGACAAAATATTCCATTTACCAAAGGGAAAGTCACAGTGAAACTCCATTTTCAAAAACGATTCTCCAACAACTGAAAAAGTGATGTATCCTGTGTACCAAGGAGTCACTCGACAACGAGGACATGGTTTAGGAGATATGTTTAAATCAGCCTTTCGTTCCGTGGTCCCTGTTTTAAAACCAATGGTGACACGAGGATTGCACACCTTAAAAGATGCCGCATTGACTCACGGCAAAGATTTTCTTTACAATGTTCTCATTGACAAACAAAACCCCAAAGAAGCTTTTTTGAGAGCAGGCAAAAATACCTTGCTTCAAACGGGTAAAGAGCTTTTGGGTCGACGAGAAAGTCCTATAAATGCCCTGAACGGGACAGAGTCTGACATTCCTGCTTCCCTGAGGACACAGCAAGGACAAGGTAGAAAGCGTCGACGAAGACACCCTTTCAAAAGTCTCCGTACCTCTAAAGTTCGAAAGACGAAGAAAAAAAGAACCGCTCGAGACTTAGATATTTTTGATTATTAAAAGTGAAGAAAAAAACCTAAAGAAAAAATGATGCACCAAGAATCTTGTGCCTGTTCCAAGTCGGAACTGGATCTCTTTGCCATGCCACCCACGATGATGACCATGCAAGAAGCCCAATGGGTCGAATTTCATCCCGTCTCCTCTTTGACGGATTCAGCTCCCATCGAGTTTGAAATCAAAGGACAACCCGAAGATTACATCGATCTGAACAACAGTTACTTGTATTTGAAAGTGAAAGTGGTCAGAACGGACAACGGCAACCCGCCGGCAGACGATGCCCAAGTAGCTCCTGTCAACAATTTCATGCATTCCTTGTTCAGTGATGTGGATTTGTACATGAATAACAAACTGATCAGCAGTAGCACGGATACTTACCCTTACCGAGCGTACCTCGAAAATCTCTTGACGTACGGAAAAGAAGCCAAGAACACTCATCTAGATGCTTGCGTAGTATGGAAACCTGACACCGCAGATAAGTTTAACATCACAGACTTGTCCGTAGCAGCAGTAGCTGCTACGAGTAACGCTCCTGCCATTCCTGCCAATCCTCACAATGTGGGTTTTAACGAACGTCGAAAGAAAATTCTGGGACAACGTAGTTTAGAACTGTTCGATCGTTTGCATTTGGACATGTGGTTTCAAGAGAAGTATTTGCTAAACGGAGTAGATATTCGCTTGAGACTGAATCGTAGCAGTGCTGCTTTCCATTTGATGGCTGATGCCAACACATACAAAACCATTATCCAAGAAGCCAGGTTATACGTGCGTCGTGTGGAAGTGTTACCTAAAGTGGGAAATGATATCAGTCACACTTTGAGCAGAACGACAGCCAAGTATCCGATACGACGCGTGGAAGTCAAAAGTTTCACCATTGCCAAGGACCTAAGATCCAAGATCGAAGATCATCTGTTCCAAGGACAGTTACCCAAACGTTTATTCCTTGGTATCGTCAGCAATAAAGCTTTCAACGGTGCCCACAATGAAAATCCTTTCCAGTTTAAGCACTACAATGTATCCAAAATCGAAGTCAGTCGCGATGGCAAAACATTGTGTACCCGACCCTTCGAACCCAAGTTTGGTGAGGTGAAGAATTACTTGAGGTCATACTTGTCACTGTACGAAGCCACAGGACAGTTAGGAACCAACACCAGTCACGGTATTTCCTACGAGGACTATGCAGGAGGTTACACGTTGTGGGCTTTTGATTTCACTCCAGACCAAGGCAGCGACGAGGGACATTTTCACCCTATAAAATCTGGGCAGATACGTGTGGAACTTCAGTTTGCAGTAGAACTTCCCGAAACGGTGAATGTCATTCTGTATGCTGAATTCGATAATACCATAGAAATCAACAGTTTGAGAGAAGTCATTCTAGACTATTAGACATTATGGAAGACCCTTGTCCTTCTTTGAATAGTGGAGAATCCATGGAATGGGAGGTTACAGAAAAAGCAGATCCCCAAGACCAAAAAGAAGAGGTAGTGATCATGCAATCCAGATGGCCAGAACAGGAACAACAGTTAGTGGCTTGTTTTGCACAACACTTGGAAGATACAATGAGGGACCTGATTAAAAAAGATTGTTATGGATGTCAAATCGATCATCCCAGTCAAATTCAACACGATAAATGTATGATGATGAGTCAAGAAGAAAAATTGGACAATTATCTGAACGAAGCTTGGAGTCTCATCTCCGAAGAAGACGTGTTACTTCAGTGGTATAAAGGCTTACGTGATCATTCCTCTCCTCCATTGTTTGCTCGAGAAATCGATCGCATCGAAGCTCTCTTGGCCAAAAGTAAAGAGACGAAGCAAACCATCAGTTACTTGTCAGACCGTTTCAAACAAAAAGTCTGGATTGAATTGATGACTTATCATCACCTGTGAAGAAAGTAGAGAAAAACACAAGGCTACACAACAAAAAATGGATACCTGGGAACTTTATTATCTTTTGAACCGTAGTTCGTACACTGCTTCTTGGAATCCTGTCGTGTGTGCTAAAGATGAACTACCTCATCGCAAACCTCAAGAGAATCAAGCTTATGTCATCAACACAGATGACAGTCATCTTCCAGGAACTCACTGGGTAGCTGTCTACTTTCCTCAAAAGGGTTGTGCGGAGTATTTTGATTCGTATGGATTGCCTCCTTTCGAAGATGATATCATTGACTTTATGAGAAGAAATGCTCAGACGACACGATTCAATAATGTGAAATTACAAAGCACAGATTCTATGGTGTGTGGACAATATTGTATGTATTATCTGCATCATCGCAGTCTTGGATATTCTTTAGAACATTTAGTGACTTATTTTGATCGTCATTCGTCTCGAAACGATGACAAAGTAGATCGATGGTTTTGTGACCATTATGGTTATCTGTTGTCTTTAGCTAGGAAACGTAGTGTACATCAATCGCTCAATGATTTCCAACAGTGGAAATCTCAATTTAATTCACAACGTTGTCAACCATGTCAAAGATAATGTATTGGTGTTATGGAAGAAAAAAAATGTTTGTTCTTTGAAATAATGTTTGTTCTTTGAAATAATGTTTGTTCTTTGAAATAATGTTTGTTATTTGAATAAAAATGTTGTGTTTTGAAAACCAATGCGTCTGTCGTTTGTTTTACATTTGTATTCATATAAATGCTCTTTGACTTTTCTTTCTATCCCTCACATCAAACTATCTAAACGTTTCAAAACCCTAAACCGCAGAGGGGTGTTTTCCATCACGTCCGCGCTTGAACCATATAAAGCAGGGGTAGTCTCCAGTCTGGCCATCCATTGTTTGACTCATCCTCCTACGAAGATGTGCTCAAGACTAGCTAAGCTGAACGAAGCTTATGTCACTCTGCATCGTATCAGACACAATCTGATGCCAAAGCCTGAAGAGATTGAGAATGTAAGAATGCTACAAGTAACGGAAGACCTCATAGAAGAACTCTTCAGAGAGGAAATTCAAAAAGAGAAAGAAGAATGGACTGAGAAGTATCGACTTCAAAAGCAGCAGAGAGAGCAGAGAGAACAGCATCAGCAGCATCAGCAACAGCAGCAGGAACCAGACAGAAGTTTTGTCGACTGTCGTGTGGACACGAAAGAGTTCTCTTTCTCTTTCCGAAGAAGCAGACCCTATCGTGTAGCCAAACGAGGACGCAATCTTAGACGATAAAAGATTGTCATCCTTCCTCGTACACACAAACACAAAAAAAACAGCCCTTTTCAGGGCTACCCAATATTCTCGAAAAGAATTAATTATTCAATTTGCTTATGGTATGTGAGGAAGTTAGAAAAAATAGAAGTGAGTCTATAATCACTGTCTCATTTTACTTTTGTTTTGAAGTGCGTCTATAAGCACAACGTATTTTTTCAAAATAACTTGTTCAATGTATAATTAATAGGAGTCAAGTATAAAAGTGAGTGAGTGTTTTATTTTAAAAAGTCAGCTTGTTTTTTTTTTTTTTTTTTTTTTGTTTGGTAATGATAGGAATAATGTAAGTTTTTTGGATCTAGGGGTGTTTTCCATCACGTCCGCGTGTTTTGGTAATGATAGGGATACTGTAAGATTTTTGGATCTAGGGGGTGTTTTCCATCACGTCCGCGCTTGAACTATATATAAAGAAGCACTCATCAGTCTGGCTACCCATCGTTGGTGAATCAAAGAAGATGAGCAGAGTTCAAAAGTTAAGAGAGCTTCAAATGCATCTGGAAAATGCTAGGCGTCTCCTGGACGAACTGGCTATGGAGGCCATAGCAGAGCAGGCCAAAATTGAAAAAGAAGAGGAGGAAAGAAAAAAGAAAGAAGATGAGGAGAAGAAAAGTCCCATCTTACCTCACCGCATGATGAGACAGACTAGTGAAGTCAAACCCATGGTGAGGACACCTTCACCACCAGAACCAGTTCGTCCACTACAGGTTCAGCCCCCACTGCCTCAGACGCAACAACCACAGACTCATCCACGGTTGCGGAATAGAGGCAGAAATGAAGAGACTTTCACTATCCCTCAAACAGAAGATTGGGATAGTGAAGCCACTCATTCTCCCTCTGCACTCCCAGTCACAAGAGTGAATTGGGAGAATGATTGGAGTAGGAGATGTGTGTGTGGGGCTAGACCTGGGAGATGCCAGCATTAGCCAGGTGCATTTTGAAGTTAAAAAAAAACAGCCCTTCTCAGGGCTACCCAAATAACAAGAAAAGAAATACTATGTCAATTGCCAATGGGTGTGAGAGAGGAGTAGTGTGATTATAAACACTGACTCTATTTAGATGGTATAGGGTGTGATTTTGGATAGTATATAGTAGGGTGTGTTTTGGCTGCTTCCCCGTGTGTGTGGTTAGTATAGGGTGTGATTTTGGATAGTATATAGTAGGATTTGTTTTTGGCTGCTTCCCCGTGTGTGGTTAGTATAGGGTGTGTTTTGGATAGTATATGATAGGGTTTGTTTTTGGCTGCTTCCCCGTGTGTGTGGTTAGTATAGGGTGTGATTTTGGATAGTATATGATAGGGTGTGTTTTGGCTGCTTCCCCGTGTGTGTGGTTAGTATAGGGTGTGATTTTGGATAGTATATAGTAGGATTTGTTTTTGGCTGCTTCCCCGTGTGTGTGTGTGTGTGTGTGTGTGTGTGTGTGTGTGTGTGTGTGTGTGTGTGTGTGTGTGTGTGTGTGTGTGTGTGTGTGTGTGGTTAGTATAGGGTGTGATTTTGGATAGTATATAGTAGGATTTGTTTTTGGCTGCTTCCCCGTGTGTGTGTGTGTGTGTGTGTGTGTGTGTGTGTGTGTGTGTGTGTGTGTGTGTGTGTGTGTGTGTGGTTAGTATAGGGTGTGTTTTGGATAGTATATAGTATGGTTTGTTTTTGGCTGCTTCCCCGTGTGTGTGGTTAGTATAGGGTGTGATTTTGGATAGTATATAGTAGGATTTGTGGATAGTATCTAATATGACAAGTGAATGTAGGGGGTGTTTACTTTCACGTCCGTGCTTAAGATATATATATACTCAAAGTGACTGACATTAGAACCATTCCACGGAATAACCATAGAAGATGGCAAAAGCATCAAGTTTATTCAACAATTTAAGACACAGCTATTTCTGGATATTAGACGGGGAATATGAAGTGGAAAAACTACATCATAAATGGAAGATTGCGAAGAGTTTGGACTTTGCAAAAAGACTGAAAATAGCCAGGGAGCTCTTAGGAGGAATGCTAGAAGAAGAAGCCAAAAAGTTACGAGGCTGCATTAATCCACCCTATGTTAGAGTGGGGACATTGAAGCAAGTAATAGATATTGTCGGAAACGTCAAGTGTTTTTTGGATAATATCTTGACAGAGTACCCCCATGTCCAAAAGGGTTTGGACCCGCTCAAGAAAGCTGAAGAACTGATGAGAAAGGAACTATTAGAAGAAGTGAAGAAGATCAAAGATAACTGGAGTAAGGAGAGAAAGGAAAGAAAGGACAATGAAAACCAAAAAAAGAAAGAGGACTTTGAAAGATTAAATAACAATTGGATAAAGATACAAGAGAAGTTTAGAGCTATGGGGCATCCTGACTGGATTCCCGAAGAAGAAAAGAAGAAGAAAACGGGAATCATTGGTAAAATCAAAAGGTGGTGGAACAATGGAAGAAAATAAAAGAAGAAGAAATATCCAAAGGCTCTTTTCAGGGCCACTCATAAGTCTCGAAAAGATAGTAGCTTTCATTGCCACCCCTTTTTTCCTTGTTTTATTTCCCATGTTATATTTCCCTTGACGCTATATAGTCCCACTCTGTTCAATTCCCCTTGACGCTAGATAGACCCACCATGTTCAATTCCCCTTGACGCTAGATAGTCCCACCATGTTCAATTTCCCTTGACGCTAGATAGTCCCACCATGTTCAATTTCCCTTGACGCTAGATAGTCCCACCATGTTAAATTTCCCTTGACGCTAGATAGTCCCCACCATGTTAAATTCCCCTTGACGCTAGATGTTCCCAAGCTGTTTTACATAGGATTTTCCCATTGACGCTAGAGTATCCCCATACACTACTCTTAGGTATGTTGAGTGGTTGGCAGATTTGTATGCAAATCAAATGAAATAATGTAAGACTATTTATCTGGATTGCCAATTTAAATAAGAGAATGTTATCATAGAAACTCACTGATCACTGGTACAATATTAGTTTACCTTTTTTTATTGAGATCTAAGGTAATTAATATCACATAAATATAATGTAGTAACATGTTTAGAAATTGGTCTGAGTGCGTTATTCCTTTTTTAAGATTTATGTAGAATTTATCTTTACAACATATATTATATTATATACTGCACTAAGTAGTGCTTTTAAATAAACTATGAATTGCCTCGGGCAAAACGTCAATCGGATGGCCACATCTCTACTTCAAGGATGTCTACAAGTGCAACATAAAAGCCCTTGACATCGATGTTAAAATCTGTTAAGAACTTGCTTTAGATAAGCCCAGCTGGTGACACGCTCTGATCACTGGTTTGAAAGCCGGCGAGGACAAACTACGCTTGCTAGCAGATGAAAAGCTATCTCAGAGGAAGAATAAGCAGCTCCAACACAAACCAGACTCATCTTTCAAGTACAGCAAGAACAGCCACCCTTGTCACGTGCTGAGCTACATTGCCACTGCAGATACTGACAACCACCAACCTGGACACCTCTCGCACTTCCATCGTCTTCTGAGACTTAATGAACAAATCCATTTGAGGGTCTTTTTATCACATAGTTTTTATTTAAGTGGAAATTATTTAGATAGCAATAACAACGAATAATTTCGTTAATTCTGACAGACTGTGCAGCTTTCATTTATTGTGCATAAAATACAGTCACAAACGAAGTTGAACTAGTAAAATTAGATTGTACTTTTTTCTACAAACAATACATTTTAAAAAAGCTTCCATTCGCAAAAACAATATTTTATAACAAAATATTCATTTTTCAAAACAAAATGATCAATGCGATTTGATGCCACATTGTTTGAAACGGTAAACTATAGGCCTAGAGTACTCGTTTACCCTAAAATGTCACTTTCAGAACTAAACATTACATTTTTAAGATTTTTATATGAAATAAATTGCCACATTTACTGAAATGCATTTGAGACCAGCTGTTTGTAGCATTTGACTGAAAAATTAGACTGTACAGAAGACGTAAATAAATTTCTTTTTGAGTCATATTTTCATCCCATATATACGTTAATATATACTTTGATATTTTAAATGTGGTAATATGACAGATATGAAACTGCACGTAATATATGAAAACTATGCATTCTATGTCATCCCTCTAAATTTCACGGTTCATTTTTTAAAATATATTTAACATTTCACAGAAATTTAGGCTCTATGGTCTGATAATAATTTCCTAATCTACAGACCTATTAATTACATTGTCAGTGATTATAAATGTAGAGAACAGGTTCGTTGTGCCATCGCACAGTCATAATCAAGATAAAATATGACTTGGAAAAGAAAAAAAATGATTGAAATACGCTGAGCTAAGTTTAATGTTTATTTTGTTGCAAAAGATAAACTGCAGTGGGTCTAGGCAATGTGATGCACATTTATTTTATTCGCTCAGTGAAAAGGAATAAAGAAAAGAACAGGATACAGCGCGCATGCACACATATAATGAATTGTTTATCCAAGAAATGCAATTTATACATATACAAGTTATATAGTAGTAATATATCCCAAATATTGAAATGGTTGTAGACAAAACTATATATATATATATATATATATATATATATATATATATATATATATATATATATATATATATATATATATATACATGCATTCTTCAGTAAGTCAGACAATAATAATAATAATAATAATAATAATAATAGCAACAATAATAATAAATAAATAAATAAATAAAATTTGCAAAACCGAAAAGGTGTGCCATTTAGGTCGACCTAGTAGGATTATTGGGTAAAAATAAAGACATCCCCTCCCTCGTCTCTACAAAAAACGACACCAAACAGCAAGTCTGAAAGGTATTGGGGAAAATAAATAAACAGCAAGAAAAATAAAGAGTAGGTTCCACCGAGATTTGAACTCGGATTGCTGGATTCAGAGTCCAGAGTGCTAACCATTACACCATGGAACCTTGATGGTGTGTTTGGCTTTAATTATGAATATGATTCTTATTCTTCGTGTCTCTCAAATTACTTGAGTGTAATAGACAAGTCACACATCTGTCTGTGGTAAACAAGCTAGCGGACAGAAACGAAACTCAGTGCTTTCATTTATTTCGACTTTATATGAGGCCTATATCGTAGCTTACAATTTACCTGTCATACATGTACGGTATAAATGTATGATAGGTAATTTGTAAGCAATGATCCGAGTCGCTGTGTTTCGACTAGGTCAGAAGCATATTAACATTGAAATGCACCTGCATTTACTGTTGCCTTTATGAAAGAACAATTATCAGTCTGCTAGGTTGAACACTGTTTTTAATACAGGAAGCAAGCAGTTTCACATTGCTTATCAATATACAGTGTTGTAGTGCTAAATAAAGAAGGTACAGTACGCCTGTTATTCAAATGCGGGGTTGCGGTGGGTGTATGTAATGGCCGGCGCCCCCTCATCCCCCCCCCCAAATATGAAGGTAATGTTGTTCCCACACGTTCGCACCCCTTAAATTGTATCGATATCAAAAATTGAAGAAAAGCAGATTGTTATATTTAATGAGTTTAGAGCATTTATTTAGTATTATAATCAGTTACTAACGAATCCTTAAGGATTGGGACCGAGATTTAAAAAAAAAAATATATATATATCTTGTCATCTCAAACGTATGATGAATCTTCTGTAGATATCCTTGTTAAAACTATTATTATTATTATTATTATTATTATTATTATTATTAGTAGTAGTAGTAGTAGTAGTAGTAGTAGTAGTAGTAGTAGAAGTAGTTGTTGTTGTTGAAGTAAGCTAGCTAGAGTAGTAGTTACTGTTGTTGTAGATCTCTAAAAGTCAGGATACATTAAAAATCATAACATTTCTGATACCGCTACTAATTTCTGTTGAATATAAGTATCAAATATTCCCTTCGTCACACAGAATTAAATGCGTGGAGACAATTGTGGTGGTGGTTGTGGTGGTGGGGTCAGGCATTAGACAGTAAGAACAAATATATTTTTTGTTGTTGCAGAGTTTGATCAGTAATTAGATCATTGAGCTATTAAGCCATTTTTTTTTAAATTATGGAAGAAAACAACACCAAAAGAACACATTTTTCTGTAAATAATTAATTACTTTAGTAATGCTTTTGATATAATGACCCATGGATACATCATAGCATTAACTCAGAGGCGTAGCGATGGTATTTTGCGCCCGGGGACAAACTATAAAATTGGCGCCCCAGCGATCTTGTGACAGATTTATTACCCTTGTTTTCTTATTATAATGTAACGTTGCAAGCCTCATTTTGGCGCCCCTGTACCTTGGCGCCCGGGGACATATGTACCCCCCCCCCCCCCGCCCTCCTCCCCCCCTCGCTACGCCTTTGCATTAACTACTAATACAAAAAATATTTATAGGTTGGAGATTTATCAATAAGAATCATACAAATAAGCTTGTACATGTGTGTGTGTATGAACCACATGGACAAAGATAACCGATACACTGAAAAAACACACAAACCAACGTAATGCAAAACGTGCTACAAGTTGGCTTGTAGTGACGAAGTACGTAGGTTCCATGGTGTAATGGTTAGCACTCTGGACTTTGAATCCAGCGATCCGAGTTCAAATCTCGGTGGAACCTTAATACTATTTTATTTCATTTTTTTAAAGATTGAAGCGACGTGTGTCGATTTAAAGTCATATAACAAAATCTGGAGACCAGTAATTTCATAGTATGGGTCCATTTTAGCACTCGCTGAGTTAAAAATCCTTTTTCTCTTACAGCTAAGTAATTCGTAAATGCATTACGGTATCACCATTAATATATTTTAAAATAACTACTTACATTTCCTAATTGCAATAAAACAATATCGCAACTAAATATACGCGAATAGTCACAAAGCAAAACAGAATCTAAACTGTAATCTGATGGAATACTGTAACAAATCTGCTACTTTAATCTGTTATACAGTACATTTTGCTAGTCAATAAGGTTGAGCATATAATAAAAAGAAAATTTGCTTGTTATGAGTAAATAATGGACATATTTCATTCTGTGGGTGAAAATA
The DNA here is from genome assembly GCA_029339505.1 of Unio delphinus. Classification (NCBI taxonomy): domain Eukaryota; kingdom Metazoa; phylum Mollusca; class Bivalvia; order Unionida; family Unionidae; genus Unio; species Unio delphinus. The sequence goes on along the minus strand of JAQISU010000303.1, from coordinate 538,883 downwards.
TGGACGTTTTTTTTATACCCAGAGATGAATTATATCCGTTATTCACTTGTTTCCAACAAAAATCATCTTTTTATTAATACTATTTTTGCGACATGACAATGATTATTTCACTACATACGGAAATAAATAAAGAAATAAATACAGCATAGATTTAAATAAATAAATAAATAAATAAATAAATAAATAAATAAATAAATAAATAAATAAATAATTACTATAACTTTCATCAGGCATGACGTTTCAAGGTTTCAGCAGTTTTAATATAAACGATGCTCAACATGCTGAGGAATTTGTTTTCCATTTGTTACTCCCACAATATCTATCCTTTTTCAAGTCTTCGCCCATGAAACATGCGTATGTGATTGCATCTCAAACAAAGTGACTTGACTATATAAAAACCGGGTCACTGTGATATAATTTCCACGCTCGAGTACTTGTTTAACTTTTTCGTTATTTGTCTTTTGAACCCTTTTCAGCAACGTTTGTGAAAATTGGTATGTCAGGGCAGATAAGGAAGATTAAATCAACCATACTAATGTTAGGTAAATGTGACCTAATTATATGTTTGAAGTACTTTTTATTATCAGCTATTCGTTATTATGCACTTAATATATTGGACGATTTTCACTCACACTCATGAAAGTAGGTATGTAATGAATCTCAAGCAGAGTAAAGCAACAATATCAAAACCAAATTAGTCTGATCTACCTTTTGCGCTAGAGTGCTGTTTATATTTCCGGTCATTTACTTGTTACAGTGTGATTATATAGATCCTTGTTTCACCAACGCTTTTGAAACGTGACATGCGTATGCATCTCAAAGAAAATCGTAACCGTGCAAAAACTAATCATTGTGACCTAATTTTTATGATTAAATTTGCGTGTGTGTGTATTGTCAGGTATTGGTTCATTATCCCTTTATATCTTGGACTCTATTTGATCTGCACTGATTAAAATGGTATATGGGTGCATTTCTAGGAGAGTAACTCAAGCAAAACCATTTCACTCTGGATTAATGAGTGTCCTTGGCTCTCCCCCCCCCCCCCCCCAAAAAAAAAAAAAAACATTTTGTATGCTACATCTTCGATCTGTGTCTATAACCAGATTAATCAAAAGCTTTTTGTTTCTATCATAGACTGATTAAAGTTTGCATGCTGTGGCGTCATAATGAGAGTTATATAAGCATATTTGCTTGTTCGGAGCGAATTATAGAGATGTATCATTGAGACGCAGCATTTTCACCCACTATATGAAATATATATGTTGTCCGCTTGGAACAAACGGTGTTTTATATTTGTCCTCTAGGTGGTTTTTAACCCATGGGTCGAAGATTTGAATTGACCGTTCGACGATTGGACAGGGTCCAAGCGCCACCCAATCAGAATGCGATATGGGTGGGCCCTTGTTTTAAACCAAGAATAATATCTTATGTCGATAGAAATTAAATTAGTTCGTTATATCCACTGGAAGGTTTTTCACTAAGGAACAGGAACTCCATTTGCCAGCCGTGAATTGGCGCGTAAATCTTAAATTCTCGGAATCTAAGAGATATACAGCTTCAAGGAAGCTTTGGGTGACAGACTTGAGAATTTTTGTCATAGTCTCGGATTGAGAGACGGAAGGAAGGAGAAGTAGAAGGAGCTACGAGGAGAGAAGGAAATTATAAGTTGGAGTAGATAAACAGGAGGAACGTGGAACGGAAGTGGAGAAGACAGGAGGGACAAAGAGTCAAAGGAGGAAAGGAAAGGAGGAGAAAGACGGAAGGAAGAGTGTAACAGAGAAAATTAGATGAGTAGATCACAAGGACGGGAGGGGAAATGATACTCACACTAAGGAATCACGTGATGAACTAGGCCGTCAATTGGTCAAGGGAGAGACGTGTGATTATTAATTATCGTATAAAGTTCACATTTTATTAAATTGTTATTAATTGAATTTTATCTTCGTGTTTATTTATAATGTAACCGTCGGCATTGCTGACTGGGGGCTCACAGCTAAAAAACTATTATCAATAATTTAACATTTTTTTATTACGGGTCAGGGGAACTTCCTCAAAATTCATTTAAATATTTCGGAAGAACCCCACCCCTAGACTACGACCCGAAACATGCTGTATTTTGTGTAGCTGGACACAAAAATATGTCCACTTCAGAAATATAAAATAGTTATTATTTCCATACTAAAAAAAATCTATCGGTTCGACATAAATCACGATTAGTAGCAAGAAAACTAACTGTAGTTTAACGATGTGTAATTCTTTTCTAACTAGGGCGCATTAAAAATATTACATAAATTCGACCCAGGTTTAATGAATGAGCCGCCATTATTTTATATTCGAATCAGTTTCGGTGAAGGAAGTATGATTGGACGAGGCTGAATCTGGCTATCCACCCCCTTCTTTCCACAAATTTATTTCTTGTTTCACTTAAAAAACTTTTTAACTGTTAATGTCAGTGTCTTGTAATACTTTTTTAAATGCATACTTGTACTCTCATTATTACAGAAGCATACACAAGGCACGCAACAAATAGCCTAATAACGGACAACTCTACCGAATATTGTAATGGTTTCTTAAGCGAGTTATTTACCTTCAACAATTATCTGTAAGCATTTCAAGGTCTAACTGGACAGTTGTTTTGGTAAATTTTTGTCCGACAATGACCTTTAGCAGAAAAATGATAATACTATTACATTAAAGACAAAAATAAAAATGAACTAATGATTTTTGTTGAAGTGATGCTTGTAAGATTCTGAGTTAATTCCTCATGCAACTAGTGACTTTTATACTGAATCAACACTACCCCCAACCCCTCTTTTTACATTTATTTTTTTACATAAAAGAGATATTTTGAATATTTTCCTGTGACAAGAGAGCTAAAAGAATCAGCATGTGCCTTATACATGAATAAAGTTCAATAGTACTGTAACAAATTAGCATACTTTTCATCACCCCCTCAACCATCTAGATTTTTAGATATTTACCTCTGTAGCAGACACATGTAAATACGCAAGCCATGTCTGCAGCTCATTTGATGCTCGAGTTACGCATTTGATCTCCTGTGCTAGTCTAACTGTGATAGGCAGTCACCAACAAGTCAACCAGTTTCCAAGCCTAACTCAAAGTAAATGTAAATCTAAACCACCTTACAGATTTAGCTAATGTGTCAAATGAAAAATGTTAGGATGGTGATAATTAGGCCCATGCCTTCTACCTTAAATGTCAAAATGCGAAACTATCCAGTGAGACCCAACTGATCCATGAACGTTCCAGAGTTTCGTATGTTTATTTAAGATTTCGATATTCTGATTATGTAAATGAAATTAAACTGGATACACATAACATTATTAATTTACATGAATTTGATTTCTCCGTATTTTACCCAAAAAAATCTGAATCAGATTACGTTCAAAATTTTAAAGTTCATTTTCCATACGGATGACGATCATAAGTGTTGTGTACGTCTCCAAACCAAATCACAATTTATAACTGCAGACAAATTATGTTTCAGTTAGAAATATCACACATGTGCACACACACACACACACACACACACACACACACACACACACACACACACAGTGGATGACTATCAAGAATACATATAGATCATTTTCTCCCGTCATTCTAATAATGTCGCGTCACTGCATGATTTTGTAAAATCCTATATCTGCTATAGAAAACAACTGACCCGGCGATAAAGGGAAGATAACGTATTGAATAATCAGGGTAACAAGTTAATTTGAATTTTAAAAAATACCAATTAACTTATCTTGATTGGAAATTGCAGGGATGGTAGAGGTTTAGCAGCGCTTACTTTATTAAAGTCTAAGCCATTGACTATTCTATCCTTAGTAACGTTGACAATTTTAGCGTGGACGAACTTTACTTACTTTATGCAAATGGTCGTTAGCTTATTAAAGGTACTCTAAAATTCGCATAGCTTTATATTCAATCAGAAGGAGTTTTATGATAATGTACTAAGTTATTGTATCTACCTGCAAGCCCGGTCCTTGGATGTGCGGGGTCCCAATGTAGCAAGCAATGAGCGGAACCCCAAGCAAAAAATTGCATTGCGAAGTTCATTTCTTGAAAGCGCGGGGCCCATGGCAGTTGCCTCGTTCGCCATGCCTTAGGACCGGGTATGTCTACCCGTCGCTGAAAAACTTTATAAATAAACTCGTTCCAATAGGCTTTGAAACTGATCATTTTTTTTTTCATTTCGTTTTAACAAATCTTTCTAACGTTTTCTGTGTGTCATAGACACAACGTATTATATCTATTTAGATGAACAATTAAAAAACCTGGAACAAACTCATCGACAGCTAATCAACACCTCTAATATCGAAAAACCAAGACACATGTGCATTCTTGAAAATGGGATATCATGAATTTGATTTTGGACTTGTTAGGTTCTTTGCTATGTCACAGTGGCGGTGCCACTGTTTATTAATGTTGAAGGTTCGGTGGTAGTGGATAGTTTCGTTAATTTTGAATGTCCCCTTCATAATCCTGTATGTATGTATGTATGTATGTATGTATGTATGTATGTATGTATGTATGTATGTATGTATGTATGTATGTATGTATGTATGTATGTATGTACGTACGTACGTACGTACGTACGTACGCACGCACGCACACCAATTTCAGCACTAAAATATTTCGTTTTTCAAATCTTACGCATTGCCTTTAAACAATATTTCTACATTCATGTATTTGTTTAGTTATTCATCAAGTGGCATTGTCCGGATATGAAAAGAATATATTCAAAGGAAATATTGGTCATGTAGTACGAACTCAAGGGTGATTTTGAACTTTTGTGCTGTGCTTCCACATTACCATTGCTATAATTAATTTTGAAGACTAAAAGAGAACAGAAATGCCGTCTTTTGATAAGATAACTAACAGTGTAACGTGTGGTTTTTAATATAATAAACTGAACTGATTCGTCTAATTTGAGACACTTATCAGTTTATTGAGGTCAAAGATTAACATGTATGGAAATCGTAGAGAAATCTTTGATGAATGAATTAGACGGTACTTGATTTAATTACTGCCACATGTCTTTTGAATGTGTGAGGTTATGTTAGACCATTAGGGGTTAATTTGCACAGTTATGTTCCAGAAAAATCGTTAGTGTTTAGTTTACAGGCTACACTATTAGGGATTAGATTGCATGATGTTCCACCCAGTCACATTATCCTGATACCAGGCTGACCAGTCATAATGCTGGTAGCTGTTAATACCATTTTTGTAAGTTTTTGGTATGACTCGGCCGTGGTTCGAACCCACGCCCTCCCGCATCCGAGGCCGATTGGCTAACCATAAATAAATAGTTTGCAAAGTTATTTTCAGGGTACATAATTAGGGTTTACTTTGCAAAGTGAGTTTCACGTTACAAAGTATAACTGAGATGTGAAGTGATTGTGTAGTCGCTTTTTGATGGAAGTTTCTGCCTAGCACATTCAAACCAAGCATACATTCTAAAGATAAAGTTGAAATTAAGCGAACAAGAAATTTTCGAAGAAGCTGTTCTACTGAAACGATGACAGGCCGTTCATGGCTTCTACGAATCATTCGCTTGCTGTTCAAACGCTTTAGTTGTAATGCACTTCCGGACTATGCGTTAAGATCACCTGGTGAATTCTAAATCAATATCCTGTCTACGCTTGGATAGTCTTGACTGCAGTAGTAACTTTAACTGTTCTTTGATCATGAAACATTTCTACATGAACTCATCACAGGAAAACTCTGAGACTAAGCAGAACATCCTCATATCTTTCTAATTTGTTTACTAACTGTACAGTTCCGTAAACAAACGAGGAAGAAACTGTGATTTCCTTTTCAACCCATCTCCTGCCGTACTCATCGTGCACTTTTAACCCTTGTCTGCAAACCAAGTTGTATATGAAAGACAAATTAGTACTACGGTTGTTTGAAGAACTATCTCCGACTCCCGAACTGGTCGCCGTAAACAATGCCTCTGTCAGTGCAGAACATTTGTTCTTCGAATTCTCGGCCCTAGGTTGTGTAGGGCCCAAGGACTGCATACGATGGCCGGGGCCCAAGCAAAAAATAAAAATAAAAATAAAATTTTTTATTTTTATTAATACGTGAACTTATATTGATTTCATTTCTGTAGTATAAATTCGACTCGAACGAATGCAACCATCTATACGCTTGCACAACGTAAGATTACATAAAAATAAATAAATAAATACATTGTTTAGAATTTAGTGAGCAACATCTCCACCAATGTATAACTGATATATGATTTTTAGAAAAAGTCTTTTGGAAGAAATAGTGGAATATCTTCTCTCTCTCTCTCTCTCTCTCTCTCTCTCTCTCTCTCTCTCTCTCTCTCTCTCTCTCTCTCTCTCTCTCTCTCTCACACACACACACATATATATATATGTGTGTGCGTGTGTGTGTGTGTGTGTGTGTATACATACATACATACATACATACATACATACATACATACATACATACATAATACATACATACATACATACACATATATATATATCATAAATCTTACATTGTAATTATTATTTTACTTTCAAACTCGTTAATACAACATATATCATTTCGTTTTTTTTTTTTAATTTTGCTTAATTAGTTTACTTGTGTGATTAATTTAATTTTTAACGTTGGGATAGGCATTTTGTCGGTGATATAATCATATTTAAATTTCGTAGTGAAGAAGCACGTGAATAATTGTAAAGAATTTTTCTGTTCGATTTCTTATCTCCGTTTTGACTGATTTTTCAGGAGCAGGTCTTAAAATGTTTCAAGGAGCCCCAGTGGCAAATAAATGTTCTCAGTTTTGTCTGAAAGGTAATTTAAAAAAAAAAATGTTTTCTTGGTTTTACTAAACAATTGCTCATTTGAAAATGCTCTTTTGTCAAGAATTTAGAGCACGTGGCTTAATTTTACGGCATCGTGCCTGTAAAGTTATCTGGCTGTCTTGAATTTGCGGGATCCGGCCGATCTGATTAAAATCAGATCTCCATTGTCCTATTTCGCATACGTGCTCACTTTTTCATTTTTTAAAGGTATTTTGGCAATCATTTACTACATTGTGCAGAATGGTCCTGATGGTCTGGGCTTACGACCACTTTATATATCTAATTTTTAGAGTGGACCAGACTAACGAGGCATGCCACTAAGTTCTTTATTTTTTCAATCTCTGCCACCTCGTGCAGATGAGCCTGTTGCTTCGGGCTTAGGGTCACCTTCAAATATTGCTTTCTATTCAGGGTCAAAAAGTAACTTAAATTTTAATATGGCAAAGTGGGCTTTTTGATTCGAACCGACACCGAGAGGATAGAGGAAATTGATAGAAACAGAGATATGTATTTTGGGTGTTTTAGACGGAGGGAGTTGCATATTAGTGCGAACGTTACAGATGGCAATACTTGGGGTCACATCTGAGTGATATGGAAAGATATGATGATGATAATGACGACGACGATGATGATGATCTGAGTTATGTGGAAAGACGACGACGACAACGGTGATGATGACGATGATCTTGAATTATCATCCTGTTTGCTCAATCGTTCATATACGACTGGTTACCTCCAGCAACGTTGGAGTCTGAATTTATTGCACGAAAGGGTAAGCGAGCCTCCTCCCATGTTCTTTAATGCATGCAACATGTGAAGTTGAATTAAAAGGCGTGCGCACTGCGCACTAAGTAGTTTTCCGAAGGGTGGAAGTTTCAGCCCATCCTTAGAGCTACCCCCTACTCGGCATGCGTCACATGCTAATTCGGGGATTACATTTTAATTAACATTAATCGTCGCGTTTGAGACCACTCTTATTATTCAAATTCTTCCCAGTAGTCTAAAAGAGTTGTTGCATATTGACAATTGTGTGTAAGCCACGTATTGTTTTTGGAGTCACTATACAAAGTTAATCAGAGAAAATATAGATAATAAATGTAATTAATTATACAACTAAAAAACATACAGTTATGATAGCTTACGCTATTTCAAATTTACAAATTTATGAAATGACAATATACTAGTAAAATGGTTTCATAACGGACAATCGTTAAGAACAATAAGTTTCGTGAAACCATAACACAAATCAGAGCATCTGCAGTATCTCCCTGGATACAAAAAGATCTTTATTACGAGAATGAAGTGTAAATAACCCGTTTTCTAAATGTACGTATGAGATACAACCAATTGGATTGAAAGAAATCAAGTGAGGGCATTTTATATCGTTGACACACTGATACGGTGTCCCAGCATACTTTATATCTAACATAGTCTACTGCGCTTTTTCACGGTTGTCATAGGGCCTTTGTTTATGGTTAGCCTGCCATCAAATGAAGCATTCGTTTTATTACAGTTGATAAATCGGGATCTATGGCATATTCTCGCCTTATTACATGGATCGTATATAATAATGAAGTGCGGAAATGAGAGCACGGTACATGATATACGCGAGCATTATATTGAGGGAGTGCTAAATCTCGACTTGAGAACAAGGCTCATGTTATACACGGGCATTGCAATGCGGGAATGCTGTATCTAAAATTGAGAACAGTGTCCATGCTATAAAGGTGAATTATAGTGAGGAAATTATATTAAGGGAGTGTAGAACTTAGAAATGTTTCGTGTTATACAATGGCGTTATCAAGAACAGATTTTTTTTGGCATATTTTAGCAGTTTAAAAGAAAAGAAAACCAAATCAAAGACAAAACCTGAAAGTCTTTAAGTGGAGTCGCTGAAAGATTTATGAAAAATCTACGGTTAATTTCGTTTTCATTAGGCGTCCAAAACTTTCGTAATGGTGAATATATGACTGGTACTCTATGGCATATAAATATAAATTACAGTGGGTTTGATACAAAAAAAATTCTCGATAAAACTAAAATATAACGTTATCTATAATTATGTTTTCCACTGATTTAATATGTCTTAATTAACCTTGCCACTAACGTTGGCAGTTCGGCTTGATTACAATCAAACAAACTTTATCAGCACTGTCAATTATGCCATATCCATTTATACAATATCACAAAGTTTATTTCTTATATCAAGTTAAATAATCAATCCGCAAGAACATATAACTCATATTATGTACAATTCATACAAATTTAAAATCTATAATTAATGGGCAGTTGCAATTTGTTACAATTTGTAGATGTGTAAAACCCCCCCCCCCCAACCCCCCGAGTATTTACGATCTCTTTTATTTATATTAGTTCTAGAGTGAGTTTCAGTTTCAAACTAATTATTGAAAGCTTACAAATCTTGAGAGAGAGAGAGAGAGAGAGAGAGAGAGAGAGAGAGAGAGAGAGAGAGAGAGAGAGAGAGAGAGAGAGAGAGAGAGAGAGAGAGAGAGAAAAGAGAATGTATGTATGGATGGATGGATGGATGGATGCACGTACGTACGTATGTCTGTCCAGGTGTGTAGGTGTGTGTAAGGGTCAAAACAGTATTCCCAGACTGTGCTGATTGGATCACTAAGCAATGTTGCGACAATAGTATTTCATTACACGTCTCATTGTCTTTAACGCATCCATAATTGCTTTACTACTTCCATTTGAAGTACTTGCAGGGTGTCATGTTCCTGTTCAATCTTGTTTTGCAAAAGACAGCTCGTGATAATGGTCCTCTAGTAAACATACATACATAATAATCTTTAGAGATGCAGTGAAGGTAAACAAATCAGAAAATGTTTTAATACAGAAGAAAAGCAAGTTAAAACGAACACTACTAATTGGCTTCTTTCAAATCGCAGGTGTTGTATGGTATCAAAGTATCTTTTTTCGCAGAAGGTTTCCTTCAAAAGATAAACATGATGCAGATAATTGATTTTAAGCATTGTTCGTTAACTACAACACAGAGCTTCGCTTATTGCAGTTAACAAACGCTACTAGAGGGTTAGTATCGTCTATCTGCCCACCAAATAGTTCACTGATATATAGGAAAGTTTCTCATGTCAATAACTAGCTGTCAGCCAGTCGTTGTTTTTTTTTCTTCAAAACTAAGTTGATTGCTCGTACCAGGTCAGAAATAAATAAGAAAATAAAAAAAAAATTAAAAAAAAATAAAACAAAAACAACAACAACAAAAAAAAAACAAACAAAGAAAGAAACAAAACAAAACAAACAACAACACCAAAGAACAATAGTAGGATGTGCGAATTTAAACAAAGAAATACCCCAAAGAAAGTTTTAAAATTTTGGGATTTTGTCGCGAGTTTCCAATTCCAGACTACTTGTTTGGTAGCTGGGACACAGGCAAATATGGGTGTTATATATTATAATAATAATAATAATAATAATAATAATAATAATAATAATAATAATAATAATAATAATAATAATAATGAGGACTTATATCTATAATGATATGACTACAAATAAATCGAGCAACAAACACAAACAAAACGAAATAGAAAACATAAAAACATGCTGAAAATATTTAAGGTCGGAAACTTTATTAGGTGTTTAAGTTTGTTCTTGTAGTCGATAAAGGTCAGTTTTAAGAGAACTCTTGAAAGAGATCACTGTGTGTAAATTCAATGGATACTTCGTTTTACGTTGCTGGGCCCTGGTATGCAAAAGAACGTTGTCCATATGACTTCGTTTCATTGTGGGTATAATGAGTATACGATTGTCAGAAAAGGAGTGTAAGTAACTTGCTGGTGCATACACATGCGTGAGGCCGGAATGGTATGTTGGACTGGGGTCCGTTATTGAAACGTAGCACAGAGAACACATTTTGTGTTTAATTCTATATAAAATGGATAGCCAGTGTAGGGTACAGAGCAGCGGGTAGGTGTGTTCTGGGTACCATATATAAGGCCATGTTAATTGCCCATCCTAGTACCATAATTAATTGTTTTAATAAAAATAATTGGTCTAATTTAACGTTGAAAGATGACCAGCCTGAAGCAGGGCTTTATGTGACTCATTATGCATTAATTACTATCCAAACATAAAATAGGCTTTTTAACTGTATGGCGTTGAAAGCTGACCAAAATGAAGCTCAGCTATGGGTGACTCTTTAGTCAGACTTTTCTTTAAAGGTACTTAAAATTTTATTTACAAATTCAAGTTGTTATAATTCCACGTCATGCGGTTTCATGACTTTTAACCCTGACTCGAAAACTGCTGTCTTTCAAACTGCTAAATTTTTCAAAAGAAAGAAATAGTTATACTGAAAATATGTCGGCTTGGTTATCTTTGTTTTGGCAAATCGTCACCATGACCATTATACTGTCGCCATTTTGACGTATATGTGTGTAGCTTTTAATAGTATTTGTTTTGTCGTTTGTTCCGCAATTCCACAAAATGCTGTATATGCATTTCATTTAGAAGGAAATATGCTCGCACCAACCTCACAATTACTTTGTTCCCCCCATCTCTCTCTCTCTCTCTCTCTCTCTCTCTCTCTCTCTCTCTCTCTCTCTCTCTCTCTCTCTCTCTCTCTCCTCTCTCTCTCTCTCTCTCTCTCTCTCTCTCTCTCTCTCTCTCTCTCTCTCTACAAAATATGGATATTTTAAACATGGAAGGGGGGAGTGTGTTCATTAACCCCACCCCCGTTGCGGAAGATTTGGTGCAGCATTTCGTACATATGATCTCAAAAATATCATTTGTATATGTGTAGTGGATAAGGGCTATTTGCGAGCACAGTGTATAAGAATTCACCCACTAAAATAGCACTACATGACCAAAATCAGAAAACTGTTTCAGATTTAGGTCATATAAAGATATCCGATTGTCATCTAATTCTCGGGCCTAAGATTTAATATGTGCGGGGGTGGGGGTGGGGAGAGGAAAGGAATTGAATAATTATTACCTCAAGGTGTTGTTTCAGCTAATGTTCTGGACATAATGTATTTGGTTCGTTTTTAGAGCTAAAATATTGGTTCAAGTTATGTTGGTGCCGAAATCAAAATATTTACTGCCCTCACCCTCCACGTCAAAAATAAATAGCTGGTCCATTATTATACACAAATTATATGTTTATTTTAAAGGGGATATTTTGTGATGAAATAAAGATGATTTCTAACTAATTTTGTATCTTTTACAGCTGTGCCATTAACAGGATATGTAGGATCTAGGGAAAATTCTCCAGTAGGCCCTTATGAAATTACAAATTGTGACGGCTGTGGTCACCTTGACCATTGTGGGATCCTTGAATTTTAACCTAGTTGTCCTATCCTGTCCGCGACCCTGATATACTGTCGCAATGTTGTTTTGTTTTCATGTTTTCCTATGTCTGCCAATTTATGCATTCAAGATACGCTTTGAATGAAATGCATAGGAGACGATTCTTCTTCTGATTCTCGGTTTTTCTTTCATTATAGGATTTTCTTTTGTGATACTGCAAATTATACGGTCAAATCTTGAGAAGATCATTTGTAAATATGTGCTTATTAGAGTTCATAAACATCGAGCAAATTTACCTTTATATCGTTCGTACGTCACTTCTTTGCTACAAAAGTCCTATTTTTGAAACTGATTCGAATGACCACCCAGGAGAGCTTTGGACATAATAACAAAAATGTAATCTTTCTGATAAAAGAAACTTTTTACTTTGTGAAGTTTGATTTAATTAAGCGAATTAAACTTGCAGAATTTATCAGTTTGCACAAGATTAAAATAAACGTTCGAAAATAGAGAAATAACATCTTTTACAAAAGAACCAACACATGTTGGCCTCTGAGTGAGTTATTTAAATTAAAAGATAAATCTCAATTTCAGAATGTACCTGTTTGATCCAGATTTAAGATAAACTTTCTTTAACATTCTATAGAACATAAATCTTTGATGAAATTGTTGATAATTAAATCAAATTAAACCAAATTGAATTTAATTACATGCTTGAGACCATGGTTAATATTTACAGGCGATCATTGATCTTAAGATTGCCCAGGTATCCTGTATGTGTGAAGTTTCCAAGTCTTTTAACAGACTTTTCTTACAATAACATTCACGCTGTGCTTGCCTACTTAAATGACAAAACATAAAACGTTTCTGTCCAGGACTCTTGTCTGCAACATGTATGTTATCAATAACAAAGTATCAATTTTCCGTGTGATTAGTTATGTGAGCATTTTTTATGTGAAGTGAAGGAAACTGGTCATATACTGAGGTCTTTGTATTTTACGAGGAAAATCGATAATGAAATGTGGAAACTCACATAGTCCGGGGTTTATTAATCCCAAGAGTGCCAGATGCATAGAGAGAAAATCGTATTTTGATGCTAATTACATGAGTTTTTCAGTCTTATTATTTCCGTCTTACTTTCGATACTCGTCTAAACGTGTGAATAAATAAATAAATAAATAAATAAATAAATAAATAAATAAATAAATAAATAAATAAATAAATTCTAGAATGTACCTGTGTAATCCAGATTTAAGATAAACTTTCTTTTACATTCTGTAGAACAGAAATCTTTGATGAAATGGTTGACACATAAGGGGATAGAGAGAGAGAGAGAGAGAGAGAGAGAGAGAGAGAGAGAGAGAGAGAGAGAGAGAGAGAGAGAGAGAGAGAGAGAGAGAGAGAGAGAGAGAGAGAGAGAGGAACGGACATATTGATGGACAGACAGACGGATAGACTGACTGACAGAAAAGAATTCCCTGCAACCAACAGTAATTTGGCAAGGATCGGAATCAACCAGGTTATGCTGATATGCCGGAAATTTGAGTTCGATATACAATTACCAAGAAAATGCGTATGATTAAAATGTTATGTTTAACTTCATTTGGTTTATGTAACGGATTAAACTATTTTATTTTACATACAGTGGCTCGTGTTGTTCTATTCTATATCTTTACTCAGGTCAGTTATTTCATCTCTTGTTTTATTGTTTGTTCGATCCGGGCAATATCACCTTGGCCGATCATCTCCTAGAAAACGATAACCAAAGCATTTGGCATAGAGTTTATAAAAATTAATAAAATGCATCTCAATTCTCTTTGGAAACATGGTTTTGAAGCATTTATAGAACTAACAGGATACAAAATGATCACAAACGAACAATTATTTGAAGCACATGTAATCCTTATATCACAATACATGTGAAAAACGTGCTTTATAAACAACAATTTCATACAGACTTTAGATTTATAAATGTTTTTATAAATGGGGATGGTTCCTGGATGAATTTTGATAATTTTAAAACTAAGTTTTAAACTCACGTCAATTTTATAAATTTTCAAAACATACTTACAACTATAAAGTCCGATAAAAGAAAATTTCAGAATCGAACATGGCTTCAATTACAATTATTTAAATATTGCCGTGTATGATGTTATTAACAATTAGAACAATGTCTAGGTGCGTATGCAAAATTGATTGGAAACAAGAAAATACCAAATTTTAGAGGAAGTGGATGTTTCAGTTTAGTGTGTTTAAAAAAATGACTGGAAATCAAACCTTCTTACAGCCAGATAAAATTACAAAATGCATAAATAATTCACGTGGTTGTTCTAGAAATTGTTTAATTATCTTCAAACTATCCCAAGTGTTGCACTTAAATTTCAGATAGATCCCGAACTCGTGTCTTGTGATCTTTTCACTTTTATTTTAATTTTGGCGAATCCCCTTACGATATAGTAACAACCTTTATATGTGCGGTCTAAAGATTTTTAATGCTAGTTTATTATATATTGATGCCCAAATGAGACGGTACTTTACCAAAAATATGTGTTATAGCGATTTTTAATTTGCAAGTTAATATTCTCAATACTGACTGATCTGGAGAGATGTTTTTATTTTATCTTAAATTTTCTTGTTTAATTTCTGTTTGAATCCTTCATTTCTCGTAAATACACTTCATGTATAAGCTTCGCCAACCATCTTCTCTCGAGTATTTATTAAACGTTTGTACTCTTCCAAAAGACTAAAAACTTAATTGAGTATAGTGTAGATTGCATATAATATCTTTTAAAGATAAATTAAAACTATTTAGATATATATGAACATTATAATCAAAATTATTGCGGCAATTATATAGATATTCCGTTGTAGACATGTATCGGTCCCATTAGCAGGAGGTTTATTAACGGACAAAATTACACGAAATGATATTAATTTGCTCGTGTAAAACCTGCTATCACCAGATGTAGCAATACGTGTTCTCTAAGTATTATTTGAAACAAATTTAAGAGTTTTTCTTACGAGTCCTCGAATCAATATTTAAACAATTTATTAAAAGAAGCAAATACATCGAGTGTTTAGAACGTGAATAAAATATGTGTTATAATTGAACTGATTTTGTCGTAGTAAAACGATCGAAGTGTCAATGTTTGGATAATAGATTATCTTTTTAATTTTTAAAAAAAAAAAATAACAGGATGTCGTCTTTGAGTTATCGGCATCATGAAATCCCTTCCCCATATTAATGTATCGATAATTTGGAATTTCATATTTTATTATATTATACCATCTTAAGATGCCGAATATTATTATAAATATATACCATCTTAAGATGCCGAATACTATTATAAATATATACCATCTTAAGATGCCGAATATTATTATAAATATATACCATCTTAAGATGCCGAATACTGCCAATTTGATTCCCTATTTTGACTTCGATCCCTGATCACAGTAAACATAAAATTACATGATGTATACTTATTAATATAATTTTTGTTTCAGGAATTCTTAATTACTCTTTTTTTGATATTATCTTTAAGTTATATATGTTTGTGCACATAAGGATTTTTTTAAAAAAGAAAACCTTATGTTATGGAACATTCTTGTATAATCAAAATATGTGGATGTTAATACACAAACTGTGATAAGATCGTTTAAAGGATTAGTACAATTGTCTTTTTAACATCAAGTTTAAGAGCTATTTTAAATGTTAATGACTGGATCTTGAATCCCTTCCTAGTTGATTAAATCTGCATGTATGTGCATGCCAGTTTTGATAGAAACTGGTGTATGATCATATATTATCACATATATAGAAAATATATCATTTTTTTATATCATTTTAATACAATTTATATATGCCAATGTATTATTTATTATCAACGCGTGCGCGCACAGACATACAGACAGACAGACAGGCATGCAGGCAGAAAGGCATGCATGCATGCATACATACATACATACATACATACATACATACATACATACATACATACATACATACATACATACATACATACATACATACATACATTTGAACAGCATGACCATACATTTTAGATTTCAATATGGCGTTCTCGACCTCACATCAAGCGAAATATAAGATCCAGTTAAGTTGCACAGAATAAATGCTTATACAAATTTTATGCAAGCAAATACAGGTAATAAAACACAAAACTTGTTTTGAAGTTAGGCTTTTTATGTTAAACGCATATCATATTTAGTGTTCGGTTCATAACGAGTCTTGCCGCTTTAGCCATTTTTTCCCGTTTAACTATAGACTTATAATGGTTATTTTTCTGTATCACATTCCATTATCACATTCAAATTCAAGTAAATAAATGTTAGTTTCAACGGGCATTGAGCACCAAAACAACGAATGACTCCAAAAATCAATCATTCGAGATACGGTGTATTTTTAATAGCAAGATGACATCAAGGATCTTCTGTGCTTAAAAATGTATGCATTAATATTTCTAATGTCAGAAAGATATATTGTTAGGTAGTAATACAAAAACAAAATACCAATTACTACCTTCAGATGCACACATTATCCATTTTAAAATGACAACGAGTTTGATCAATGGACTTTACTCAGGTTGCTAAAGGTTATCGAAGTGTAAGAAAACAAATATTCTAGTTTGATAAATGACTACTTCAAATTATCAGTATGTTTGTGTCCAATAGTAGACGACTGTCCTGCTGTGATTAGAATCACGTTGTACTACCACCGTGTTCAAGTATTATCAGCGCTTGATATTTGATAAATATTAGTAACACAGCACTTCTGCAGAGTTCAACGCTCTTAATGGTTACAAATTTGTGTACATGTAAGTGTACAATAAGGATTCTTGCTTCGGGTCTATTAAATAAAATTCTCCAACATGTTTGTAATGGGATGCATCTCGTGAAAATATTCTAACCGAGGTCGTGGACGTTTTCAAAAAGCGGTTTAGATATTTTTAAAAAAAAAACATTTGACCAAGAGTTTTAATCTATTTTGTAATTGCTTTCATCGTCTTTATCTTTGTTTTGTATACCATATCTTTATCTTGACCTGTTATCTTCTGTCTCATGGTGTACATTTAATCTTGCTTGAATTGTTCTGTCTTCATGGAGTTTCTGATTTGACAGTTTTTGCTATATAGCCTTTGTTTGGGATACATACATACATACATACATACATACATACATACATACATACATACATACATACATACATACATACATACATACATACATACATACATACATACATACATACATACATGCATTTACACAGTATTTACACAGTAAATAAAGTACATACGTACTTTATTTACGTACGTACGTGATACCATGATAGGCTAAGAACGCTACAGGGTAAAATAATACTGTGTAAATTCAATTAAAATATATCTCCTAATTTTCAAATTCTTGTCAGTATTTGTCTTTGTTTCTGCGAAAATTAGAACCTAATCTGCGAACCGAAAAGTCCTTTTGGTGGGAGAAAACACTTTTAATACTATATCAAGGTAATTTATATTTCCATTTTGATGCTTACGATAATATGAGCATGTTTAAAGAAATAGATACAGGTAATCTCATTTTGCTGACCCCCCCCCCAAAAAAAAAAAACTCCAGAAAAGAGAGCATAATATCCAATAATTAAATTAATTATCTTATCCCAATCATAACTAACCACCATTAGCTATAAAAATATGTTTCACAAGTTTCTCTGAAATAAATATTTTAAATAAAAATCTAAGGACTACATCTGCATCAAACAGTCTGTTAATTTTCTCTTTCTTATTTTTCTCATTAGTAATCATGTTTACCATAATGCATCTATAATTATATGATGACATTCAGCGTGAATGGCGAAATAGTGAGACCTCATAATAATCGTTGTGTTTTTCGAAAAATTTAATGACTTTTAAAAAAATTCATTGAAAAAAAGCGATCATCTAGGATAAAAAAAAATTAATCTAACAATGATTGCTTCGAGACAAAAGGAACAATTTATAATACTTGTGTGGAGGTTGTATTCCAGGAAATTATAGTCGCTTAAGTACGAGCTTTCTCATTAATGGGCGAGAGATTGTCCCCTACCAAAGCAGCAAATGGATAGACTTCAACGTGAGTTATATAATCAATTATAAAGCCCGTTTGATCCCCGTGCATTTTCTTATTATTTGACTGGCGAAAGCAAAATTGTGACACATCTACTGTGTGTCGGTTTGTCAGTTCTTCACCTTTATCTAATCATACTAGTTAGTAGAATTTCATTAAACTTGGTAATTTACTTGTCGTCATGGATAGCACCCGCAGTAAAGTTTTACATTTGGTTCACTCCCCATTACTCACAGGCTGGAGGTTCAAAGGTCGAGTATTTAAATACAGTAATATCATCAGCAAAATATCAACTATGGCCGTTAGATGGGTAGGTGTGATGAGAGAGAGAGAGAGAGAGAGAGAGAGAGAGAGAGAGAGAGAGAGAGAGAGAGAATATATATATATATATATATATATATATATATATATATATATATATATATATATACATATATATATATATATATACATATATATATATATATATATATATATATATATATATATATATATATATATGCTGGATTTAGCGGTATATTCTTTGTGTCATTTTACATTAGTAATCTATTCCAATTAAACAATATCACATTGTTTATATAGACAGATCTGTTTACATTTCTAATTCAGAGTGACCAAGTTATACTCTGGTATAAATCTAAGAATCAGATGACTTGCAGGACTGTGACCTAGGTTGTGTTTGACACCCCCCCACCGACCCCCCCCCCACATATATATATATATATATATCCCACCTGTCCGAAGCAGACTCTTATTATACAGATCATTTTACGATCACTTTAGTACGCGCCAAAAGTTTAACCAACGCAGAGGTCTAGTAATATAGGGAGTGAATTTTAATAGGCGTAATCCGAATGCCCGTCATTCGTAAAAGATAGGGCGGGAATTCAGACTTAAAAAGCTTCGTAAAAATGGAGTTAGAAATAGACAAGGAACAAATCAGGAAAATGAATAAAGTGTGACGAAAGTTTACACCTTAAAGATTGATCATTTGAAACGTTACGGTACGAACTCTCACTGCTTTCACAGTTGAAATTTTACACAAATGGTGATATTATATGCATCGGTACTCAGATAAAAATGATTACTTTTAGATTAGTATCCACGAATGTAATTCCCATATATTTGTAGAGTTGTAGAGTATTTATTCCTTTTTTTTTGGGGGGGGGGGAGGTGATTTTTGGGTTGAATTTGGCATTATTGGTACTAAGAAACTTATTTATTGTTTAGATTATGAGCCATGTGTATTTTTCACTAAAATGCACACTGCGTGATCACTGATCAAGTCAATGATGCTGTCGCGGAAATGGAATCTTTTACCCACAGTACAATGCTTTGCTTGCAGTTCAGCTTCTCATAATACAATAAAATATATTTGACACTAATTTAAATGTATGTTTTTCTTGGGACATTGATATGATAAACTCATTATTTATGTGAATTTGGACAATGAAATGTTCCGTTGTGAAATGAAAATGTAGAGATAGCATAAAAGACAAAAACTACCGAGTCCATCTGGATTGTTTTGTTGTCGATTGCGGAGAAAAGAGCGAGAAATAATAAATTGCAAGAGTACTTAAGCAAACAATAAAGAGAAGGAAAAAAGACAAAACATTACTAATATTCTACCCATTTTACATAGAATAAAACTCGGTGTTACAAACAGTTTTCCTTTAACGATGATAAATTGCTTTTACTACAATATTTAGTTTCTCATTGGTCTGAAATTGTTATTCTAGTTCAACGTTTCCCGAATAAAACTGTGCGCAATGCTGTGTTGAACAGCCCGGACTCAATTCCCCCATGAAGTTCTACTATCGGTTAGGCTATAGGTTATCAGGGATATGACAACAATGAGAATAAACAAACTTCACGTAATAAATAACAAAAAAAATTGCACATTTGAAGTGAAGAACCATGCATTTGGGAATTCAATCCATTTCAACAAAGTAATTATGCTTATTTGGATGTCTAGAGTGTTCAACTTGTGATCAAGGACAAAGAAAGTACTTTGCTATCTGAAAGGTTTGTTCATTTTGCGAGGACGATGTGTCGATACAGTCTGTTTGCATGAACGATGAGTCTTTTGACCGAACTTAGAGTTTTCGCCTATTTTAGATAGTATGCATGCAGTCAGTCTAGACAAATACAATCCTATTGTTGCATGATAAATGTCTGACTTCAGAAATTCTTGAGATTATTGTTGTCTTAACACAGTACCATAACAGAGCGAAATCCAACAAGACTGTAAAAGTAAATCAAAATGTATTCCCCAGGAACAGAAAGTGAAATTACGATATATTTTTTTTTTACGATATTCCGATTTAATCTCAAATAATAAATTTAGAATTCATAACATAAGTACTAATGAATAAAGTTCTCAATGATCGTTAGTTGTGTTCCAAATAATTTCCAACGCTTAAGGTGTTGATATGCATGTATACGCCGGTAGTCTGTAATGTAGTAATATACATATGTCCTGAATTGTAATGACGTGCCAACAGTCTTTTGTTGAATTAATATATTCCAAGGTTTCATTGTTTGAATTCACATACTTCCTTGTTAAAGCCTCTTTCCAATAATATCATAGAGCACTTTGTATTTCCAGTAATTTCACCTTAATTAAAAAATCTGAATAGAACAATATGAGAGAGAGAGAGAGAGAGAGAGAGAGAGAGAGAGAGAGAGAGAGAGAGAGAGAGAGAGAGAGAGAGAGCATAAACATAAATTCACTTGCTTCTAACTACAATTACTACATGTGGAGAAAAGAAACTTGAAAAAAATGATATAATAACATCTGATCTACAAAATTAATTTGTTGAACAACAGGAGTGAAATATAAAATATATGAAAAATAAAAACTTTCTCATTTGCCACGTGATGCACCTAGGTAAAAAGGGCTTATGGGTTCTCTTTATATCAACTCTTTTGCAAAATTCGTAATCTTCAAATGTGACTTGATCTAATTTGGAGTATGAAAAATAGCATAGATGTTAGAAACGTTAAAATTAAAATTAAAAAAAAAACGTAAAAAAACCCCGCATATTTTTCTCAATAAATAAAAACGATAAGAAACGTTCCAGTAGTTTTTAGGCAACAAACAAATCAATATTTTACTTATTTACACGCTACATACCAGTTTTAAAGTTTCAGTGATACAAATATGAAAATATGTCAAAAGTTTTAAACCATAGTCCAGATAACATTGATTTTTTTTTAACTCAATGTCGTTATCACCATCTGACTGATCTGACCACTCTATGGAAGTACCAAATATAAAAAACGCAAAACAAGAAGAAAAAAAAAAAACGTAAAAAAACGCGTTTTTCGAGGTAAAATAAAAATTAAAACGACAAAAATACGTTTTTATCATCTATGAAATATTTATAAATTCTTACTTAAATGTGTTGGATGTATTGATAAACTATTAAAATATTGCAACAATTTGTAACATTTATTAGACTCGTGAAGATCCTTCCGACAAATATTGGCATGCTCAAATAATCTCAACGCTCTAGTGAGACGGTTTGTAAGTAGTTCTCAGAAAGAGCTGACGGGAGGCAACTTTATTGGAATTTAAATCGAAAATAATTTCGACAATCTTGAGTAAAAGAGTTATAAGTTAAAACCAAATTTGGTTCTATCTTGAATATGAAATACTAGTAGTTGATATGTGAAATATATGTCTATTGACGGAAATTGCTTTGGAAAAGATGCAGACGTGTAAATACCTGGGGCATTAATAAAAATCTATATTTCATACACCTGAATCCGCTTATTCTAAAGTTAGTTTGTCTTGTCTGAATAATGACATACATTGGTATTGGACTTTTCTGTACATGTGGGTCACTGTCATTAGCATTCCGATGCAGCAAACGTAAATTTATAGGAGTGTTTTTTCTCTATTTTAATCTTCAATTTTGATATGTACAAATTTATTTTTATAGCCTTTTTTTAGTTAAACATTACACTCAAATAATGAGGAAACATTTACATTTAACTGGTGGGTCAAATTTGGAGTTTGTTATCAATAGCTGTCTTGAAGATTATTTTTTTTAATATTCGTTCTTCAAGCGATCCACGTTCCGAACTTTACATTGATCCAGAAAGTTTCCGTCACAAGTGATCATTTTACTCGTGTTCTCATTCAGCTACTAAACTAATCATATGTTGATTTTATTAGTTCGAAATCTATTAGACAACAACACAATTTTCAAATCTTTGGATATGATCCAAAGGCAATACATGTGTCATACAGTTTTATATTTAATTTCATGAATTGTGCATTAGTTAGATTTTTATCTATTGTCCTAAACCAGGCAAATTGAAAAGGGACCATCTTGCGAAATGTCGTTCAGTACGAAGTCCTTTGTACCACTGTATCTTAAACATTGAGACGAGTTATCAAGATTACTGGTTAGAATAATACAGCTGAACACGTGCTTTGTCTTGATGTTACATCTTTAAGGCATAATATACATATCATGTCGTTTGGGGGTGAGATTTGGGATAATCATTTATCATTTGCCTAATGTATTATCTACAAAACGTATTATTTTGAATCTACTCTTTGGAAAGGAACAGCAATTCTTCTTTAAAGCTGACGAATATTAAATTAATTTCTACTTTTAACTATATAACTAATACACTTTTAAGTACGAACAATTTGGAATGCATTTAAATCATTATATTGTTATCTACAAAGATATGTTCGATAATACCGGTTGATTGTCAAGGAGTCCTTGAGACTTACCTTTGTACAATATTGATATGATTGTAATTTTCGCATGATCTCTCTCTCTCTCTCTCTCTCTCTCTCTCTCTCTCTCTCTCTCTCTCTCTCTCTCTCTCTCTCTCTCTCTCAGTTGTTCAACAGTCAATTAGTCAATTGATTCATCTTTCTGAACTTAGTAAATTAAATCTCTGGAACAAGTAATATGCCTTTTGACTAATTTAGTTTTGAACAACCGTTCTGTACCTGAAATAGAGTAAATGCGCATGGATGGTGATGAGGGCGGATATGAAGGATTAGAATTGACTTCGGTTACACTTTGGCTGGAAAAATGACGCAATATGAACACAACATTGGTCCTCAAAGTGAAAAGTGTTTCATGTTTGAGGAATGACAAACTACATCCCAGAAAAAATCAGAACCGGTGTACAACAGTAATGCGGTACTAATAATAAATGCTACTTTCAATCAAATTACGGACAAATGAATCTGGTAAACGAATCAATCAATATAAGAGTAACAGGCTACCACAATAACAGGGTATATATATATATATATATATATATATATATATATATATATATATATATATATATATATATATTAATTTTGACTTTAACATTTATACAGGTCATTAAAATTATGATACCTACCTACCTACATATATACATGAAGGTGCACACACATACATACATCGAAAAACAAATGAATTATAGCGAATACTTACGTAATTAACTGGTACTCTAAAAAACATCTTCAATATGATCTCAGAAACAGGGTTCTTTAGAGTTTAATTCAATAAGGGAGTATTTTTCAGAGTTTTACTATTACTGCTGCTGCTACTACTACTATGGTAAATGAAAGATCTTTTTGATCGCTCTGAACTGAAACAGTTACCTCTCTTTCACCATTGATTGGAATAGTTAGTGAAGATCATGATCGAAACATATGTAACTTGTATACTTTCCTGCCTACATCAAATGTATTTGCCTTTTTCGAGTGTTCGACTTGACAGCAATTAGGATAGCAAACGCTATCTTGAAATATGTGTTATCAGTTATATATTGATGTAATAATAAAATAGTGCCAAGCGAGTTATTAATTAACCTAAGCGCGTTATTAATTAACCTAAGCGAGTTATTAATTAACCTAAGCGCGTTATTAATTAACCTAAGCGAGTTATTAATTAACCTAAGCGCGTTTAACTCTTTTTTTTTCTTCTTTAACTCTCATATTTTGGATTCATTAGATTTTGCCATTTTATAATAGGATTTAAAATCAATTTGGAGTGATATAAAGCTTTTGTTATCTATATAAAAAGGCAATACTTAAATTAACGAAAGTTTTGTAAATTTAACGATTGCTTGTGCGTTTATTGTTTCTCTAGTTTGACTCCCGTTTTGTAATTGGCTTTACTAAAGAGGAAGGGAGAATTGAAAACTAAACTAGTTTCTAAATAACCGAAGCGCTTTCGACTCTAAATTTGTCTTTTTCAACGTCAAATACAATCAAACCAGAGACTATGCCACCCACACCCCCACAGAAAAAAAGCGTTGATGTTACAACTATATGACTGACAGAAAGTGTAGACTTCTCTACAACTGCTTTGTCATCCTATTCAATCTGTGAAAGTTGATCCTTTGATGTACCTTTTGCGCAAATTGACATAAAAGCAAACGATGATATGATTAATCGTTTTAAAGGTCGATATAACAATATTTCAGCATCAATATCATGCTGAATCTAACTAGCTGAAACATAAAAAAAATGCCAAGCTTTAATTGCTGTATAAATAGTTATGTAATAATTTTAACTACAACACTTTTCCCGTCTTTGTTTGTCTTGTTTCTGTTTCGTACTTGCGTTTGAAAAAGACTCATTTAGAGTCGAGAGCGTTTAGCCTAGTGAGAAACTAGTTTTTCACGGTTCATTACCAGTTTATTGCATTTAATCCTAACCAATCCTTGACACAAGCAATCCTTTGATTCAGTGATCTAGAAAGGAATGTTATTCGACATATATTTGGTATTATCTCTCTCTTTTTTTTATATGTATGTATGTATGTATGTATGTATGTATGTATGTAAAACATATTTATTTCTTTGATGCTTTTGTTGGTACATCTGATACGCAAAAGTAAAATCCAACGGCAATAATGCCACAAAGTAAAATGTTCAGCAAGGAAATATACGACATGTCAAACTGTTTTCAAGATACCATGCTACAAATAATCCACGCAATGCTGGTTTTGTTTTGGTGGTGGTGGTGGTGGGAAGTACTACAAAATATTGCCATATCGTACAGAATCCATTTTTTTCTGTCAATCATCTTTCCTTCGTGATATAGCAAGACCGCCATTTGTTCAACCTCCACAACAACCTACCATTTGCTTTGAAAAGTTGCGCCGTAAACAATTATCACAGCAATTTTGCTAAAACAGTTTTTGTCACGCCGCTTATTAAAACAGTAGATTTAGTCTATCGCCAAGAGATAATTTGTCTTGCATTGATTTTCTCCGTCCCCTCTGACAACGTTCTCCTAAGTTATTAGATTTTGCACTAATTGCGGAGTTTTAGCTTCCACACTTTTCAATTTTTTTACAACACGTATTTTTGTTTTTGGACCCTTTTCCATTGCTAATGTTTGTTTTCAATATCTTCAATATGTTTATCATACATTGCAACATCTGATATCACAGTCTGTTTTCTAATTGATACATCTACAGTTTGCATATAGCGCATTATTCTCTTCTTGCTGTGTCATTAACAATCGTTGCACTACAGGCGGAATCTCTCCACGTTCTTTCCTGTCAAACGGCTCATTGGTGTCTTTTTATTTAAGACTTTCATTCAGCAGGGACATGTACTGTTTGTCTTTGTAAAACAATATGTTCATTTAAATATTTAGATTGTTTGCCTGCAATTAATCGTGCAACTACTTGTAACGTTTCATCCAACCTATTGTGTCCTGGCTTTATTTTCAGTCTGGTCTGCAACATAAATCAAGTTTTCTTAAAATATCCTTCGTAATTTAAATTATTTCTTATCAACTGCTATCTCAAAACATGATTTTAAACTTCATAAGTAAATGTGAAACCTTCACTTCAGCTATTTTTCTTTTTCTTTCTATTTGTAAACTGCTACAAAATGGATAAAGCATAACAGCAACGCTGTCTGCGTCAGACGTGGAAACTACAACTGGAAAACTAACAGGGGTTTTCAGAAGCTCTATTGCTCATGCCGTGGATAAGTACAAACAGGAATCAAATATTGCATTTGCAAAACGAACATGTAAAGAGATGACCTGTAAGATTTAATTGAAAAAGTTGCAACACATGGACTAAATAAAAATCAAATCAGAAAGGCATATGATAGCTGTATAAATACTAGATGTGCTAAAATGTCTAAATCATTGTCAGATGAAATAATTATAGAATGCATCGTAAAATAGCACATTTCATCCAATAATAATAATAATAATAATAATAATAATAATAATAATAATGAGGACTTTGTATAGTTCCTAATCTTTACAAGCTCTAAGAGCTTTACAACATCTATAATGATATGACTACACAAAAAACAACAACCCGACATGAAATTGGAAAACATAAAAACGATAAAAAAATATTTAAGGTAGGACACATTATTAGGTCTTTCAGTTTCTCCTTGCAGTCGAAAAAGGTGAGTTTTAAGAGCACTCTTGAAAGGAATCACTGTGTCTTTGTGTCTAATTTCAATGGGTACTTTGTTTTACGTTGCTGGGCCGTGGTATGCAAAAGAACGCTCTCATTATGACTTCCTTTTCATAGTGGGAATATTGAGTATACGATTGTCAGAAAAGGAGCGTAAGTATCTTGCTGGTGTGTACATATGGGGGAGGCCGGATAGGTATGCTGGACTGGAGTCCGTCAGTGAAACGTAGCACAGAAAACACATTTTGTGTTTGATTCTTTATCGAATGGATAGCTAGTGTAGGGTACAGAGTAGCGGGGAGGTATGTTCTGATCGTGGTACTCTTAATCAATTTGTTTTCATTTTAATCCAATCAGGCAATTGGATGTAAGTTTCTTCTTATTGGTTTTTATCCACAATGTCAAATTATTAAATACTGTCAAACATCCATCCTGCTTTGTAGCATCTATTTTCTGTTTAAATTTAGTAAGTAAAATGTTTAATAACCCGTCAAAGCCATTATTTGTTTCGCCCTTGTCCATTAGTCATTTTGTCATTATTCATTGTGTTCTTATGTATTGTTTTGTGGCAAAGATGTATGCATTCAAGTTTTTCTCCTTCCTGAGTAGTCATGTTATAAATTTTAACGTTACGTTTAACTGAATTTCACTGAACCATATTATGAAAGGTGTCTACTGATGGTCTTAAAATATGATACAATGTCATGGAAAATTAATACAATCCTTGGATGCTAGCTGCGAAAAATCTATACTTACTTATAGTCTTTAAAAGGATCTTTCAGTCTTTCTTCTTTTTAATTTTACTTATTCGTCCTTCTCAATTCATTTCAATTGTTAATGCGCGTCAAAAGGAGGTTGAAGTTTCGTCTACATCTATTTTTTTTAAAGAAGTTTTCATTTCGATTTTTTTAAACTAACACTATTTCAGAATAAAAAGATACAGTACCAATCATTAATGACAGGTAAAATTATCACGTTCCTACTTAGGATGACTACGGTCTCTAACAATATTACGAGTTTACACATGACAGTGCCAAAACAACTACGATATTACGATGAATGGCAGTTGATCTGCCATTTTGTTCCATGTAAACATTCTTGTTTTATCTCAAAATTGTGCGTGCTGATGTGAAGATGAAGGCATCTAGTACATTCGAATCCAAGTGTGTTTACCTGTACTAGATATAATGTTGAAAGGTGTATGATGAATTACTATCACTGTATTTCAACGTAAGTCGTCACACATGGACAAAAGCTACTGTATACATAGTGTTAGATAAAGCTTATGATAGATTGCCTAATGTTTTTTTATGTTACCGGGTAACGTTTTAATATTTGCATAATCTAGTAATGGCTCGTGGTAATGCACGGGTTTCTCAACCATTACAGGATGGTAACGGATTCTTAAAAAAACTCAGTGTTTTGCGGAACTTTATTTAGTTATCCTCTCCGCCAAATAAGCTACGTCTTAATTGCTCAGGCTCTCACTTTTACTCTTGACAAACTTCGAAAGTCGAACTGTTCCTATATTTTTCAAAAGAAATGCAGTTTTTGTTCCCATTCAGTCATATGCTCGAAATCAGTCTCGGTTAGTTTGATGGTCTCTGGTCACCTATCCGTCAAAGATATATTTGTTTCTTTTGTGGTTTTGCAGACGACATTTGCACTTTCGCATCAAGAAACGGTTCTTCGGTTTCCTCCATTTTGACGATAATTCTTCAAAAACATGTACAGTTAGGTGTACACGCCATTTTAAAAACTTAATGGAAGATAATTGATCAACGGATAATGAATACACTTAATGAACTACTATAATAGAACCAAAGTTATAAAATGCAAGACCATGGAGTAGATATAGTCAAATAGCTACATTTTATATGTGGACATTTTAGGGTGAAGACTGACAATGTGGTACTTAATTTCAAGATGCTCACTCTGACCGCGATAAATGCGTTTCCAAAGGTAAGGCTAATCTTGATAAGACAGTTCTCTTATGTTCATGACCTTCGATATGTCACTTGCGTCACTCTTTGGAAATAAACCCTCGGCGAAACTAGTTGAAATGGATATGGCTGGCTGGTTTCGAGTTTATTTCTTTCATACATGTAGGGGCTTTTGCTCAAGTGAACAATATTCTCGATGTCCGTTTATTGAGAAGACTAAAACATACATACATACATACATACATACATACATACATACATACATACACACACACAAATACATACATACATACATACATACATACATACATACATACATACATACAAACATACATACATACATACATACATACATACATACATACATACATACATACATACATACATACATACATACATACATACATACATTTGAACAGCATGACCATACATTATAGATCTCAATATGGCGTTCTCGACTTCGCATCAAGCGCAATATAATAATAATAATAATAATAATAATAATAATAATAATAATAATAACGACTTAGGTACATAAATAGTATATGCATATATACAGATACATAAAGACATATATTAGTTTATAAAATTATCGATTAATGGAATAACACGGTTCACCAGAAAATGATCTGAAAATGGTAGCTGTCCGACCTTAACGTAGGACAGCGGAGATCTGCTTTTAATCAGTTTGGAATACCCACATCCAAACCAAGGATCACAAACAAAAAATTTAGGGGACAATGGTACTTTCCAAGAGGTAGTAATTGTGATTTGAGTTCAATTTTCCTCTCCTCATTCAGCAGCCAAACAGATATTCCTCAAGCTAACCGCCGTTAGTGCAAGAAAAGCTTCAACTTTGCATATACGTGTATTTAATATAAAAAAATCTCAAAAGGTGCGCTATAACACGTAGCTTCATGAAATAATTTCTTTCCGGAGACATGAATATGCCCAATTATCGATTCATATATTAGTTGCATGTTGACATCTGACACGCTTAATTGAGCACGTGAGTCAATATTGGGTATTAATTATGTAATGTATTAATGATATCATAGCCTTTTAAGTTTATATTGACCTTTCAAAGATATATCTAACACTGCACCAAAATATTTATGACCGATGCCCGGGTAGTACACGACCATTTCCAATAGTCTCATTGCTATTTTGCAACGAATTTGTACTTAACCGTACCGTTACGTTCT
Organism: Unio delphinus; assembly: GCA_029339505.1. Classification (NCBI taxonomy): domain Eukaryota; kingdom Metazoa; phylum Mollusca; class Bivalvia; order Unionida; family Unionidae; genus Unio; species Unio delphinus. Next base: position 509,049 of record JAQISU010000303.1, on the reverse strand, counting down.
GTTTTCATCTACTGAATAACTTTGAGTGTTGCAAAATGATTTAACCGAGCCCGTTATCCATGCAATTACTCTAACCTCTAAATGATTCTGAGCATAATATATTTAGCTTCCATTTACTTTTAAAAAGATATTCAGTATAGAAAGAAATGTAACGTCCATAGTCATTCATTTAAAGCAATATTTCAAATGATTCAGCTTATAAATCTAGGATCGTTTACAAGACCAAATATGAGCAGAAAGTGAACGGAATCATTTATGCTGCCCAAAATAAGACCCTAAGCAGCATGTTATAGTATATTGCTATAATGTGCCGCATTATAGTTCATTGTAAGTGGGACCAAACTCTCACCTGGCCAGATTGGAAATATTCATAAATACACAAAAAGGCAATGAAAAATATCGAGTTTTATGTAGTGTCAGATTAAGACCTCAACCAGTTCCTACACAGTATTAAACAAGTACTTTCCTACGACTCAGAACGAAAATATGACTTTGTATTTATTATTTATTACATAACCAATTAACTATAAAATAAATGTAAATGCAAGTTTGGCATAGAAACAAACGTACAAGATTGTGTTATTTTTGTTTCCTTAATAACAAAAGCTTTAGTTCAGGTAATCTAAAATTATCCAGGTCGAAATCAGCACGAAACACATAGGACTTCACGAACAAAACAAGTTGTTGACATCACGGTGAGTTCGATGATTTAAAGAATATCTAGTATACCTTGGTTTGGGTTGACTTAATATTTTGTGTGTCGAATAATCTATTTCCACTTGTAAATGGAGTTTCGAGTGCATTGAAGCCTGAATCCGAACTCAATTTTGCTTGAATACAATTACATATGACGTTATCAAATATTGTTAACTTGATAAAAATAATCATGTATTAGCTGAAGCGATAATGTTGACATTTTAAAAAATATAGTTTATCTGTCGCAATCAGAGAAATAAATCTTGCCACAAACCATTTGCAATTTTTAATAAAAGACCGCTTTTCGAAAGCTATGTATCCAATTTCTTAATATGCTGGCATTCAGTCACACGTCGTTCAGTTGTGCGAATGCCTACTAAACAATTGGATATTTAGGTTCTTATCTCCTTTATCAAGACGATTTGACACCCGTCATGTCATGACGCATTATAAATGTGTGTTTGTATGTGTTTGCATGTGTTGGACGGTAAGTCAGAGCTTTCATCTGTCCAAACTCCAATTTATTGAACCTTAATTACTGTCTTTCTAAGACTGAGACTGAACTATTGCAAACTATAAAAAACATGGTACCATCTTATATAGAAAAAAATTGTTATCAAAGTCGAATATGATTTTAGATGGATCTTTATTTGTGTACACCTGTACATCAACACATACAAGGCTTCATAGAGGCGAACGAATGGAAGGAAAGTGCATTGCCCAGAGTGATGCCATAGTAGGTAGTCCTTCCGATACAGGGAAGAGTCGAACTCAACTTTGTCTTTTGAGTAAGATCACTCAGCTGCCACGCCTACCTGATTCAAGACGAATTCTATGTTTCGGGTCAAACCACACAACAGTTTCTGTTTGACTGATTCTGTTTATTATATTGCCTTATACCTATACAATGAAATCAAGACGCATCGACGCACACAATAAGGACGTCTCGTTGTGTTGAAATTATTACAATTTATAACATTACAACTTTGGTGTCGTATGTTTATGAAAACTGCGATTGAATCATTCCTTTTGTCTGATAATGGATAACAACTGCCAACAAACTGAAGAGGCGCATGATTTGCTTTTCAAAGAAGGCAAATACTATGACATTAATGACATAAACATCTGCCATCTTCTATTTCTATCTTCTACCTACCTTTACCTTTGCACAAGTAAACATTGTTTATAAATTAAATTAATATTACTTCACTGAATAAAACATAACAAGCTTCTACACGATGGAGATTTTCTAGATTGGTCTTTACTAGTGTGAGGTTGAAATAAAAGCCGCTGTACCCAAAATCTCAAACTTAGATTATAAACCTAATGACAATCACTTTCATGTGGATAGATGCCAAAGATATACTGGAGGCAAAGAAGTGAAAAACACAGATACTATTTTTCAGTAAAGCAATAAGGGTACTTGTGCGAAATGATGTACTGGACATTTATATTAATGTTCTGATTGGAAACTTCGTTTATTTACGACCTGTGCTCCATAATTCTTGGTTATTTTCATTTCTGTCGAAGACAAAAACCGCTTAAAGGCGAGAACCAGACCAATGTATAAATTCTAGTGAAGGATGAACCAGCCATTAACCTTTCCGAAATAGCAAATTTTCTATTGTTTCATAGGGCGTAGTATTTCCGGTTATTGCAAAGAAAAGGAAAACAAAACATTAATAATAATTGTATATTGTTCGTTTATAAATGAACATATATGTTTCTTTTCTTTTAACCAATCGCTTACATTAACAAGATTTTCATTTATTAAGACATTTTCAATGGATTTTGTCTGAATAATCTGTGAATAATAAAAAATAGAATTTCCCATGCATCCATGTTTGTTGTAATTAATATTTGTATTAATATATCTTAATAAATATAATAGAGCAAGTAATCAATAAATACACAACAATATAATTAATCTGTGGAATGTAGACTCGAATTCAAAAGGTAAACATCCCAACTATTATACGTTGTCGCCAGACGAGACAAGGGATATAATTTTGTTCGTCTTGGAGTTCCTGGAAAGAGCCAACATGGCATGTTTTTGTACTAAATAAATTGCAACCTAAGACATCATTATCTTGCTAGCCTCAACTTTAAACTTTAAAATTTGGTACAGCTGGTACAATAAATATACTTTATGGTGTTATGCATCACCATAACAAGTTTGAAGGCCTGATTGTCTGTTTAAAGGTGTCGGTGCAAAGAAATTGGGCGATTTTCTAGCAGTGATGTTTCGAAAGTGTTCTGTAATTGCAAGGTGAATGAGGTGAGGACAAATGTATGAGATTTCTTATGGTAATAATTACCTTTCAAATATTTGAAAGAAAATGGATTGTTTTGAAGTAATTTTAATGTTTTATCTAAAATAAATTTTGAATTCAGAACTTTTGTGAAGAGCCGATCTTTCTTATTCCGATTCTTATTCTATTATCAAATCTTGGACACAGGAAAGCAACTATATATAAAACTGTTGAGATAGAGTGTTCGAATTGGAACCAATATATCTTTTTATTTTACACCTATCTTGAGTCCAAGAAATGTTTAACGACTGGAATAGGCAAATAATGGACAATGATGCTGGTGCTGACAATATAGACAGATCAACGATTATATAAGAAGAGCGTCATATTGCAGTATTTCAGAGCACCTTTTCATCAAAGGAAAGTAATTTGATAAATGAGCGTGCTAAATGATTCTAGGGAACAATCATAGGTGAGAGAGAGAGAGAGAGAGAGAGAGAGAGAGAGAGAGAGAGAGAGAGAGAGAGAGAGAGAGAGAGAGAGAGAGAGAGAGAGAGAGAGAGAATTTTAATTAAATTATTAATTCTCTTGAATATGCTGTTACGTGCTTAGGCTCGAATAAACAGTAACATAGAAAGAATGAAAATAACAAGCTTGTAAAACTTAATAAACAATTTATTGAGCACAAATATTTTTTAGAAAAGAAAAAAAAATTACGGTTTTAAGAATCAATTCCAAAATTAATCCAAAATAATTCAAAATATTATCCACTAGAGAAATTGCAAAAGTCGTGGTAATAAAATGTTCAAATAAATCTAATTTCGAATTCCAGCGAAGTATCCAATATAGAAGACGATGTCACTTGATAAAGTCAGTTCTTGTTAATAAAAATCTCTATGAGCACAATTCTTTTCCAGATAAATAACAAAATAATTCCTCTTGATCCAAACGAATTGACACAATTTCCAGTACAAGATAATAACTCAAAACGACACAACTTAATATTCTAAAAGCCCAATTTCTTCTACTGAATAGCTCGCTCCAAAACATAATTTATATAGCTGTTTTTACGTAAACAAGGAAGGGTCAGGTGATCTTCTAGAAACTATCAGAATAAATTCACTTACACACCTCATGACCCAACTAAAATAGAAAGATGTTTATACAAAAGCTCCATTTTGTCCTTGGAACCATCCAATCATTTTAAAAGCTTGTTTACAACTCTGAAACCAGGTCAGAAATGAGGTCAACACCTGGTGTTCACTCTGTAAAGTACAGGTCACCCCCCCCCCTTCAATGAACGAATCTTAAAACTTAAAATGTCAAATTTAAATCTAACAAAATAACAAAAATAAATATAAATGACTTATACCAAATATACGTAACAATGCGAATTATGTTATGATCATTTGTGTGTATTTCGACTGCATAACACTGACTACACAGGTATTGACGGTTTTCCGGAAGTGAAATCTGTGACCCATAGTGCTTTGCTGATAATTGTGTTACTCTCCTAAAATGCCTTTTCATCTATAACAATAACTTCATTGTAAATTAACTTTGTGTAAGACAAACCTATCAATTAAAACGCATTTTTTTTATTTGATTTTGGACACAGTGGAAGGTTCAGTTCTAAGAAACAAATGTAGAAAACATATAGGAAAAACAGTGCACTAAGCCCAGTAATAGAGTGATCAATAATTGTTTTATTTTTGTTCAGAGAAACTATCAATGATAAAGGATGGTAGTGGGGGATGATTGTCTAAGAAATTGTTATCTCACAGATAGCAGAACAAATATCGTGTTAGTATTTAATGATATAAGTGAAGCCAAAAATAAAGAAAACAAACAAATAAACAAACAAAAACAAAACAAACAAACACTAAAACAACAAACAACAAGGTGGCTCTGTCGGGAAATCGAATACGCCTCCTTGGGGTCGATACTGATTGTATAATCTAGCTAGATAAATAATAGCACATTATGGAGAAACATTAATCCAAACCTGATTCAGGTGTAATAAAATTGTGTTGAAAAGGAAAAATAAAATAAAATTGATATTAAACTTGAGTGTGTTTAAAATCTGGACGGACGGACGGACATAACATTTTATCACGGATGTTACGACTACTGCTATCTCTTGAATGTATAGTTAGCAATATTACTATATAAACTATTAATAAATACGTTTTGCAGATTTAGAGCGGAATTCGGAAATAATGTCTTTCTTAACCACTCAGTATATGTCTTAATAAATTGTAGCGTTATGATAGAAAATTTAGCTTACATTGTAGCGTTCTGGTTGCAAATTTAGCTGACACTGTAGTGTTATGATAGAAAATTTAGTGAATATTGTAGCATTATGATAGAAAATTTAGCTTTGATTTGTTGTGTCTCATATTCGTATTCAATAATGTTCCGTTTTCTTCATTTCTCAATCTCAACCTCATTTTGAACACATATGAAACACGTCTTTAAATTTATATAATCCAACGCCACATCTACTGCTCTAAAAATACTATTCATCGACAAAATAAGTTATGATTTGTACCGTCGCTACTGTTTAAGTCGAGTCCAACTGCAAACAGAATATACCCTGATCTACCGTTATGCACTGACATAATAACATCTATGTCGTATCTTCAGCTGATTACTCCAAATCGACTTATAATTGAGTACATACGGTGTTTGCATACATCAAAAATAGAAAAAAGATCCCGATACATACCCAAACAGTTTTAACAATATTAGCCAATTAGATATCTTATTTTTAGACAATCAAAAAATACACAATACAGAATAATCACACAATTCCGTAATGTTAAGCAATATTTTACATTATATAAAGTTTTGTTTAACTTTAGTCAAGCAATCAGATTTTATGCACATTGTTAAATTTGATCTGTACATTTTTCCATTCAAAACGTAGTCATACAATTTAGTTTTTGCAGTGCTTGGCATTCGTTCCAAACTTGTCGTGAGGCCCGGTTACTGAAATTTATTAGAAGAATTTGACGAGATTATAGTGTTGAAGTAAATCGGTAATTTAAAGTTTGGTCTTGAGATCAAAGGTTATCTCCAGGTAACGTAAAAGCATTTAAAATGTTTCCTCTCGTTAAAGGCTTTAAATATGGTACCTAATAGTATTAGAAATATGGTAGCCGTATAGAGCCATTACGAAGGGATTTTTATTAGATCTAAACCAAACATTTATCAATGCAAGCCATTGATTGAACAATTACCAAAGAATAATAAAGTCAAAATTCATTTAAGTTATGCTTATTAAATAAGAGTGAACTGAAGACCAGTTTTAAATTTAATATTGGGTCAAAGCGCTTATCATGAATTATTTTAAACGCTTAGAATAAAACTCTATTCTGCTAGAAGACTATCTTGATTGTAAGTGTCAATCAGTTCAAAATAATAGGCACTCAATAACAATATTTTATTCCAGCTGTATATACGTTTTAGGCAACATTTGAAGCAGGATGTCAACAGTACCATTTAAATATTGGAAACTGGGGATTTTGGCAAAATATACAAATAATCCTTCTTGATATATATTTATAAATAAGACGAACTGACTCAAATTATATATTGGAACGATAAATAATAACTAGCGATGCAACTAGCTTTAAATGCACTGACATTTTAAGCTCATTTGAGAAATGAGTGAAAACGTTTTATTGGGCTATTGATTTGTATTTTTAATGCTTCATGTATTTGATAGAAATATACTTTTTCTTGACGTGTTTTCTTCTTTTTATACGTCGAAACGTATCGCGGTTACGTCTATTGTTTAATTTATTCTTACTTAACGTGGATTATACCATAGTTATTCTGCGTCTCGCGGAAGTTTTAAACTTATTTAAACTTTCAATTCAGTGTTAAAAATTAGTGCTTTGTGTAGAAGTGGAAGGGTTTGGTTTACTGACCACCGAAAGGAACCTAATGCAGAATCAATAATTTACTTGTACACAGCGAACTCTCACGTTTTGTTGAAATGGTCATTTTACGTGTAACGGACTAATTAGGGTTCACCGGTGTGTGGGGGACAATAAACATGTAATACAATATGCTTAACTCTTTGAGATTCATTTTGGTATACGACCATGAGTAGCAGCACAAACGATCTATTAATGGAAAAATATCGATTTATTAACACATGTATGCACGTGATCTATTAATCTCTGCAAACAAAGGTTAGCCAAATGTATAAAACGACACACCTTTATAATATCTCATTCTGACAGCGTTATTGCTAATTAATTTAGTATTGAAATACAGATTATTTTTCGGCACGGTATAATTTTCCTAATTATCGTTTCCCTAATTTCCATCATTTCGGTCTGAATATCGACACTACACGGCATTAAAACCAACCCGTATTAAGGTTGTTTAAGATAGTTTGTTTTGTTGGTCAAATGACCTTTAGATGACATTGCAATCTAAAATTAGAGAATCTTTAATATAAATTTGTCATCAACGTTAGGCAATGAGAATTATTTGCATAGAAAAAGCTATATTTTTTTTGGCTGGGGAAAAACATATAAAATGCTCAAGGCCACGGGCCGCATGCGCAATGACAGATCCTTACCACTACTTATGCATGTTAATTAAAATGCATATTATGAAAAGGACTGCCTACATGACCGTAGGCCGCACAATGTGAAGGAGTGGTCCGCACGCAGCCCGCAATAGTGTATCATAACATCCAAAATTAATTTCATGTTGTCTGTAACTAAGTGTCGCCTGCTGGTTATCTGTCAGAACTGGTTAACAAAATTGTAGTTTAAACATTTTTGATTAACATCATTTTATGACCATTTCCTGTAGACTGTTTTACTATGTGTGGGTGGATGGTAATGATTGGATGGTAGAAATAACTCTTTTTCTGATAAGCTGTTTGTTGTTAAAATAAGGAAAGAACAGGTTGAACACGTACGATCTTATAAATAAATCTTGCCGAGTTATTGTTGTTGTAGGGTTTAACGCCATTTGTCAGCACAAGATAGGCTATACGTGGCGGCCAGTATTAATGGTGGAGGAAGAACCCGGGAAATCCTCCGGAAAGAAACACCGACCCACGAGAAGTAACTGGCAAGCTTTCTCACATACCCACATTGGCCGAATCTGAGACTCGAACCCACGCAGACAGAGGTGAGATGGCAGTGATCTCTAACGGAGGGCGCGAATCGGCCACTTGGGGCCCCACGCTGCGTAGTTATTGCGACCACCGTATAATTATTGTAAAATTCAGGTAACATTTATTTAGAACAATGTCCTCTATACGACAGTGGTAGATGCGTTGCTTGATGTGTAAAAGTACTTTCACCACATTACTCAGAGCTACATACTTTCCCTGGAATGAAATGGTGGTGGTGGTGGACAATGACGAAATAAACATGATCGTAATGTGTTAAATCCCTCTATACTGCTATCATTGATAAAGGTTCAATTCTGTTTTTAAGTACTATCCGATGCAAACTTTCAGTGTAATAATTGTCCGATTTAAGTTCGGTTCTGACATCATTAACACATATGCTCATATGCGAAAGAGACCCCATCCTGTTATTATTCAGACGTCTTTCAACTTAAAAAACGAGCTTCATTCTTGTTTTGTTCTGGCTCAAACAAATTGAGTGTTCAATGGGTAACAATTCACATCGTGTTATTATTCAAGTGTTTTACTTAGAATGATGATTGTATCTTTAACGAGGGCTGTTGAGTCGTGGGAGTTGTAAAAAGAAAGAAACTTGAGGACTTGTTAACTCATTCAACACGCCACAGTCCAAGCGATTTGATGTATAGGGTGGTTCAAGGCACCTAATTAGAACAATAACTTAGCTGACGTCTTCTTTAGAGGGAGGAGTAGAGAGTGCAAGTCAGCTTGATAAGTTACAAAGGTTAAAGCAAAATTGTCTTGTGAGCGTTTGGAGATCTTTGCCACCTTGTGGTCTAATCAAACATTTATTTTCTTCTATTATACCAAAATAGTATATCGTTGCAATTTATATTGTGCCATTTTAAGAGGGAGAAGGGTTCATGCCGTCTTCGTTTTTGAGAGGAAAATAACCCCATGCTATTTCCTTTCTCGATAAGAGGATTGGTGGGGTTCTATTGCAGTCCTCTCAGTAAAGAGAATTTCTTTGCACTCTACTTCCATCTAGTTTAAAATCCTCGGGGTGATACAGGATAAAATGGGGGAAATGAAGGAGAATATAATCACATTCGGAATTACTTTAGATAATATCACCATGTTAAAATTATTGTGATACATACGTTTAGTTATTTGCACATGTTCAATAGGGAGTGTGTGAGGTGGGGAGGGGTTTGTTATGCCGCCACTTTGGTAGGTGTGTTATGGTTGGTGTGGTTATTTACATTATTATGAAAGTCCCACCCAGGCTCGATTTTGTAGGAAGTGAAATTAGTGTGTGTGTGTATTTGTTTGTTTGTGTGTGTGTGTGTGTGTGTGTGAGAGAGAGAGAGAGAGAGAGAGAGAGAGAGAGAGAGAGAGAGAGAGAGAGAGAGAGAGAGAGAGAGAGAGACCCCCACCCCACACCGAGCCTCTAATCAACAATGATGACAGTTAAATTACTGAGTACACAAAAAGGTGACATGCAAATGAATAACAATTCAATAGTCAAATGATAATAATTCCCCAGTCAATCTTCTTCCTCTCGATTAAGTGATAGCCTATTGCAGCAGCATTTGATTTACAGTGTGAGATAGCTTTTCCACCTGTCCTTGTTTCCTACTCGTATCTATCTCTCCTATCCCGTCATTTCCTTCTCTCCTCCTCTTAACTCCTTCTCTTTGACTGTTTCTTCACCAATTCTCCAATTTCATCCATCGACTCCGACTAGCCTTTCATTTATATTCGACTAGTCTTTATTCCGTCTCCTTCCTTGAGTCTCGGGACTAAACTATACCGGAAGTCTATTCCCTAAAAGCTTCATGTGAAAACACAAAAACGTCTGCATCTTCGAAGGCACACCATTGATCTAAGTCACTTTTCAGAAGAAATGTATTGTTTATCATTTTATATACATGAACGGAAAAGGAAACCTACGGAGGTAGTTCGACAGGAACCCAAAGGTTAGCTTAAAACCCTGAACATCGTTGCCAAAGCATCTATCTATACATTTCCATTTTATCTATTTATCTATCTTTACGTTTCCATTTTATCTTGGACAGGGTGTTTTGTTCAATAGGAAACATGTAGCATTGTCTAATAAAAAGAATACAATCGTGGAAGCTCTTCTTCCGCTGCGTGCATTTTATGTTTACGCAAACACATTATTTTATTTGCTAATCTTTATCCTTTCTTCTACTATCTTATCAACATTTTAAGAGACTAAATGGCAGGTAACAAAATCTGTTTATGGTGAGAGAAAAAGAGGTCGTAAATCATTATACTAATGCCAAAATGTCGAAGCAGGTATCTTCCTCATTTTTGGTTTAATTTTTCTTAAAATCTAAAAATGCAGATTTGTTGAGTTAAAACGGGTACGCTGTATAAATAAACCCCATATAAGTGCAGAAAACTGTTCTTACATTCAACAACTTGTATATAAAGGTATTTACTTAATCGTGCGTATTTGTTAGAGATATAAATAAGTACAAACAAGAAACTATACGACAACGCGTTTTAGAAAGTACCCACTAAAAGTAAGCATTATAAATACTGCCTTTACGCTTTTTTGTGAAAAAAGCGATCTTTTACGTTTGGTATCTACTTTTTTTTAATTGTTGTACCCTTGTCGTTAAAAGTATTAGACATTGTTTGCGCCACTTCTGATAGGAATGCCTGCCTATGATATGTGTAGTACTTTCCCTGCTAATATGATTGAAAAGTACATATCACAAAGAATCCCGTTTAAGTCTTTACCGCTCAGTTTTGTGGATTTGTGGGTATTTAGCCCACTTATACATTTATATTTGTTGGTGTGCCTATCTAGGGATACCTAAACTTAACGAAGTACGTATACCCGGGTATGATGCTTTTATCTTGGTTTTTATGTTGGAGGGTACTTAAACGTACTATCACAATATAACTTAGACTATGATGTCTTTATCATGGTTTGGACGCCTTTTATGGGATGCATAAACTTGCAAAAATAACCCAGATGATGAGACCTAAAAGCTAATACATGCATATAACATACATACTGCTTTTAATACATAAAGACATGTGCACCAGTAAATTGTTTACGGAAACAAATCAACGGGTAGGGAATGAATAATTTAGGTTGGTCTTATTTTGCCAAGCTGACGATAAGCAAACTCTGTGCATTTCAATTTGTGTATTTCTTTGTGAGATATAGCGAATGATCGGAGTGTATATAATACAACATTATTAACTTTAAAACATGAAGACACTTCAATTAAACTGAAGAATATTTCATGTAATCAATTGGAAAAAAATATATTGATTGATCAATCAATTGCTTCGTTGATTGATTGCTGTACGATATACCTTGGCACCCTTGCTGAGAATCTTATTCCATACAAACTCTATTAATAATTACCCATTTGACAAGCCTTGCATGCCTTGACTAGGTACTTACCCGTACATGTGCCGTACCTTAAAATGTTATAGGAGTGAACGTTTCATAGACCACTGAGAAGTGGGTTTCAAGATATAGCTTTTACATTTACACTATGAAAGGCAGAATAATTAAAATGGATACGATTCGACTTAACGCTTTATGAGTAAAATTAACTTTCCAAATGTTCTCTTTCGGTTACTTATCGAAGGATATACACAATTATACAACGTAAACTTTTGACGGATAAATATGATTTTTTTCTGTCAGTTACTTGTTATTTAAGTCATGCAAATTTTCACCTCTAACTCTTAAAGGCTTCCTCCAAATTGGTTATTTATTCAAAAAAATAAGTATTCTTGAGTGATAGATAAAGTTCTCCACAAAAAAATAAAATTTTAGTTAAATTTTACTTTCATATGTAAAAGATATTCTTCGCAATTATTTAATCTCTCAACATCTTACTTTGGCTCATGACTGGTTATGAGATAGCTGGAACCGCACTATTTATTTGTTGAAATCGGTTTGAATCTGCCCATTGTCACCAGTTCTGCAGTGAGGACGTCGCATTCCATGCTCTTGTCGCGTTTGTCACTTGAATGTCATTGCGTGACGGTATCCTTCTTTCTTTCCATTTATTTCAAAGTGAGCTTTGAAGGGTTGTTACTGTAATTCACTAATATTTGTGATTTCAGACAAATATATTGTGTTCACATTTGTTCTGTATAATATATCGGTAAGTACTAACTGTACCTCCAATGCCCCTTGTTTATTAATTGCCTAAATCTGGTTATTTATCAAACAAATTTCACGTGCCAGCACCAGATAAAACTGTATTGTGCAAATTACTGTTGATACTATCATTGTACTGTGCAAATTACCGTCGATAATATCGCTGCATTATGCAAATTATCATCGATAATATCATTCTGGTGTACGCGATACCTCCAATTAAAGTCCCACTAACTTATATCATTACAGTAATCGTGCCTTGAACGTGAAGTAACTTGGTGCGGATGCTATTATTTTCATTTCATATATTTAAAATTGACGTATAGTGAGCCACTAACATATGTTTTGCTTTGTCAAGCGTATTATCTAGCCACTATTTTCAAATGAAGGTGTGGATATCTGTATCGTTACTATCGCTACAATTACAATTATTACTACACCGCTCCAGTGGCCTAGTGGTTAGAGCATCTGCCTCTGATGTAAAAGGTTGCATGTTCGAACTTTTTCTGAGTCATACCAAAGACTTATGCAAAATGATACTAACAGTTGCCTCTATAGGAAGATATATTTTTTCAAATTCGAACCTTGGTCTCAATAGTTTTTTTAAAATACATATTTGCTTTTATGATTCCAAGATTTGACAATACAATAAGAATCTGAATAAGAAAGATTGGCTCTTCACAAAAGTTCTGAATTCAATTTATTTTAGAATAAAGCATTGAAATTACTTTAAAACACTTCATTTTCTTTTAAGTGTTGAAAAGTAATTATTGCCATAAGAAATCTCATACATTTGTCCTCACCTCATTCACCTTGCAATAGGATTACAGAACACTTTCGAAACATCACTGCTAGAAAATCGCCCAATTTCTTCGCACCGACACCTTTAAACAGACAATCAGGCCTTCAAACTTGTTATGGTGATGCGTAACACCATAAAGTATAATTTATTGTACCAACTGTACCAAATTTTAAAGTTTAAAGTTGAGGCTAGCAAGATAATGATGTCGTAGGCTGCAATTTTTTTAGTACAAAAACATGCCATGTTGGCTCTTTCCAGGAACTCCAAGACGAACAAAATTATATCACTTTTCTCGTCTGGCGACATCGTATAATAGTTGGGATGTTTACCTTTTGAATTCGAGTCTACATTCCACAGATTACTTATATTGTTGTGTATTTACTGATTATTTGCTCTACTATATTTATTAATATTAATACAAATATTAATTATAACAAACATGGATGCATGGGAAATTCTATTTTTTATTCTTCACACATTATTCAGACAAAATCTGATGTAAAAAGTCTTAATAAATGAAAATCTTGTAAATGTGAGCGATTGCTTAAAAAGAAAAGAATTATACATGTTCATTTATAAACGAAAAATATACAATTATTATTATTATTTTGTTTTCCTTTTCTTTTCAATAATCGGAAATATTGCGCATTATGAAACAATAGAAAATATGCAGTTTCGGAAAGGTTAATGGCTGGTTCATCCTTCACAACAGGAAAGATGATAACATGTGTTCCTGTGTTTTGTATGGGTTTTTAAACATCTCATCTTAAATGTATTTGCATGCTTCACACATGTCCACTCTACGTACTACGGTGGAAAGCAACATTCAATATTTATGTTCTTTTCGTTATGTTTTTATCTTATAGTTTGAAGTCGTAATAATTATGGTTTTTAGTGCCGTTTGTTTGTATTGTATACGTTTCGTAATGAGGCTTAACAAGTAAAGGTTATGAATATTTGATCAATTGATGGCAAAAACGTTATTCTTCTTTACCATGAAGATAACAATATTTTGCCACAACTATTTCTGAAATGTATGATTTTGTAACAAATATTGAGCAAATAAAATGTCCAGATGTAGACATAAGGCATTGCTTTAGTGAACAGCTTGTATTAAGAGACCAATCACTCAACATAATCTAACTGCAAATGTTTTTCAGAGAATGGCGAGCCAGTTGATCATCTTAAACTGACCATTTTAAAACATTGTTTTCATTCTTTTGTGTGGTGATAAAATATAAAAACAATCATGACATGATGAGTAAGATCTAATTATTTTATTTTCGTCGTTTTCGGAAAACAGTGAATTTTGGTCCAATGAAAACCATTAGAGGCAAAGCTGTTAAACGCATCTAGTTATGGAAGTTATGCATTTCCGCACGTACAAGAGGTCATGGCAATTTCTTCTCCTAATAGTCTGAACTGAATTGAACTGGGTATTTTATAGATGTAACCGCCCACTAGGGGCATTTGTACATCTTTTATAGGTACCATGTCGGCACCCATTTAGGTGGGAGGGGTTGTTACTCCCTCCCTTAAAAGTGCTTAAATGCACTATAAATTAAGGCGTTCCCCTGAATTACTAAAAAGTAACTATCAGGGGAAATTAAAGCCTATATTGGGGGTGGGTAGGAATAGTACCCACACACACCCACCCCTATCATCCAATCGAGCTGTAAGGTAGCGAGGGGAAATGTTTCCTCATTTCGCTAGTAATTTGGTGAGTCGGAAACGGCAAAGGCGGAAAAGGCCCAGGTCCAGGAGGGCGTTGACACAGCAGCACACACCAGAGCACGCAGACAGCAAGACAGCACAGCAAAGGACGCAGCCCACACCTGAAACAACAAGGTCATACTAAAGGTCAAATTCAGTCCAGTTATACTAATGGACAAATTAACATCCAATAATGTGTTAGCCACCTGTGCAATTTTTCAAATATTTAAGTTGAAGAATTATTATTTATAGTCCTATTATTCAAATAAAACTAGTACATAAGCGTACATATAATAAGTCCCTAACAAATTTAGAAAATTAAAATGTCTAAGCGACATATAATAGTGTAGTCAATGATAGGTATTTTTGGTCTTAAATTTATTGGAGGCGGTACCAATAAGGTCAAATTAGCTTTTTAGGGCCACGGAAAGTTGTTCAAAGAGGGGTACTCGTAACCAAATGAGTCCCCAATTATTCAGGCAAATGAAAAGATAAATGGCAAATATCTTTTCGTTGTACTGCTTTATCCGAGTAGTCCGATGCTGGCGACACATCAGAAAACCGCTGTAATGGCATCAAAATGCTGGCTATCTAAGGTAGTGTTTCGCTGACTTGATGATATCATCCTACGGCAGCCTGCGGGTTACTCAGTACTTTGATATCACCAGTCAGCGCGCCCCAGGTCCGCCACATTGCTTAGTTTTCCATGGCTGGTTGCAATGTGGTTCCAGTACTTTGATGTAGGAGCAAGTCCACTTCAGTGTCCGCCATTTTTCTTCACCACGTGGGTATGGTGGGCTACCCAGTTTCCATAAGTCTTCGTCGTCTGCCGCTTGTTAAAGGGACTTATAACTTCTCCAAAATATTTCCGCTGTGTAGTCCACTGCCCCACATCGTGATGTTTCTCTTCATAGTGAAGTGAGTTGATGCCGTGTTGAACCGTCCTTAGCTGTAAAGCCCGGGAAAATGTGCTTTCGCACCCGTCGTGACGTCATCAGGTCGCCAGCTCCAGAAAAGCCGTCCTACTCGGTCTGCAGTCTTCGAATGACCTAATAGTCTTAGTAAACAGTATCGGGTGGAGAGATTTCTTAGCGTTTTACATCAGATAATCTATTAACGACCATGTGTAATGATGCTTATGGTACAAAATTCCATGTACTTTTGAATTGTTTGACCAGCAAAATGTGTATCGTCACTGAAATTATTGACTTTAGGTAAACATTTATAAACAGAAAATAACGACCAGTAAATTAAAACAATCCTTATGCACTTTATCTGTGGACCAATATATATATATATATATATATATATATATATATATATATATATATATATATATATATATATATATATATATATATATATATATATATATATATATATATATATATTACAAAAGTAAATCCAGAAAAATAAATCAATAAAAGGAAATGAACAATTCAGAAGATGTATTGACTGAAGCCATCCTTGCATTTTTTTTACCCAAACAACATAAAATCGACAATGGTTATTTTCCATCTACTTCAAACGGGGCTGATATTATCGTCGCATACTCACTGGAGCCTGACGTGTTGTCTGCCGCAACAATGTTTTCTTTTCCATCGAGTCATCCAGTCCCTAAAACACTGTTTATACATAAAAGAACATTTTTTCTCAAGTTAAAATAATGGGCTATTCACGTACCCTATCAATACAATAATTAAACAAGATGGACAATTGGCGAGATCGTCGAAAGTGGCATTGAAGAGAACTAAACATATAACCTGTTAACAGTAATCCTCTAGTCATTCACTTCGATTGGTGACATTTTAAATGAGCAATGCAACACTTCTATCCCCATACATGGTATCAATAAATATGTGTATTTGATTTCTTACATTAAATGTGATAATAAATGGTTTAAACTGGAAGCCTTCTGGCTATGGTCCTTTATGTATATGTCTTGCATGACGCCTTCATGTCCGCTGTCACGACATTAACATATACATATACCGCGTACCACGTACCTGTCAAATCGATACACACGCTCTCCAATCCAAAACTTAAAATGAAATTATGAATGGTTTTGTTCACAAGGTTATCATTACTTGCGAACAGTTTTTTGATTGACCCGGCTTATTATATCTCAAGGTTACTTATTCGTTGTTAGTTGAACTTTTCACTCTGAACATGGTAATTTTGATAATTTATGCAATTAATTTTTTTAATTGCACATGTGTCTGTTAGAAATCGCACTGATTGAACCTTATATATGGTGAAACGTGTGTATCGGCCACATATCTCAAGGGAGACACAAACATGTTAATCTATCGTGACAATATATTTGATTGGTCGTTCGTAATTTAATTTGTAAATGACTAGAACATATTTGTACAATCAGCGCAGTACTTTTCTTTTATCTATTGTTGATTCTCCTTTATTCCTTTTATACTATTATCGCACTTTAAGCAGACTATTTTTCTTTCATACCTGTTGGTAACACATTTTCAAGACAGCAGTTGCTAATTTTCAGACAAATTGGAATTTGTATTATAAAGGGCCTTTTCGTATGTAAGCAGCTTTTATCCATGGCTTAGAACTTGTATGGGCGTGTATGTATTATATAAGTTTAGGTTTGGTTACATTGCGACAATTATTATAAATAGTTCATGATAAACGGGCTGTACATAAACTTAGATTTCTTTCAACTTTGAAGAGAATAATTTAAAAAACCCAAATAGTAAAATACAGCAGGTTGTGTGTGTGTGTGTGTGTGTGTGTGTGTGTGTGTGTGTGTGTGTGTGATTTTTGCTTTCTAACGAGGTTTTAATAATGTTTCAGTCATATCCGTCATTTCCGAGTGTTTTTGTTATGCATATTTATAGTAGTGGATAATCAGACCGTATTTAAGATATAATTTTCTTCTATAAATGTTGTAGTAAAGCAATAATAAATAGACAGCCTAATAAATAAATAATCCTTATCGCCATGGATTCTACTTTTAATGTCATCTTTTTATACAAGAATATTTTATTAATCGTATAATTGAATAGAGTTATTATAATCAATTTTGTCTAGTTTGATTATACAAAATATGTATCAAATACAAATGGCGCTGACAGCTGTCTCGCTAGGCACTCAGCGCTAAGAAGTATGTGTTAGGACTTGTCGGCCTGCTGTGTGTGTGTGTGTGTGTGTATATATATATATATATATATATATATATATATATATATATATATATATATATCTGGTTTCAGCGATTATCCTTACTGTTGCGCTCGAAAGAAATAACACCAAAATGTTGAATGTAACTAATTTACCTCAAAGATGATGCTTGATATACACGCCTAACCCATTAGATATGTATGGCACAATTACGATAGACGAATTATGACATGGAATAATTTATCGACATTTTTATCAAATTTATCGATAACCATTATAAATATCATAGAGGTAAGACTTCGCACCAATTTGTTTTCCCGTTAAATTAAAAGCCATATAAGTCCACCAGTATTGTGTGTGACGTACCTTGTTTATAAAACAGATCGTATAGCTAGCTGCTGAGTCTTCAATTATACCTTACATTTACTGAAGCGAAAATGAGAATTTCGTGTAGCCAGTAATACATCAACACTATAGTTTCCTTTAATAGGAGAATCGTGGTGATCAATCACACATCCATACTTTGTGCGTGTGGTGCATTCCTAATGTATTTCTGTTTGGACAAAAAGCGTACATGTGGGCAAATCAATATTCTTGTCAGACAGTTTTTCTGTCGAGATTGGAGTCTTATGCTCTGTTATGAGTTATGAACGAATTAAAATACGAGTATTTTGCAGGTGTAAATAAAAACACGTCATACATATTTAAACCATAACTATTTTAATACTATAATTGGAATCTAATGGATACGTCGTTCTTCTAGTAGGAAAAATAACAACTGGTACCAATATCAATTTAAAAAAAACAACTGTCAATTACAAGGCTAAAATAATTTAAAGAAGCAAACCATTATTTGCAAAACATCTTTATCGCAATAAAATTTACTACACTCTTTCAAAACTGTGGTTGTTTAATCTAACCTAATGAAAAGAAAATCAACATATTCGTTTGGAAAATTTTAAATTCAAGTTGATAAATTTAAATTGATAACATCTGGGTAGCAGCCAGATTTTCTGATTTGAATGACGAATTGCTGTAATGGATCTTTTGTGTGGCTTGGATTCAGCAAAAATGTGATTAAGCGTAGCTAAATCAATAGCTATCAATCAATGTGTGGCGTTTAATTTCAGACTTTTGTGTATAGCTTATGTTAAGCATTGGTAAATCAATATATATTGACTAATGTTGCGGTTTAATTTTAGACTTTCAATGGTGTTGCAGCTCTTACGCAATGAATTCTTTGCATGTTGATCTGTAACATTAACATTGCATCTAAATTTACAATATAATCTTCGTTATTCACGAATTAAATATTATCATTTTGTTATTTATTGTTGTGGTGTTGTTGTTATCGGATGTCTTGTTTTTTTATATAAAAAACTGATCAACATAAATTAATGTCATGCATGATTTAAACTCGTCATTTTATAATGTGTTATTTCTTTATGTATCTCCCATTTAAAAAAATAAATAATTATGTTTCAGAAACTCAATTAGCTCTTACCAGCATATGTTTTGTCGTTTACCAAGAATTAAACGAATCGCAGACTATCGTACTCTATTTTACTTACCTTTATGTGTAGACATTCAGGACACATTAGTGATGCAAAAGATTCTTTAATTGTAAAGAAGGTCGTTGTATTTACCCATGTTTCCAATGTAATTAAATGTTGCATATCGATAATTACCACACACCGATATTGTAAAGTATTTTTATTTTGTCTTGCGAAGATGTACATTATACTTGCGATCATAGAACTAATAGTCAAAATAAATATTTTAATCAATATACAAACCCGCAGTTTTTATGTCATTATTATCTCACACTAACTAATGTTAAGTGCTGTTTCAGTGTTTGTTTAAAGAAAAGAGAAGATTCTCTCCCAAGTTCTTCGTCACAATTTGACTGGCAGAGGGATACAGGGATTTTGGCCAACTGCACTAATTAGTCTGATGGTTTACGGTACGAAATACTATTTGTTAGATATGATGATAAATATCAACTGAGAACCATGTATCCAATGACAGGGATAGCGTTTCACGCATGGAAAACTGTTTGTGATAAAAGAAAGCATATATACATTATCACTTTCAGAGGCAAACATCTGTTGACAAGTTATTTATGGCAATGGTTTCAGTTATCTGTAGTATTGATTACAGATATCATATCCAATTTCCCATTGAACCGGTAATGGCCTAACTAACGGTAATTAAACACGCACGCTTTAATAATTAATCGTCTCTATTCTATCTATCTGCATCTAGATGCATTCACATCTGGTTAGAGGCTTTCGACGTGGAAGTTCCGATATATATATATATATATATATATATATATATATATATATATATATATATATATATATATATATATGTTTTGATAGAAGGGTATTGTCAAAACTTAAAATATACAAAGGTAGAAGAGATACTAGCAGATAATATCAATGTAATCGTATTTTTTCCGATGTATTCCAGATATTGCACCTATTCCGTAGTCTGTCTCAGGCCACGTAAACTTCAATACATATATATTTGAAATTCTTGCAGTACTGTCTCCACAATAGAGGCAATTCCAAGAATTCCAGTAATTGTTTATCATGACTAGAGTTCTTAAATACTTAAGAATTCAATCTTTTTCAAAAGGTCAGACAAATGATCGATATATAAGTTTGATATATGCTAAAATATGTAATATTATATAAAAGAAAAAAAAGCATGACTGAAAGTTGTATTTACCAAACTTACTAAGCTTTTCTTTTCTTTTATACTAATCCATAAGTGAACATAACATAATACAACACAATATTTTAGGTTTTTGCAGGTCATTCGGGATCAAACACATCTGGAGCTGGCCGCAAGGAATAATTTTTTAATTTTTAATTCTAACATCGAAACTGATGTTGATGTTCCAACCATTACTGCCAATGCTTGCGACGAAATAATTAAAATTTAAATCATGCATGGAATTTACGCCCTCTGCCTATTGAACTTTATTTGAAAACTGTGTATCCCTCGTATCTTTGGATAAAGCATGTGAGTTGTGTGGGGGTGGGTGGATGTCGAAGAATATTTGACATTGAGATATAACCTATGATCTACGAATGCCGTATTCATTTGCAATATCTTCGATTGTATAATACAAGTAATGTTTCAATCTAAAAATCATTTTCTTTGCATAATCTGATATCTCATCCAATATTAAGTGCAATTATATGTAACTTCTCTGTTTTTAAAAAAATAGAAATGATATAAAACTGCATGCGGATGCTTTGTCAAACAAATCTATCCTGTTCAAGTACGAAATATCTGGAACTAGGAATAGCGCGGCGGTTTATTTTGAAATTGAGAATAGTTTTTAATTTTGTCTCGCTTGTCAAAAGCTTCAGAATAAAATTACAACCAATTAAGCTGTTTTTTCAATTACTGATTTAGAAAAAAAATAATGACAATTTCATTATTTACAAAACATCGAACAATAAATTATTTTAAAATCTTATAAATCAATTTAATTCCATTCTAATTATACTAACACGATATATAAATACAACAATTGTTTTGATAAATTATGTTTCAAACTTATCAAAAAGGAATCCAATGAGAAAAAAAAACAAACAAGCAAAAATGAAAATTGTGAACAAATAATACATTACAGTTTCGTAATCAACTAATATACGGGGAAATTGTCAAATTTCTGCTACGTCTATAGTAAAGCTGAACGAAATTTATTTTACTATCCCTCCTCATAGTATGGCGCTTGTACCGAATTCAACCTTTTGCTAAAATAGACCATGACATCCCCGTGCCTGGCTGCCGCCATATTGTTTTGGGACAAAGCATTGAAAGATGATTAGTTACAAGTGGTAATTCACGACATAAAGGCAAAACTAAAATTGTTTTTTCTACCCTCACTATGTGATGTTTTGATATATTATACTATAATATACAATTGTGTACGTGTACATTTTACGTCCTTGTCATTCTTTTGTATTGTATTCAAATCAACGTTGTTGTTGTTGTTGTAGGGTTTAATGTCATTTTTCAGCACAAGATAGGCTATACATGGCGGCCAGTATTAATGGTGGAAGAATAACCCGGGAAAACCCCATAAAGAACCACCTACCCATGAGAAGCCACTGGCAAGCTTTCTCAACGGTGAGTGCTTTAGACCACTGAGCCACTCTGGGCTCCACCAAATCTACGTTGAGTAAAGCTGTTGTTTGTACACATTAAAGGAATATATATATATATGTATGTATATGTATATATATATATATATATATATATATATATATATATATATATATATATATATATATATATATATATATATATATATATATATATATATATATATATATATATATGCATGCATGCATGTGTGTGTGTGTGTGTGTGTGTGTGTGTCCCAGATAAATGAGTTGAAACCAGTAATATTCATTTATGTCTACTTTGTGTCCTTTTCGGCTAGATTTTGTGTGTAAAATGTGTTTTATTTTATGGGTGACTGTCGTCATTAGGAGCAGCAGGTTTTATATTGCTGTTTCTATCAATACATCCATACAATTATACCTCTTAACAAAATGGAATTGAATATATATTTTAATTAAAGAAATGCATTATCCACGTAGTATAAATACAATCAACCAGTGCTGATCAACATCAACGCCATAACTCTAATGGACATAATGCATTCTCTTATTTTCTAAACTGTCATTTAACATTGCGACTTTTTTGTAAAACAGACATTTAAAATGCTCATATAATTTTCTCTGCTTTTTTCTTAACTTTTTTACCAATCAACACATCATAATCAGAAAATAGTAATATTATCACTAAAAAACATTATAAAAAGGAAGAAAAAACTAAACAATCAATGATACATTGTTTTGCATACTATCACGTCAACTAAGTAGAGCGTAATTTTACGCGCCGAACAATATATATTCACTTTCCTATATATCATCCATCTATATTTATTGGGTAGGTGAGAAAGCTTGCTCGTAGCTTCTCGTGGGTCGGTGGTTCTTTTCGGGGTTTTCCGGGTTCTTCCTCCACCATTAATACTGGCCGCCATGTATAACCTATCTTGTGCTGAAAAATGGCGTTAAATCATAAAAACAAAGCAACCCTCATTAATTATATTTTAAAACATGGTTCACATATAGGTGAGTGGTGCAGCAGTTCCATTAGAATGTTCATCTAAAAATATTTAGGGAATATCTGCGATAAAAAACAAGAAATATGTGTATTATGTTCTAAAAGATACATCGAATTTGATTATATGATTTATACAGTGTGCAGGCTTTATCACCACTGTAACTTAATATTAGAATGCTAATCAAAATTCATATGAACAAATTTAACGCCTAGTACATGGTTTTCAGTAAGAACAAAATTAAGAATGATAACACTGAAAATACGACTGAACGCTATTATGCAGGTTGGACTTGTCCGAATGGCAATTTTTATAAACTGATATCACTGCTCGTGACGTTTCATAGAAGTAAAAAGTACAAACGCCATAACGCTTACGCTAATGTCAGTGATGGTCGAACACTCTGTCATGTAACAAAGTGCTCTAGACCATGGACACAACAACTAAAGGAAGGCGACAAGTAAACATAAACATGCATTTTTCTTTGTCTAATTGGAAATCTTGCCTAGTTCAAAAGCTAATAATTGACAATGACCAGGTTCAGGGTCAGGTCATTCGCAAAACAAGCTCATCGCGTCCATCATTAAGGACAATCGCACAGACGGATCATGTGACGTAAAGAATTCCAATCTTGTTGATACTATTTGAAATGACCAGTCATGGCCTCCAACATGCAATGTTAAATGAACCTGTACCTAAAATTAGCCATTTATTGATAAGACGATAACTACGCTAGAATACATGATAAAAACAGTCACATGATTCTAGACAATGTAAATATGAGATCAAGTTTTTGCAAGTTAAAACCTGTTAGCTTTGGTGATGCATCTTCAAGGTCTTTTCGGCCGTAAAGTAGCCTTTTGGGCAAGCAGCTATCAGACGTAAATATAATCAATAAAACCAGTGTCATCCAACATAAAAACATACACACGTTTTTGTTTAGCACCCTAGACATGCCTATAATAGGAATTGATTTTCTTTAAGGGTTACGGAGGATTCAAGGTTACAAGAACAATCAGAAAAAACTAGTCCGCTATATCGATTAGACTAACTAAAGAAAGGCTAAAATACAATAATGTGGTAACGATTTTCACTCAAAACTGTGAAGCTTTTAGTATTTATGTTAGAAATACTGTAGATTGAAACTTATATGACGTACAATTTTACTTTGTTAATGTATGTATTGCTAACAGCTCAAATAAAATGTAAAATAGTTATAATTTTACATTCTAAGCGTTTATCAAGAAGTACAGTCGTTAAGTAAATTAAAAGGGTAAAAT
Source organism: Unio delphinus (assembly GCA_029339505.1). NCBI lineage: Eukaryota > Metazoa > Mollusca > Bivalvia > Unionida > Unionidae > Unio > Unio delphinus. The sequence goes on along the minus strand of JAQISU010000303.1, from coordinate 484,720 downwards.
TAATTAATTTCTTAATGTGACTTGAAAAAAAATCTTTGTCGATTGTCTAAAACATACAGCACAGACGTACACACACGGATAGAAAAAAGCCTGCTGAGTTTATCTTTCAATGAAAAAAATATGCAAGAAGTGGTATATGAAAGAATCAGTATGTACACTATACATACATTTTATTTATATTAAATATATATACACGTACATGCATATCCAAAGTAGTTAATATTGATTACAAGCAACCATGTTTTGACAGAATAAATGAATTCTGCACAGCCTCGTTCAGAGTATCCGCTACAAAATGTAGTTTTTTAAAAACAAAAACCTTTTGCGATTAAGTGCAACCTACGTTGCAAATTGATTAGTTGCATCTTTTAGGTTACGAACTTCCATTTTAGTTCATATTGATTAAATAAATATTAAACACAATTATAATTTAAACAAGAAAGATGGTTTAAATAACAAAATGTGCATATAGCACGGTTAACTACTGGACCGCTTCACATACCGACTAGCATATTAGAACAGGTGGGAAATATTGATTAGTTTATGCGAAATGAAGAATCTGTAAGAGGTAATTAAAACATTTAAATGTATTTACATTTCATCTAAGTCATTACTATGATTTAATTAACATTGTTAACGACCATACAATTTTTTGTCTATGCTGTTAATTCAAACTTTCCCCTTTTCCTTGATTTGTGTGACTACATTTTGCCATCGTTCATAGGTCCACCCTTGCTTAATCAATGATCTTTAATGGTTGCTTTCTCTCTCTCTTTCTCTTTCTCTCTCTCTCTCTCTCTCTCTCTCTCTCTTTCTGGAGGTGGGGGGAGGGGGGGGGGGGGGCTCATTAAACGGAAGGGAAAGAGAAGCCGGACACACCCGACCAGAAAACAGCGTACACACACACATGCCCACACATAAACGTACAGTCACTTGTCTCTTTAAATTTTACCATAGCTTCGTTCTTGTGTACGTTTATCAGGTATATTTAACTCAACCCAGAGAGAGAGAGAGAGAGAGAGAGAGAGAGAGAGAGAGAGAGAGAGAGAGAGAGAGAGAGAGAGAGAGAGAGAGAGAGAGAGAGAGAGAAATGTTGGAGAGAGGGTAGAACGGCCTTCATACATTTTAATATTAAATAATCTGACTTGAGACCCATATAAATAAGTTTTTACCATAGCAAGAAAGAAATGAAAACAAACAAAGCATTAAATAGAATTAAACTCTGAAGAAATAAATAAAACCAAGCAACACATTAAAAAGATTACAAATATGTGGCTTCCTCCATACCAATACTTATACCGTGTAGGTCTCGACATACTAGTGCAAATTTGAGAGAGAGAGAGAGATTGTTTAAAGGTAATTAAAGATATAAATTTTGGAATTTTACACTACTATAAAAGATTATATCATACATTTGTTGATAAATTCATCGGATCTGAGATGGAATCAAGAGTGGACTACTGCAACTTGCATCACGCACACATCTGAAGTTTATAATATTTGTTCAAACCAAAAAATCTGACATTTGTAGATTTAAAAATTTGGTATATGTGTTTATGTTTCCAATTCAAAATGCATTTTGTTCCTAACTTGCATAAGATGCATATTCCTAGAAATGTTTTAAACGACGAGTGTCTTGTCTAACTGCAATAACAACGATACAAGTTGAGAAGATGAAATAATGAATAACTTTATGAATGTTAACGTTATTAGTTGTTGTTGTTTGAAGTAAAATCTATTTGAACTCAAATTCAAATCAATGAATCTGTGAAAGAAACAATGACTGCAGACCAAATTCCGTTCCCTATATTTAATATCACGAATAACTCTACATCTCGTTTTCACGCTGATGTGACTTACCTCCCTTAGACCATATTAGCAGAACGTATTAATACGTCCTATGTAACTAATACATTTTCTCCTAAACTAATATATATATATATATATATATATATATATATATATATATATATATATATATATATATATATATATATATATATATATATATATATATTAACAATTGGATTGCACACATATATGCTCTCAGTAAATTAGAAAGTCTGTAGCATACATTTTTAAACCATCAAGCTAAAGGTCTCTCTCTCTCTCTCTCTCTCTCTCTCTCTCTCTCTCTCTCAGATACATTTTACTTTGATGATTCGATTGCACATTGTTTAATTGTATTGCACATTGTTAAATTGGATTGTACATTGCATTAACAATTGGATTGCACATACCTCTTGCTGAAATGGTTATACTCCAATAAAGGAAAAAAAAAACCCTGAATGCTGACTTGCATGTGTTGTCATTTGTGTATTGAATCTTTCGTGAATTCCTTGCTATCGGTTGCATGGATATCATAACTCTGTTAATTGACCAAATACCTTGTAAAGGCATTGGAGACAAATTGAAATGACGATATGAAGAATTTTAAGACAGGTAACAATCTTACAAATATAGTACATTTAGACTATATATACAGCATAACTAAATGTGATGTAATTAGGATTATATTATTATTCATCGTAGAACTCGAAGGTTGCAAATATTTGGAGAGGCGTAAATAAATGTATGAATTGATATATCCAGTTTACTGCATTATAAATTGTAGATGCAATACGGTGGAAGTAAACAGCATGTATCTGCCGGTTACTCAGTGCAAGACGCAAATCAGTTTTGTGCATCTGTATGTTCTCTCCTATCTGATGGGTATCTCGAAACCTGAGACAAGAAGTGAAATATGAGATCTTTGCAGCTGATCGAGATATAAAGATCCCACAGCCTGATATCCAATGGGAGCAATAAGATCTAAGATCAACGATGAACACCTGAATTTTACGTTTTACAAATCGATATATACAAACTGACATAACTAATGCCATAAAGAACATCATAAAACGGAACGATGAACAATTTTATGCGCACGAATTGACAGCTATATAGTGATTTGCAAGATATATGTGTAATACAGTAAAGCCATAAAGTTGTATGTAATTATTGTAAATAAAGCCATAAAGTTGTATGTAATCATTGTAAATACAAATGTTATCCATGTCCTCTCTAAGAGATGACGATCTATCAAAATATATTGCTCGTGTGTAAATGTTAACGGCGTCAAATGTTTAACGTACTCAAACACTTAGTTATTAAGAATTATTATGAAAATTCATATTATTCATTAAACAGCGGACATTGAAAGTACAGTTATAATCATTTATGAAAGTTGTATAGTCAGAAATAGTCTTAACGACGCTGAGAGTTCATCAATTTTCCAAATGTATGCATGCACGTGGATTCAGTTTTATTATCTTGTGATAGCTACATCTGATCCTGTTAATTCAATGGTTGCTATGTCTTATGTGTGAGATAATGTTTGGAAGTAGATTCTCTTATGCACCTTTAAAAGTGCTAAAAGTTCCAGGTATGATATGTTACGCACAAACACCTTAACGTCGAACGTAAATGGGATTTAGACCCACGGACCAATTAAGTATTACATTTGCAGTGCAAAATTCAGACGGAATTAAAAGTATTGCAGATGATGATATTGTCTTACAGATAAAAATTACTAGCCGACCTGTTCTCTCACATCATCTATGTACATAGGGTAAAATGTATTTCTGTTGGTCCGAGTTTCATTTATACGTTAATTTAGATAAGTGTTCTAGCTGCAATATTTAAAAAATAAAACTTTTAAAGGAGATATAGGTATTTATATGAGTTATCAGCAACTTAAATGAATATTAAGCGCCAATATCCCTTGAGAAATGTAAGAGTCCCTCGCATTGTACAGCTGTTTACGCTAATGTATGCACGGGAGCTTGTTCGGGATTTTGTCCCATAACAATGTGTTCCTATCCATCGAGTCACCTGTGTCGTGAAGACCCCATAAACAAAAACACAAACCTTGTTGGGATACAAAAGGGTTGTCTCGCCATGTTTAATATCAAGTTGATAACAAAACTCAGTATCGGATCATTGAGAAAATTAACGGATGGCGTCTTACAGCATGGATTAACGTTGGAAAGGCATTGAAACGGATGAACAATAAAATATGGTTGATAAGATTTTATTTTACTTGTGATCACAACCGAATATGATTTTAAAGTAGCACATGTCTCAGAATTTGCTAGTTAGTTATATGGTAACCCATACATTTAATTTTATGGTAACCCATACATTTAATTTTGGAACTGCACGTCTTTGAAGCAAAGATTTAACGCATTCTAAACTGAGTATGTTGGAAAAAAAAGTTTTAGTTGCACACTCTTATCAGTTCAGTAATTGCAACAAAAGTCAATGCTGTTGCCTACTGGCATTCTAATAAATTAAGTATGAAGCTTTAATTGAGATAATGTGGTTTGTGTGCTTCCAAAAAACAGGTATGTGTTTGATATCGAGCTTTGTTGGGCTACCTGCTAGTTCTGTTTACGAGGTTCTGTTTTACTTTTATTCTCAGCCACTGTTTCATTAAATTATTAAGGTAGAAGATGGATGGACACAGTTATATGAGGCATGGCAGGAAATAAATATATCTTGACCAGTATTACATTCGACGGAGTTTAGCTTTTGAGTAATCCCAATCTCATAAAAAATCAATACTGGATTATCTTTTCATAAAAGGTTCTAATCGCTAGCCTTATATTTATTACAAATGTAAATACGAATTTTCAGCAGGCATTGGATTAAGTTCCTTGTAGTTTCTTTAGACAAAACTGAAAACGTTAGATAAATATTTTTTCCTTTTTTGTTAACTTATGTTGGTATAACATTGATATAACAGTAAGAGTAAATTAAGGACCAACTTGTATTGTTACACTTTCATTTTAATTATAAGCAGCAAATCATAGAGTCCGCAGTAAGCAAAATGTAAGAATTGGTCCAAAAATGAAAATATACTCTTCTACAAAAAATAAAACAGGAATCCAGAAATGTAGAAGATATAAATAATTTGTTTACCTTTGAATACTGTTTTAAAATACATTGATTTCTTTAGTTAAATTCTGTGTACAAGGAATCAACACTCAATATGACAACTCTAATATTAAACCATCTTTATAGAAGTAGAATTCGCTTGTTAAATCAATATTGTCATTGCTTCAAATTTTACATACTTACGTCAGTACATTTAGAGACTTGTTCTGTGAAGACCTATAACAAGGACGCAAGTACAGTATTTCCGTATACTTAACAGGTTGCTAAATTTGTTGATAAAAGTTAAAAGTTAGTAGTTAAAAAAGCATTACAGATAGTTAAATAGGTAATAATATAATTGTGCTTAACTAAATTAAAAGATATACTAAACCACCTGACTTGAGATTGCTCAATTTGGGTAAATTAAGGGTTGATTTGCAGCATGTACATTCACAGGTTTTACAAAGCAATCCTAATGATATAAATAAATTTAGGCAAAATGACAATTATAATAGTTCGCATAAAAAGGAACATTCTGCACAATGAAATCCATAAATTGCATTTTTAGAAGTTTCTAAATGTTTGTTTGTTTGTTTGTTTGATTAGGATTTTTAACGTAGCTTTAACAATTTTTCAGTCATATCGCTACGATGTCTGCTGTGAGGCAGTTTATAGTGATGTCTAGCACTGAGGCATCATGCCGCAGACATGTAGCATGATGTCCCACCCAGTCACATTATCCTGACACCAGGCCGACCAGTCCTAACACTAACCTCTTAATGCTGAGCGTCAAGCGAGGCAGCTGTTAGTACCATTTTTGTAAGTCTTTGGGATGACTCGGCCGGGGATCGAACCCGCAACCTCCCGCTTTCGAGGCGAACGCTCTAACCACTAGGCCACCGGAGCGGTATAGTTTCTAAATGTTTACAATAATTAAATCTTAGTTATAACTGGAAGGTCTGGGACTAAAATTATAATACGAAGTGTGGTAAAGAAGTGGTAGACCCAGTATGACATTTTGGGGGAGGAGGAATCCAATGTCAAAGCAAAATGAGTTATTTAGATATGGAGGAAAATTGAACTTGAATGTGTAAAGGTCAAGTCCAAAATGAGATTATGCATAGCATTTAATAAGTATTAAACGTTGTTGTTGTTGTTGCAGGGTTCAACGCAATTTTTCATCACAAGATAGGCTAGTATTAATGGTGGAGCACGAACCGAAGAGAACCCCTGAAAGAACCACCAGCCCACGATAAGGTACTGCCAAACTTTCTCAGATACCCACGTTGGCCGAACCTTAGACTTGAACCCACGCATACAGAGGTGACATGGCAGTGATCCGTAACGGTGAGCGCTTTAGACCACTCGGCCATGTAAAAATGTAACCAGCAATACAAATTAAATATTCATAATACAGGTTAGAAAAAAATGGTTTATTCAACAAAATGAGTACAAAAGAATTCATCCACTCTTTCTTGATTTTTTAACGTTCTTGGTGCATTTATACTGGTGTATCAGTCCAAAATTCCAAGTAACTCAGTCCAAACTTCCAGGTAACATTCACGTCGTTGATAGGCATTTGATGCGAAAAAGATTTATATGTTTTATGTCAATCAGATTTGTATCGTTTGGAAACCGATACACATCCTGGTCTGATGAATATTGATGTCGAACATCCCATAAAAGATCTGCTTCTATATTCATTTTCTCAAACTCATGACGTATGCCTCGATAAGAACAATCAACATTGAATTAAATTTAAAAAATAAGCATTCACAAATATTTATATCCTGCTATTGTACAAAAACAAAGGAACACACACACACACACACACACACACACACACACACATATATATATATATATATATATATATATATATATATATATATATGTCTAAGTAAATTGGAAGTCGTATGGTTTCTCGTAGTGATACTGATATGTCCGCTTTCCTTTACATTTCTTTGTAATAAGAACAACAACAACAACAACAACAACAGCAATAATACTAATACTACTACTAAAAATAATAACAATGCTACTACTACTACTATTACATTAATTTATTTAGTTTTGCAATAGCATTTATATTCGGTATGCGAAGGTATCTGCAAAAATGAATGCAACATCACATTGGACACCTTATAAAACTCCAAGACTTGGTTAAGACGACCAGTTTAGCGCTATTGTGGCGATAGTTGGCATGAAAAATCTGACGTATTTGCATGCATATTTGACCCCTGTATGGACATGTAGTTGTTATTGTTATTTAGTTCTTTTTATTTAGTTTGGATCTCTTCATTCATTCCTCGAGCCCAAAGGTAAATATTTATCGTCCTACGTGCGCGCATGTGTGTGTCTGTGTATATGACCTTATCCTGTTCCCAGACGAATACATTGCACTACATCAAAATATTGCAAGCATTTGTTTCCCATTTTTGCTCTTGCCAATTTTTCAACTGTTTGTTGCAGTGCAATAGTTCTGCGATAGGTAGATAAAATAGGTGTCATGTTAACTATTATATATATATATATATATATATATATATATATATATATATATATATATATATATATATATATATATATATATATATATATATATATATATGCAGCCGACTATTTCACAGTGGTATCATGGATATTGGTGTATATCGAGAGTTTATTGATGAGCTAGCCGAAAATCCTACGGATTTTTACGGTTACCATAGTGATTAATTTGATGTCTTCGTGATTGGTGATGAATCACTGATTAGATAAATAGCATTTAAATAAGATGACCATACACTACAACCACAGCAAACCAACGATGGTCTCTGTAGTAAACTCACGATTGCCAGTTTATAGAGCGTACTATGGAGAGGGTCTCGGCAATACCATTGCAGGGTTATTTGCAAGAATGGCTCCCAAAATAGCACCAATTGCAAAACAGTTATCAATGAAAGCTATTGATGTTATTCGTGATAAGGGTATTAGCGCTCTTGGTGATGTTGCTGCGAGGGCATTTCCGCAGCTAAAGAAAAACTATTAGCGTTAGTTCGGTGACGAAAGAAACCGATCACTTCGTCATCAGTGACGAAATCACTAGGGCCACTACCATCTACGGAAATTATGCCCGCGAGTATTAGTAAAATAATAAATAACGCGGTGGATCAAAAAATAGCATTTCTGAGCAGCGTCCAGGATAATTTTATTGCAAATATGATAGCGGGAAGTGGCTTGAAATCGCGAGCGAGATCACGATTTAGATCAAGAAATATATAATAATATGTTCAAATCGGCTCCTGACCCAGCGTTTGATATGGACGCCCCAATTCCCAAGAATGATTTTCTAGTTAATTATCAGTATTTTTCCTATAATGCAGTACAACCGAATCTTCGATCAAGAATCGAACTTCAAGTTCATGATACCAGCAAATTCTTTCTACCCTCTGAAGCGTTTATCGAAATAGAAGCAGAACTCGTAACAAATGTTGCAGCTAATACACCATATGCACTTGGTGCCAAAGTCGATTTTGTCAATAATGGTATCATGGCCCTATTTAGCAGCGCTAGATACATGATTGATGGAAAATAGATTGGATCAATAGAACATGATGTTGATGTTGACACAACAATAGTGGGGTTGGCAAGATACTCTGACGATTATACAAGATCGGCAGGTCCAGCTATGATGTTTGCTAAAGATATTCATGATCGCACTGGACCGATTCCATATATTTTAAGACAACCACAAAAATCAGGCTGGTGCTGGTAATGTTGATACCGAGAATATGATTATAAATAATGATCCTGATTACAACCTAGGAGCGGCAACACGTATATCAATGTAGAAGGAGATCGTTGATTATTCTCATGCGCGATTCCACTACATCATGTATTTGAATTCTGCAGAAATGTTAGAAAAGTTATCTATGGCGCGAAGCATACAGTAGCACTGGTGCGAAAGGGTGATGATAATGACGCAATTTGGAGGATTTCAGCATGTCCTGCACAACTAACACTGTGGATGCCAGTAATGACTCCATCAATCACCGTAGAGCAAATATTACTATCATTTATGAGTACAGGCGGCAAGTCATTACTAAGTTGGCTAACAACTACCACGGATGTCATAGATAGTACTGTTAATGGTACATTTACTTGGCAACTGGCATCAAAACAAGGTGTTTCTGCGCCGCGGCATATATTTGTTGCGTTACAGGATAAGGAGCGATTGGATTCACAAACACGCAGCCATATGATATTTGATAAATTGGGTGTTAATGAAGTGTCGTTGAGTGTAAACGGCCAACAGGAATCAACCGAGGATATTTTACTTGATTACAATCAAAACCAAATAGCACGCGTGTATCATCGTTTGCTATCATTTATGGGACGCGATAATTATGTAGATACCTGTCTGCAAATATCACAATGGGATATTAAAAACCTATATCCCATCTACTACTTTTCATTGGAACATCTTGACTTAACTGGACAATCCGTCATTGATATATACTTTCGAGCTCGTGTAACCGCTCCTCCTGCTCCTCGTAGTTACAGAGCAGTTGCTGTAATTCTCAGTGACAAATCAATGCTACTCGAAGGTGTTGGTGGACGAATGAAGGTAGTTGATGCACCAGTGGAAAATATGTAATGTAGCAATTAGATCAATCTGTTATCAATATAATGTCATATAGTCATTTTAGTGTTACGTTAACTTCTGGTCAAATTAAAAAATTGCAATCGGAATCAGCTAAAAAAATTTGGAACCACAATATCGCTGAAGCACAATCAGATGTCTGGTGGTCAGAATAAACTATCATTGACAACTCGTCAGATAAAACACTTCAATGATGCCATCAAAGATAAAATGGGTGTTCAGATCACTCTCTCTGCAGATAAAATCAGGTGGTGTATTCCCACTTCTCGCTGCGATTCCAGCATTAATTGCAGCTGGTAAAGCCGCCGCGTTAGGAGCTGCTGCAGCTCTTTGTGCAAAAGCAGTACATAGTATTGCTCAATCATAGGAACCAAAAAAGGGGTGAGGATACAGAAAAAGGAAAAGGGTCTAAGACTACCAGGAACTCCGTATTCATGGTACAGCGGAAACGGCCTGACACTAGGTACAGTTTATTAACAACAATAGTTCCCATGTCAAATTTTGATTTACTCGATGCTGCTAAAAAACTAGCGATACAAAACTTTAGAGGTGTCTTTATGAACGATCAATTACTACAACAACCAAACAGCGATGAAACCGGTATTATTAATCTCGATAACAGCAGCGGACCTGGAACCCACTGGGTTGCATACGCGATTGATCCGCGTGCAATTGTTTATTTCGATTTAAATGGGTTAGCGCCGCCTAAAGAATTAACGCGTTATATAAACCACTTAAAAACTCCTATCTGATATTCTACGCTACCAACACAGAAAATGAATGACCCACCAATATGCGGCATAGAAGTATTGAATGTCCTCAACGTTATTTCATCATCGGGAAAACCACCACATAAAACCGTACACGAATATACGAGTAATTGCTTTTTAGGGAGATCTTACATAAAATAACATGATTGATTATTGGAGAGATCTTCATCAAGCCTGAAAAAACCCACCCCGGTAATATCTGCAACCGGTTGTCACAAAATTAGGCGAAAAATGAATTTATTTCTTCTTAAATACAAACTAATTTCACCATTTTTTGTTTCGTCGTCCATGCGTTACCTGGGGTGAATACGTGTTTTTCAAGGTAAGCGACGTGTATCGACTTACATGTGCCTGACTAGAAATCACTTGAAGTCAAGAACATTATAATCACGGGGTGCACGGGAATTTTGCCCTGAATTCTGCTCAACTATTTGGGGACATATAAGGCAGAATATTTCTATAAAGATTACGAGTCAAAAGTATGTTGTCAAAGGAGATAGCTCGTCATTCTTTCTCCAGCCAAAGGGGTGAGTGTTAAATTTATATTTCTTTTTATTTACAGTGAATTTAATTCAGTTTATAATTTCATGTAATGATGCCTTTATTACAATGCAGATTTAAACCGTTGAATATTTGAAATTACTAGTCACTATTAGACATTAAATGTAATAGCGTAATCTAAATTTTAGATTGTTTTAGAAACAACTATTTTTAGTTTTGGTTTCTTTATTGTAGCTGAATGTGATTGATTGCTCCATCGAAAGGGCTGAATGTGATTGAGTGTGTCTTGATTGTGCAGTGATTATGCTGTTTAATTGTGCCATTTGATTGTGCGATCAAATTGAGGTATCTGACTGTCTGTTTGTCAGATTGTCTGTCCGTCTACGTTTGTATCTGGCGTGAACAGAAGGTCATGATGTCTGAGGATTTCTATCGAGATGTGTAAATATCCGGAACTATCTAGAAGTCTAAATGTCCGAGTGTCCGGAGCTGTCTAGAGGTGTAGACGTCCGGGGTAGCATCTAAGTGTTTGGGACTTGTGGTTCTAGTAGGTGCTGTATGCTGTCTGTACGTATAACTGTAGTGGATCCGTGAAGGGCAAGCGGCCCATAAAAGTAATGGGTCAACCCTAGGTATTCGGAGAAGCTGTGCGGCGATTCAACAGTTGGTGAATCGTACGGTTGTACAGGGTCGAGACGCATGGTTATGATTGAATACATTGATATATTTACACAAGAGTTACTTTGAATCTCTGTAGTATTCTAAGGGATTACATGAATCTCAATAACAGTTAGTAACTTGATTCAAATACATGTAGATGTTCGTACTTGTTGTCGCAATCCATACGTGCGATAATATAATTTGATGTTTGTATTTGTTATCGCAATTTATACTTGCCATAATATAATTTTTGTAAAGGTTCCATTGTATTTGAAACATTTGTGCAGTCCAGGAGGTTCCTTGGATCTGTGTTTATTTTGTTTTAATATTTAATTTATTTTTAAATTGTGAATGGTTGTGAAGTGTGATTGTGGGTTGAACGCATGAGTTATTGTGTTGATACATCATTAGTTTTCATAAATAATTTATTTCATAAATTTACATCATCTTTCACATATTGTGTTTGTGTTGTTCATTTAATCCACCAACCACTCGGTAACAATTCTGTTACACCGGTGATGTAAAAAAAATAATCGAAGATGAAATAGCTGAGATGTTGAACTTAGCAAGTGTTGACCCCAATGAAATAGTTGTATTTCAAGATCGTCAGGGTAAATTGAAAACGAGTGATGTTTCCCTTGATATTTTAGTTAAACAACGCAACGAAGTAGAATATACTATCGCGTTGTTTTCCAATCAGGGTAAACTCAAACCGGGTGTACTTGTTTCGACGCTCACAGATAAATTAACATCACTCAGTGATAATTATATATCATCTGCAGAATCATTAAAAACTCTCGATGATAAATATGACGTTCAAGTAAATCAATTTGCAGATTTAAAAAAATCCGTCACTGAGGTTCAACTCCCAGTTGATAATTTCTTTGGGGCTCCACCGATGACCACACCAAAACTCACAGAGATAAAAACAGCTATGTTAGAACTAGTATCATGAATATCTAGGTATGCAGATCATGTCGAGAAATTTTCAACTTTTCGTAAAAATCTCATTGAGAAATTCTTTATTACCACATTTTTAAAAAATCCATCGATTATCTTAAAGCAACCAGCAATGAAATACCCGCGATTAATCGGCAAATAGAAGCTATCAACGCTGATATTAAAACGAGCAGCGATGTCATCAGAGATGATCTGCCAAGGATGATACAAGTACTTGAAAAAGTAAAAATTCCTCATGAGAAAAATGTAAACTCGGTATATACGATTCAATACGGATCATTTACGTGGACACCACAAAATAACATATTAAATATCACCGCAACCGTCAAAGGTATTAATCGATTAACACTAGTGACACCGACTCAGTTTACTATTTCATCAACGAGTTCATCTGGGGTCAACAATATGATATTAACGATCAGCGACAAGGGAACAATTGAACAATTCACAATAACATCCACTGACAATAATTTGGCTAGGGTTTCAGTAACATGGTATGTGGAATTCGTAGTGGATTTAAATAAACAACTAAATTGAATTCTGTTGTAATAAATAAAATGTCATCACAGCAATATCGCTATGATCAGGTTAGAGAATTTCAAACTAAACTCAAAACACTCACTGAGGAGTACCAAACAAAAAAAAAAAAAAATATCGACGAAGAATCACCGCAGTTGACGTTACCGTGTACTCGGTATCGGGTGTAATCACCGGAGCTGGTATTATACTCTGATCTCAATAACCTCAACCAATCCCGAATTCAGTGTGAGTTTACCTTCTGCGATTCCCGTGAAGGAAATAGCACTAGCAAAATTACGAGTGTATCACAGTTGACCAAATATTAGATCAAAATCATTCGAAGGTCAACAACCGAATAATTCCCTGGTGTTTGAGGGTAAGAATAAACCCGATGGTACTCCAGACTGGAACGTTGTTTCGTTACCATCTGGGTCCTACCAAATCGAACAGATCAATAATGAATTACAACGCAGAATAAAATCCATTACTGGAAAAGAATCGAAAATCGCTATAACAGTTCACGAGCCGACGTTATCATCCGCGATTGAGATAAACTCTCTCGGATATATCGTAGATATCTATCAGAGCTCTATAAGGACAATACTGGGTTGGCCTGAAATCCCACCTCGGACATCCTTACAAATACCACCTGAACCACAAAAATCCGACTATAATTCTGATAAAAAATCATATCATGATGCAATTATATCATACGATACAAATTTTGGAGTTTTAGATCTCTTTAGTGGGCGGATAGAAGAACCAGGCGGTGGATGGTTTCAACCATTTCAAAGTAAAATTAATGAACACTTTATAAAAATAAATAATGAATTTGAAATACATAGAAATATATTGCGAGAAAAAATTTCCAAAGAATTGCCGCGAGATGAGATCATCAAATACATAGAATTATGTAATCAAATTATCGCTGACATGGAAGTATTTAATTTATGGATTATTCAAACGATCTTAAATGCTGTAAATCCTAAATCAAGAACAGAATTTGCAAAATAATTTAGCGATTTGCATATAATATACGCGTAGTGAATATTTCAGCATTTTAACTCCCCGGGTATAATGTAGATCAATTAAAAAAATCAAAAAACGATCTCCTCGATGAATACTTTCCACGAATACTCGCCGCATGGAAGAAAATGCCACAACAAACAACTATCCTCAAACATAGTAATGGTCCAGATGGTGGTGCTAGGCATATTGCTCCTCAAAACGTCAATATATCCTCGGTGATTGCATTGAATTTAGTATGTGATGTCATCAAAAGAAGTTACCAAATAAATCTCGAAAGATCAAACCAAGCGCAGCAGGGATATATTTTATACTCATTTGCACCAACAGCTCCACCCGGATTTTTAATCATTGAGGATCCAACTAATCCAGTGTATATGCGATGTCATAATGATTCATTAACGAGAATAAATTTCAAACTCACTGACCAGTCCAATAATCTAATTGATTTACGAGGTGAGGTTTTACAAATTAGCCTGTTTGTGAAATCGTAAAGGATTTTCATCGTAAAAGATTTGCAACCCCATAGCAGCAGAGAGAGTGCGACAACGACCTTGCGTCCCCAAATAGACCCTTTTTTACGATTTTAGCAGCAGAGGAGGTGAACAGACCAAGTTTTCAAGCAAAAATAAGGCTTCTACGGAAACCGAAACTAAATCAGACAAATCGAAACTAAATTAGATAAACTGAAACTATTTCACATAAAAGGCTGCTATAGAGTCTCCCTAGGTAGGAAAGTGAACAGACCAACTTTTACAGGCGTCGATTTAGCAAACTGAGGCTTTCTCGAAAATGCTTAATATAAGCCTCCATTCATCAAAATAAAATTAAAAAAAAAACGACGTCATTTTTGTTGTCACCATCCCCTTTGCTGCTACGATGCTTGGAAAATTCGTGGAGTTTTCGGGTAAAAAAAAAGACGCCATTTAGTTGACGTTCACCTCCTCGGCTGCTAATGCGCTAACTAAATATTTGATCAAGTCCTTAAGATTTCACAAATAAACTAATTTGTAAAACCTCACCTCGTAAATCAATCAGATTATTAGATTGGTCAGTGAGTTTGAAATTAATTCTCGTTAACAAATTATTATGACATCGCATATAGACTAGATTAGTTGGGTCTTCAATAATTAGAAATCCTGGAGGAGCCGTTGGTGCAAATGAGTATAAAATATATCCTTGCTGAGCTTGATTTGATTGTTCGAGATTTATTTGATAATTTCCTTCGATAACATCACATACTAAATTGAGCGCAATCACCGTTGAAATATTCACATTGTTCGGAGCAATATGTCTACCGCCGCCTTCTGGATCATTATTATATTTCAGAATATTTGCTGTAGGATTCTTCGATTTTTTCCAATTATCGTGGATTCTTTTGAACCCAATATTAATAGCATCGTCAAGTTGTTTCTTTAGTTTATCCGGATTATATCCAGGGATTTTAAAATCTTTAATCTCCGTTTTATTAATATTGTATAGATCCGCAAACTTATCATGTAAGATTTCTTCATTTAATACTTCTTGAATAATTTTCGAGTGAAATATTTTCATATCGTCGATGATTTTATTACCCGTTTCTACGACGTTGATAAATTCATCCTTGGTGAGAGAGCCGGATTTAATAGATATTAGCAGTAGTGAAAAATCGTTATTCATTGCTGTGAAATTTCCGTTAATGAGAGGAACATAAATTTCTTTATTCAAGAATTTATTAGGAGTATAATCTTGATAACTCTTGACTTCATTGACGGGTTTTATTTTGTTGGTGATATAATCGGATTTCTTAGGTTCGGGTGGAAAATCCTTCGAATTTTCTCGCGAGTTATCCGGTGGTAATTCAGGCCATCCTAACACTGATCTTATAGAACTCTGATAAATATCTACAACGTATCCTTCTGTATTTATCTCGATAGCAGATGATAGTGTTGGTTCATGAACTGTTATAGCGATTTTTGATTCTTTTCCAGTGAGAGATTTTATTCTGCGTTGAAATTCAGCATTGATCTGTTCGATTTGATATGACCCAGTTGGTATAGAAACAACCTGCCAATCTGGTGTTCCGTCTTCACGATTCTTGTTTGCAAATACCAAGGAATTATTCGGTTGTTGACCACCAAATGCTACCGATCTAATATTAGGCCAGCTATGATACACTCGTAGTTTTGCTAGTGCGATCTCGCTCACGGGAACAGGAATTGGAAAATTAACACTAAATTCGGGACGTGTTGAGGTTATTGATATCGTGCTTGTTTTCACCGGTGTTGTATTTGTTACTATTTGTTGAAGTAGTTCTTGCGACGACATTATTATTATTATTCTGCTCTAATTTCAGCATTGTTGATTTATACAATTGAGCCATAGTTGAAAATTCGCTATCTGATATTGTTGTGTCATCCAACGACGATGATATCAACGAGGATAATTGCGAGTAACCGGCAGATGCAATATGATATTTAATTAAATAATCATGTAGTTTACTCTGGCTACACGATGATAGTTTTTTTGTGATCCCAGTTAATATACCAGCAATTGTAGCCACTGCGGAAATAGCGATTGGAACTACGACCGGAGCAATCATTGTAACCGAAGATAGTATTATTCCAGCAGCAGTGATTACTCCTGACACCGAGTACACGGTGATATCAACTGTGGTTATTCTTCGTTTGTATTTTTTGATTTTTATTTGATATTCTTCACAGAGAGAACTGAGTTTAGTTTGAAACTCTCTGACTTGATCATAGCGATACTGATTCGATGATGGAGTCATTTTATTTTAAAAGCGTTAGCATTTTCAATTACAAATTACTTTGTAATTTTGAATCGTGAAAGAATTTTTAAATTAATTTAATTGTTTACTTAAATCCGCTACGAATTCTACGTACCACGTTACTGAAACCTTGACTAGATTTTTATCTGTATTCGTTATCGTGAATTGTTCGGTTGTATTCTTGTCGATTATCGTTGATATTGTATTATTGACTCCAGATGAACTACTTGATGATATATTGAATTGAGTCGGTGATACTATTGTTAATCGATAAATACCCTTGACTGCTGCGGTTATGTTTAAAATGTTATCTGTAGGTGTCCACGTATATGATCCGTGTTGAATCGTGTATACTACGTTGATGATAGATTTATCATGAGGAATTTTTACTTTTTCAACAACGTTTATCATTCTCTTTGCATCACCCTCTATTGCGATGTTGAATGTTTTAAGTTCATCGATGGATTTTTTAATATCGGGAAGTGTTATTTCAATTTTATCAAATGGGCTCCCAATAAACTTATCCATGAGGTTTTTACGAAACGTCATAAATAGTTTCGTGTGTTTTTCATATTCGGATTGAAGAGTTGCTAGTTCCAATATAGAATCTTTTATTGTGGTGAGTTTTGGTGTGGTTACTGGTGGATTTCCAAAAAATTCTAGCAGGGGTTTATCAATTTTGTCAACTATATTTCTTTGTAATGCAGTAAACTGGTCAAATACAATTATATGATCATCATACTTATCATTAAGCGATTTTAATGAATTTACTGTGTTATCATATGTTGCTAATTTATCCGTAATTGTTGAAACAAGTACACCTGGTTTGAGTTTACCCTCATCAGAAAATAACGCGATAGTATCCTCTGCTGCGTCTCGTTGTTTAACCAAAATATCATTAAGAGAGATATTACTACTTTTCAATTTACCCTGACGATCTTGAAATACAACTATTTCACCAGGATCAACATTTGCTAGGTTTAATATTTCGGATATTTCATCTTCGATTAGTTTTTTAATATCCTTGTTATCAACGGTTTCAACTCCACTATCAGGTTTCTTCAGCGATGATAAAGGTCGTCCCCAAATATCAATCATTATTATAGAAATCTTTTTATTATTCAAATCCTATGGATTTTCTACCGCTAGTATACTCATTTACTACTATATGAGGTGGTTTCGAAAATCTTTTGGATATAGCATCAAGTACGTTTAATACTTCATTACCACATATTGGTGGATCAAGCATTGTTTGTGTTGGTAACGTAGAATACCAAGTCTTCATTGGAAGGGTTTTAATATAACGCATAAATTCTTTCGGCGGCGCTAATCCATATGAGTCAAAATAAATAATCCCACGTGGATCAATTGCGTAACAAACCCAGTGAGTTCCAGGTCCGGAGCTGTTATCTAAATTAATAATACCGGTTTCAACATCATTTGGTTGTGCCGGTAACTGATCTCTCATAAAAACCCCTCTGAAATTTTTTATTTTTAATTTTTTAGCGGTATCAATTAAATCAAAATTGGACATAGGAATCGCAGATTCCCGAACTATATCGTTCCTGGAATTCGAAGACCTTTTCCGCTGTACCATGAACTCGGGGTTCCTGGTAGTCTTAGACCCTTTCCTTTTTTTTTATACCCTTTTCCAGTTGCCTTTTTCAACGCCATTCCTGCCGCGGTACCAATAGCTCCTAATGCTGCTGCCTTCGCTACCGCTGGGGCTGCTGCGGCAATCAACCCTGGAATCAACCCTAACAACGGGAATATACCACCAGTTTTTTCCATGTTACGGATCGCGCTCGTAGAAAGAGTAATCTGAACTCCCTTTTTTTCTTTCAGCGCTTTATTAAAATGATTAGTTTGAGTTTTCGTCAGCGATAGTTTATTTCCTCCGCCATTCATTTGATTAGGTTTCAGCGTTATTGTGGTTCCACATTGCTTAGCTGATTTGGATTGTAATTTTTTTATTTGACCAGGTGTCAATGTGACATTGATATTACTATACGACATTATACAAAATAGATTGATTCTAAATCGCGAGTCATTTTTAAAGAATTTTGGATTAAGAAAATCTTACAGATTTTCCACTGGTGCATCTACTAGTCTCATTCGTCCACCAACACCTTCGAGTATCATTGATTTATCACTAAGAATAACAGCAACTGCTCTGTAATTAACAACATCACCAGCAACAGCACCAGGAGGAGGAGCAGCAGGGTGAACACCAGGATGTACACGAGCTCGGAAGTGTATATCAACTACGGACTGTTTCATCAAGTCAAGATGTTCTAGGGAAAAGTAATAAATCGGATACAGACCTTTAAAATCCAATTGTGATATTTGTAGACCAGTATCTACATTTTGATCACGTCCCATAAATGATAGCAATCGATGATAAACTCGTGCAATATGATTATTTCCATAATCAAGTTGTATATCCTCTGCTGGTTCTTGTTGTCCGTTTATTTTCAGCGAGACTTCAATACATCCTAGTTTATCAAATATCATATGACTTCTTTCTTGATTGTTTAATCTCGTAATATCCTGTAGCGCAATAAAAATATGCCGTGGAGCTGAAACACCCTGTCGTGCTGCCAAATGCCATGTAAATGTACCATCAATATTAGAATCCATGGTATCTGTGGACGTTGTCAACCAGCTTAATAATCTCTTTCCCCCTTGATCCATAAATGATAGCAACCGCGGTTCTACTGACAATGATGGAGTCAACACTGGCATCCATAATGTTAGTTTTGATAAATTTACTCTACCAGCGGCAACGCCAGCAGCGTGCCAGATTGCATTATTATCAGTACCCTTTCTCACTAGTGCTACAGTATGCTTTACTCCATAAATAACTTTTCTGACGTTTCTACAAAATCCAAATATGTGATGGAGCGGAATCGCACATGAAAACCGTCGATGTTGTCCCTGCAATGTTCCTTTTCGTGTTGCAAACCCTAAATTGAAATTATTATTAACGCTTCCGAGAATATCAAAGGCAGCAGCTGGTCTATCTCTATGTTCAGGGGTATCAGGTTGTGGATCAGATGCAGTAGCTCTTGCAGTGCTTATTTTAATATGCTGAATGTGATCAGCGTTATCAGTAATATCCTTAGAGAACATCATAGATGGACCGGCCGATCTTGTATAATCGTCAGAGTATCTTGCTAGCCCTAGTATTGTTGTTGCTACATCAACTTCACGTTCAATAGATTCGATTTCTTTTCCATCAATGAGATATCTTGCGCTTTCAAATAAAGCCATGATGCCATTGTTAACAAAACCAACTCGGATAGTTGGGTCATCTGCATATGGTGTTTCATCATACTGTAAAAGTTCACCTTCAACTTCAATAAAGGCTTCAGCGGGTAAAAAGTATTTACTGGTATCATGAACCTGAAGTTCAATTCTTCCACGAAGATCAGGTTGTACTGCGTGATAAGCAAAAAATTGATAATCACGTACAGAAGTATCTTTAAGCACTGGGGCTTCCATGTCAAATGCAACATCAGGGTTCTGTTTGAACATTTTTTATTATATATCCGATGGTCTAAATCAAAAATTCTGAAAGAATTCTGAAGGAATTTTGAATTGAAAACCCCAGGAATTCATTTAGAGAAAATCGATTTTCATGAAATTTTGTCGACGGATTAGCTAAAAAACAATACAAAATCAATAAAAAAAACATCGAAAATTCGATGACAACAACATATTTTAGCCTCACAGGATAAAAAATCTGATCAAAATCGATTTTCTCTAAATGAATTCCTTGGGTTTTCATCCTCGATTTTCATGAAATTTTGTCGATGAATTGCATAAAAACACTAGAAAAATGAGTAAAAACACTAGAAAAATGAGTAAAAAAAGTAAAAAATCTAACAAAATTAGCAAATTATAAATAATTTATAATATAAAAATTCTAAAGAATTTTGAAAAGAATTTTTAAAATAATTATTTAGTTGGGTGTATTTTAATAATGATGATGAAAATATCTGATAATGAAGATAGCGTTAGTAGAATCACAAGTGATTCTGACATTAATGATTCTGACACAAGTGATTCTGACACAAGTGATTCTGACACAAATATTAGAAACACTAGTGTTTCTACAATAACCATAACAACTGAGCATCCTATTCAAATAAATAGAATCACAAGTGATTCTGACATAAATATTAGAAACACTAGTATTTCTACAATAACTATCATAATTGGAAATCCTGTTCAAATAAATATTTCTAACGTTTCCGGCGAATCTTCTTAAAACCACTTCCCGAAAGCCCACTTCCCGGAAGCCCACTTCCGGCTATCATATTTGCTGTTATATTATCCTGGGCGTTAGTCATTAACGACTGTAGTTTTTTATCCACGGCGTTATTTATTATTTTACTAACCTGTGTAGGCATTACTGCAGTAGATGGTAGTGAAGTCATTCCAGAAACACTAGTGTTTCTAATGCTAGCATTTCCAGGTTTTGATTGGAAATTCGAAGAATTTCGTCGTCGAAAATCACTTCGTGATTTCACTAGCGCTGTTAGTTTATCCCGAGCGGCTGAAAATGCCTTACTAGCAAGATCACCAACAGCGCTAATACCCTTATCTCGGATAACATCAATTGCTTTCATTGATAATTGTTTTGCAAACGGAGCCACTTTTGGAGCCATTCTTGAAAATAATCCCATTATAGTATTACCGAGACCATCTCCATAGTATGCTCGGTATTTTGGTAATCGTGAGTTTACCACGTAGACGTTAGTTGGTTTATCATGGTTGTAGTGTATGATCATTCTCTATATAGAAGTATTATACTTCTAACACTAGTGTTTCCAAATACTAAAGCATTTCCAATTATCTAATCGCAAAATCCGTAGGATTTCCAGTGACATTAGTCACTATGATAACCGTAGAAATTCGAAGAATTTTCGGCTAACTCTTCAATGAAATCTCTATATGTTGCAATATCCATGATACCACCTTGAAATAATCTCCTACAGATATCAGCTGCTTCATTGATTATTTCTGGTGAGTTATTCCCGGCTCGTTTTCCTCCTACAAGTATTTCTAATCGTGCTATATCACCGAGAATATTGCCGGGACATGTTACGTTAGAGTTTCCAACTAAGCCACTGCCTGTTTTTGAAAATTCTTTGGATTTTTTAGTGATACCAGTTGCACCCTTCTTAGAATCAGCCTCTGCCATTATTTGTATTTCATCAGGGATTGGGTCTGCTGTGTATACTGGTGGTGGTACTGTGATCCCCTTTACTATAGTTAGAAATTGGTCATAATCAGATTTTATTTCTTTTGTGATTTTGTTTTTCCCGCGGTTTGCTAAAAACACCTTATTTGCCCAAAGGAGTTTACTGTTTATAAAATCTTTAGACGTGTCGTCTATTAAATACTCATTTCTCTTATCTTTTTTAATGTTGTCGTTGGTAAATTTAGCTAAACCATCGAGTGTTGGGATACTTCTGATTTTTTTTAACGCATCAACTGTAAATATATTTTCAGGATTATAGTCCCCCCTTGGAACAGCTTCTTGTTGTTGTTGTTGTTCTTGAAATTCTTCAGGTGGAAATGCTTGCATTTCTAGTGAGGAAATATCAACATCACCTAATCGTTCAGTTTCTTCCTGAAGTTCTCGTTGTTGTTCTTCTTGTCGTCTTGCAGTAGTTATTATATCACCAGGAAGTGTTTGTAATGACTTTTTCGTTTGTTTAGTTCGTTTTGCTATTTTCTCTAACACAGGGAGAAAGGACTCTTTTTGCGCGCTTTCTTGTTTAGAAATTGCTGTTTTCACACCCTCAGTTGCACTAACAATAGGTTTGAAGAGTTGTTCTGTATCCTCTGTGAAGTCAGTCTGAAATAATTGCCGTTGTTGAAGTTTTTCACGTATGCGATCACGAAGGGGTAATATTTTCTTAAGAGCTTCAAGTCTTTCTCTAGCTAATCTCGTTGTTAATGATTCTCCTACCATTATTGAAAGAGTATTACTAATTGTCAAATAAAAATCCTTTGGATTTTAGAAATGCAAATCATTTCGAAAGAAATCACTAACCTAAAAATGCAAATCATTTTAATACTTCCCCCTTACACACATAATTTTACTTCCTCATACCGTACTGGTTATACAAACAAAGGAGGCTCTCTACGCATGAGGCTCATCACCTTCAGAGTTTTCCATTAATGTTTTTAATTGTCTCACTTTACAATTAATAAGTCTCTTTTGTTCATATTCTAATCCTAATTGCTTACGTACACGTTCAACGATGCTACATAATGGTACGAAGACATTAACATCTTCAGTATTTACTAAGCTCTCACGTATAAGCTTTTGTATATTTTTGATTAAAAAATATTTCTTAGATAGAACATATTTTCCTGTCTGTTCTGCAAATTGTATATCCTCGAAATTGGTCATAATTTGATCACAATCCAAACCTGAACATAATTTTACATTTTCATCCTTCAACTTGTTGATTTCAATAATAATCAATTTGAGATTTTCAATATTCATATATATATAAAAATATATTTGTTTAAATGCAAAGTATTTCAAATACAAAGTATGAAAATTCTTTAAAAGTATTTTAAATACAAAGTATTTTCAAAATGAATTCTGGATACACTAAGGTGTTGATCATCTTAGTATACCCAGAAGCTTAATGCGATTATAGGTGATTATGATTATATATAATGAATGACGACGGCACATTTACCGTTTTAAACCCCCTTGGTGTTTTATACATCAAGCAGCGCGCTCAACGGTTAACCGACAAACACATAACAATAGATTATAGGTGAACAATGAATGAATTGATTTCAATGACAATGACGACGGTACAACAATAGATTATAGGTGAACAATGAATGAATTGATTTCAATGACAATGACGACGGTACAACAATAGATTATAGGTGAACAATGAATGAATTGATTTCAATGACAATGGATGACGCGGGCTATTCTACATTCAAGTGTAAACAAAACCACAAAATCGAAACTTTGGTTTTGAATGTCAATAATAACGTTAGAAACACTAGTGTTTCTTTACCACGTGTGACGGTGTGGTTTTGTTTACACTTGAATTTCGGCGTATGCCCAATTATAATAAAGACGAATTTGTATATATACACTCATTACGACGAGGTGATATAAAATAGGTGTAGTGATTGTAATTATTTGTTTGTTTATTAGCGATCACTGACAACGTTGAAAACACATATAATACTTGAAACAGACATTAAAAAAAATGTTTAAATACGACGTGTTTATAAAACAGTTCTTGAAATTCGAAGAATTTTAGACTTGAAAAAGACAAAATTGATTGTGTTTTGTTCGGATTTATTTAATTATAACAGCCAATGAAAAATCGAAGATTTTCCAATCAATGTTAGAAACATTAATATTTCCATGTTTAAAATCCGTAACTCTGTCATTGATGATTTGTCACACGAGTTATACCTAACGGAGTTATCTCCCGTAAAATCCGTAGGATTTCTATTTACGTATTATACATAAATAAACCGAATTTTATTTTTAAAACGCTTTGAAAAAGCGGTCTTGGTTTTATTCTCAGCAACGCATTGAATAGAATACGGATAAATATCGAAATACCTACCAGCTTCTGTCATTGATTGAAATACCATCTCCGTGTTATCTTCAGTATTAAACGATCTTACAGGTCTTTTCCCAATTGATTTATAAGTACCAGTATTTCCAGATGTAGTATTCTCACTTTGTGTAACAGCTCGTAAATTATTCAAAGAATTATTAGTCCTAATACCATCAATATGATCAATAACAAGACCATCCTTGATTAATCCATTATACACTTCGAAGACGAAACGGTGATTATAATACTTCTTCCCTCCAGTAGTAAACGTCAAATACCCCATACCATTATCCCACCCAATAGATTTCCTATTTTTACAATGTCTAACAACACCATCACGAGAAGCTTCGTAGTTTTCAATAACAGAATGTCTTTGAAATTCTTGGTTCATTATATATAATATATCTATTTGTCTAATTCATTAATTGGCTGAATTATAACATTGGAAAATCTGCCTAAGTAATCTTGAGCAGTTTTTATGATTTTGTCATTGACGTCGTCAGGATTTTTGATTCTTCGCTTGTCATAATAACGTTTTAACTCTCTATAACGCTTACCCCCGCAATTAATACATAACTGCGACTTGCCTCTTACACCTACCCCACAATGCAAGCATGGTAGAGGTCCCTCCGAACCGTTTCTCACACTCTGCATATGATACCCACAGAATTCATTTCTACATGATTTGTTACACGGAGTCTTTGATCCAATCATAAGCCATTTGCAATGATTCATTATATAAAAATTTTCTATTTAAATACTTGTTTTAATTATTAATATGAAAGGATTCAAGAGATTATCGAAAATTAAGCCTTGGAAAAATGTTAGATTTAATCTCGATAGAATCTCTGATATACCTAAAAGTCTAGTAGATGATAAACCACTATTGAGTAAAATCAGCGACTGTTTTAATGAGTTTAAGCGTGATGGAGCATCTCATACGTGGTCGACATTTCGAATTATTGATGAAGATGTCAATGTACCTGTAATTGATGCTACTATGAATGATATAAGAGCAGCTGTGATACTTTCACACCTTGGCGGGAAATCTCTACTGAAGTATTTTTTTAGAATAAAATTCATTATCGAAGAGGAAGGTGAATGGATTATCAGAGATAAATTTGACCCAATCCTTAAGGATAAAAAAACTGTTATTGTGAGTAGAGATTCCAAACCAGGAATTCTAACTGGAATTGACAAACCATACTATGAGAAATCTTACCCTGTAACAGCAGTTGTGTATGGGTTATATCCAATAAATAATAATCCAAGTATTGCAAAACTAGCTCCAATGTTTTCATCATCAGTGGCTTTGCCACTTAATTGTGTAGCAACACGGTTAATAGAACACTTCAAAAATGCATCCCGGGGAAACAAATTAACTGATCTACGAAGAAAAAAAATAACCGAATGGGAATTGACAGTGAAACAGCGCGGGGCAACGATTTCCGATATAGCTAAATTAGAAGCATTATTAAAATTTCCAATATCGGTAGCGACAATAACCGGAGAAGTATTATACGAACCGAAATATCAATCGCGAGGAGCTCCAATTGAAATTATTGATCATAACAAACACGCGTGGACACCAGCGGTAAATATATTTCCACGAGAAAGAACTGTTCGATATATCCCTAAAGAATTTTCTAGGGATGATTTAAAAAATGAGTATCATTTTAATGAAGAGAAATTATTTGATGCTATTCACGCGTTAACCAAAGACGACCCTGTGTCAGTATGGTTACTCAGGAGTAATGAGGATCCGGAAATAGGATTTGATCAGTTTGTAAAACCAAATGGTGAATTATATCGAACTGAAGAATTAGATACTAGAATGAGAAAAATCGCTAATGAGTATTTAGAAAATTCTAAAGAATTTTCAGAGGGAAACACTAGCATTTCTACAGAAAAACTACTTACGGATAGTTTTACTATTCCATCAGTGGTAGCTCACTTCGCACGAGAAAAGAATTCATGGCGTCCAACACGAAGTGATTTTCTGGAGGACGTGAAGTTGAGTTGCATCGAATTTGGTCATGGAGGATTGTGGAATACGAAATACTCACGTGATGGTATGATTTCAATTGATATATCCGCGTGTTATCCTGGAAGTTTTCTCGGATATGGAGAATGCTCTGAATATTTTAAACGATTTGGACATCCTACACATGAAATGACTCGTGTTGCGATTAATGGTCCATTGCCTGATTTTGATTTAACCGGGTTCGCTCGTGTGATATCATTCGAATTAGCTACAGGGTTACATCCGTGTAGTTATCTTTGGCTTGGTAGACATATGTATGAAAAAGCGTGGATGCCAATTGTGCTATTGCGGTATATGATCGATTGTGGTATGCTAATATCGTTAATTGTCAGTGAAGCGATTATTTGTTATAACGCTCAGAAAGATGTTTGGTTACCAAAACCCGATCTCGAAAAAATAATTAACGAACAACGAAAACAATTTCTAGATGGAAATTCGAAGAATTTCAGCGAGGAACAAATCATAGATTGGTCTAAGAAATTATTCGAAGGTAGTAATAGAGAGGCTAAAGATCTCGGACGAAAAATAATCGGTAAATTTACTCAAGGTGGAAGATTTGATAATGCAAAATATTCTTCGAGATTAATCATAGACGATGAAGAATACAATTTCATAATATCTGATTTAATAAAAAAAGGGAAATTTGTAACCCGTAAGAATGCTTTTCTATCAGGGGAATTAGATGAGGAAGCTTACAAATCTGCGAGCGGAACTAATAATGTTTGGGTAGATGATGTCCTTCGAAATGGTAAGAAATTAGGTACGGTTGTTACCTACTGTGATGGAAAAAGTTGTCAATACACACAATTGAGAAGTTCTATGCTAGCCTATTCTTGTATTAATCTATTCTCGATGATAAATAGATTTCCTAATACCGCGGTTAGAGTAGCTACTGATTCGATGTATATCCATGAAAAATACAAATCAGATGTAGCTAAATTCACAGATCCTAAGGAAGCGTGGGGGAATTGGAGGTTTAAAAAAGAAACACTACATGAGTATTGTAAATCCGCAGACGTTGCTATGGATGATAAATACTTGAAAAGTAACCATAATATCTCAGAGATTCAATCAGAATTTTCTACTGCACCGCCCGTATCAGATCCGATTTGTAGATACAAGACAATTTATTTAAACGGCTGTGGTGGATCAGGAAAGACAACTCGTGCAATCGAATTATTTCGTAATAGAAACACAAATGTTTCTAACATGATTGTGTTAACACCAACTCACAGACTCGCCAGAGAGATGATAGCGCGTGGAGTAAAAGCTTGTACTTATCATAGCTTCTTTCGATGGAAAGGCGATACATGGACTCCTGATCGAATGGGCGATAAATTTATTCCTGAAATAATAATCTGGGATGAAATATGCACGGTATCATTGACAGTATTACAGATATTTCTTGAATGGTTGTTATTGAAAAATAAAAAAGTCGTCATGTGCGGGGATCACGGCCAACCGCAGCCATTTGTTGGTGGATCTCCACATGAATGGTTAAAAGGATTTGTAGATTATTATGAAGAGATTAATACCGACCATAGATCACTTGATGAACAATTACGAGAATTCAAAGCGCTAATTAGATTACAACCGGATAAAATCCAATGTGAAATAACGCGTGAAATAATCTCTGAAACTCCCATGAATGATTTTTGGGAAATGTGGAAGCCAAATGATTTAATAATCGCGAGTAGAAAAATAGTCAGAGACGCACTTCAGATGAAGTTGTTTGCGCTACATAAAGAAAAATTTGCAACGCTTCCAGTACCACTCTGTTATAGACCTAAGGATACACGAAAGCAGAATATCGACGTTGACATTCCTGGACAACAACAAAAACAGAATTTAGTATTAAATGATATTGTGCTGGTTGATATCAGCGTCGTTAAAGATGCATTAGGTGCTGATAAATCCCCATGGACGTTAGGTTATGCAGCAACAATACACTCTTCACAGGGATTGACTATATCCGATACAACTCTTTGGATAGTAGATAATCATATTGAGTGGTCAAATTTAGTTTATCTCGCAGTATCCAGAGTACGGCGAATAAACCAACTTCGAAGAATTGTTGTTGACGATGAAATCATTGGTAACGATATTATCACTGGTGATTTTATCACTGGTGATATAATCAGAAAAAAACTCTCTGGCTATAAACAACAGGATAAAAAAAATAAAAGAGAATTTGACATTGATGCTGAATTAATTAAGACACTAAAGCAACAACAAAATAATCACTGCGCGAGTTGCAATTGTATAATGCGTTGGCAGTATTCGGATAAAGATCCTCGCCAATTCACCGTAGATAGAAAAGATAACAATCTCGGTCATGTCAGAAACAATGTGAGGTTGACTTGTCTTGAGTGCAACAGACGCCGGGGTGACAACACCTTAGGTGCTAGTTAAGACCACGCGGTGGTAATTGAGTATCCTCGGGAATCACTTGTAATTGTTCGCGTGTAAATCCTCGCTGAGGAGCAGTTGAATCCAGTCTATAGATTGGAGGTCTACCAGTTGATCGTGTTATGCCGGATATCCTATGCGTAGTGACACTCCAAATAGGATCGGTAGCTCTTTTTTTACCACCCTCAAGCTCTCCTGGTTCGTATAAGTACCTTACAATGACATTACTACCAAGAATTGGTTCTTTTTGTGAAATTCCTTGGATTTCCATTTTGATAGACGCCTTCTTAATAGCGTTGACAGGTTTCATATTAATTGTTCTAGTAATCTCATTATTGATTGCGGTAATCACAGCTGGTAATCTCTTGACCCATTCACGGGATCGTTTATCCTGGATGAATTCTTTTGCGTATTGATATCCGAATAACCGCTCAGCAAGGGTTTTATTAAACCGTTCAACAATTGCCTGATCGCGATGTAGCGCAGTGTGTCCTCGTCTGATGGCGACATTATGATGTTTCATCGTAGATGTAACAACACCTTGAAATTCCTTGCCAGGATCAACTTGTAACAGATTTGGCCAGCGCAGAGGACCTCGTCGATAAATCCTCTCAAATGCAGAAGCTACTTCAGTAGATGATTTTGTTTTTAACGGTTCTGCTTCTTTGTATCGACTTGCAATATCAACTAACGTTAACGCGTATTTGTAACCGTTGTCATGCGGCAGAAATAGTATATCAGCTTGATGAACTTCATTAGGTGTTGTAACATCAAAATGCGAATAGTTAATTTGTTTAGGCGCTGGTAGATAAATTTGCCATATTGCCTGTTTAGATAACCAGTTTGCCGCTGTAGTTTTTTTCACCTTTGATGCGCTAGCGAGTTTATTAATTGCTGCGTAACCTCTCCAGTATCCTCTCGGAGAATAATAAATAGATTCCATATTAAAATGCTAGCATTTTCAATTACCAGCACCTAACATCAATTTACCCTTCATAGCAGATTTTACCAACCACGAAGCCAATTTTTCTTTGAAGGATTTATCAGGAATAGCATTTAACGCATGAATTAATTTTACATCTGCGAGATGTCTATGTTGAAGATTGCTGCTTTTATAAGCGACATCATGAGCATGACACGCCTTATCAATAGCGTTTATTGGATACTCGCCGGGTCGGGGCTGATTTTGATCATCAAGTCTGATATCTAATCGTGTTCCCGGTCCACAGTAGCTATATCCTGGAAGGTGCTTTTCTCCTGGATACTTTGCCCACGGTGTTCCTGGGAGTTTTGTCAATTTGGCTGCAATATCACCTCCTCGTTTTTTTTTAAAGCCTTGGTTGCACCAAGGGAAGTAAATCTAAATTTTTTCGTACTACATTGTACGCATTTACCAGAAAGCGCTGATCGATTATTTTTCGTTGTAATAGTCGTCAAGTCATTTGTGCCAGTACGCGTCCTACATTTCACACAATATAAATCCATAATTATATTATATAACGGCATGAATGTAATTGATTATTCAGCTACTCGACGACGGGAACCTATTAGACACCATGCAATGTTACCAAATTCTATTCGCGCGATTATCATCGGACCATCTGGAAGTGGTAAAACACAATTGCTACTTAATTTGATAACGAGATGGATGAAGTGGGATAAATTGTACATGATTGCTCCGAGTGTAGACGATCAACGATGTTATGAAGTATTAAAGGATTTTAATGATGCCGCGCAAGAAATTAACGGCGATGGTGTTATTGAGTTTATAACCGATATCGAAGAGGCACCGAATATTGATGATATTGATGGAAGTATTAACAATTTAGTCGTATATGATGATATCATGTTAGATAATCAAAAGAATCCTGCTAGAATATTTTCCAGAGGCAGACATAAAAACACCGATGTGATATATATCACTCAACGTTACACTCAAATACCAAAAGTGATCAGAGATAACTGCAATATGCTGTGTGTATTTAACGGAGTTGATACTCATACTCTTAGAAATATTTGGCAAACTTGGTGCGGTGGTGATATGGATCATAATCGATTTAGAAATTTCTTTAGCCACGCTCAGTCAATCCCACACGGATTTGTGACGATAAATTTATCAGACCCTCGGACAAGATATCGTATCGGACTTGATCAAATATTTAGTTAGCGCATTAGCAGCCGAGGAGGTGAACGTCAACTAAATGGCGTCTTTTTTTTTACTGCTATTTTGCTGAATGGAGGCTTCTATTAAGCATTTTTGAGGAAGCCTCAGTTTGCTAAATTGACGCCTGTAAAAGTTGGTCTGTTCACATTCTCTGCATTTTGTTAGATATTTTCGGTTTCCGTAGAAGCCTTATTTTTGCTTGAAAACTTGGTCTGTTCACCCTCTCTGCTGCTATTTTGGAGGAAGTCTTGCTTTGCCAAATGGACGCCTCCATTAAAGGTTGTCCGATTCCGCCCTCCCTGCTGCTCCGTGTTATTACGTTGGTGCACCTATCATTATTAAAAGTAAGAGATCTACGAAATAGTAATTATTGGTAGATAGTGGTATGAAATTCTACTATTTGGAGATCCGTGCCTTTTATCTGTGACGAATTATTTTGCATATTTTTTCCCCAAAGTTTTTTATTAGATTAATTTAACATACTCCATTTTAAACATTATGTTGATAAAGTAGCTTTAAGTTCCAATCACTTCCTTGTCAATAGTTGTTTTGCCAAAAAAATTCAGTATAGAAAGTTATATGTAATAAAACAAAAGAGATAAAATAGATTAAAAACTTCAAACAATTGGAAATCACTCTTTTTCAAGATTTAATGATTAAAACATCACCCTTTTCTTGGACTTAATGATAATAGTAAGAGGTAGTAAATTTTATTCTAAAATGTAGGAAACATTTGTTGACCCATATGACTGAATCTAAATAAGATACCTTCATAAGCAAAACAGTTTTGGATGCGTTTTCTTTAAAGGCTTTTAAAATTCGTTAATCTAACAAGACGGGCAATTTATCTGTTCATGTATTTAAATTTATAGTCTTAAAGTAATACATACGTTATTAGTATTTTGTTTCTTTCAAAGATGATAAGGCTGATCATTTGCTTTTAGTTTCGTAACGAAGGTGTCACGATGATACGTTCTCTTGTTAACATCATATACGTTCGACTTAAATACTACAGTCTACAAATTATTGATAAGAATTAATGTGTATTAAGAATCCATAGTGGGGCATAAGGACGTATTGTAACAAACATTTGTCGACAACATGTAGCATAGAATAAGTTCAGAGACAATTACAAAATTAGTGTAGATTAAGACACATTTAAATTTAAACTTAATATCAGATTCTAGCAATTGTAATTCTAAATTGTACGGATTAATAATATATCATTACTTATAAGCTATGCGTTAGTTATGCATATGTTAAACACTTATACACAAAACAACATACAAAAGGTACACGAAGTGACGAGCTGCGTTCCTTTAAATTTCATCTCTAGAGTGATGTCATGATGTCCAGTTGACGTTTAATAATGATCTACTGTCAACAATGCTACAAAAAGAATATGTTTACTGGACTCAAAAGTCGTTACGATCGTCACGTATTTATTTAGATTCATGTTCTATATTAATTATATCTGGAGATACTAAGAAGTCATGTGTGTTATTGTCACGAATTTACCCTTGATTGTTTTTCATTTAAACCAAACCATAAAGGTCATGAAAGTGTCTTCAAATGTCTTTTAGCTCTATAAGTATCTGTTTTATTCATGCAGTCATTGAAACAGCTTCTGCAGCCACACCTTTATTTCAATAGCACCATCATAATCAAGACAAAAGTTTATAAAAAAATTTATCGATTATTATGGAAAGCACGATAAATAAACTGAAACAAACAAGAATAGAACAAAATGGAAAATAATCAGATTTAGTAAAAGGTAAAAAATATATAAAAAAGCTTTGTTACTGAATTTGATTTTTTTTAATCTCTATATCATTTAACGTAATTTGATTATTAAGTTCCACCAAGAGACCGGATTCTATCCGAAAGCCTCAACAAGAGATACATCCCACTTACAAATAAAATACTGAAATTAT
Organism: Unio delphinus; assembly: GCA_029339505.1. Classification (NCBI taxonomy): domain Eukaryota; kingdom Metazoa; phylum Mollusca; class Bivalvia; order Unionida; family Unionidae; genus Unio; species Unio delphinus. The sequence goes on along the minus strand of JAQISU010000303.1, from coordinate 451,776 downwards.
TAATACAATGATGATGAACAATAGTACGTCTTGATTTTAGTTCTAATAAAACGTTTGGAAAATCAGTGATAATAAACAAAGAGAATGTGCACGAGAAAAAGGATTACAAAATTATTTTTATATTAAAATAAGTTGAATATATTATCATTATCCAGGTATATTATTATGGTCAGATGATGACATCGGATTCTTTATAAATATGAATTAGCATTTGCTCTGTATATACTCTGTATCAAGCGATATATACATTACTTTCACTTCGACCAATTAAATATTTAATTCGTTGTTGCAGCAACAGGATGTCTTTTTAATCCGAACGTAAAGACTATTATTAGCTGTTTCATCCTTTTGGCACAGTCCATGTAGACTATTATCTTCTCTTCATCTGTATATTATTACATTCTTCGCTTTTAGATACAACGTCGTAATTACTCTTTAAGGTATTTGATTGGCAGTATCCGTATTATGAAGCATGGAACGAGATATATTTAACCTCACTACCATATATGCAGTCCTAGAGTCTGCATCTTTTAATAATAATAGTATAAATAAATGCAACAACATTAATTGCCATGATGAAATAGCTCAATGAAACACTCAGAATAGGAAAGAAAGCCATACAATCTTTAAAAAACAAGGAACGACAGAAAACCAGACGCTTATTATTGATAAGATAAGACCTATTTATAATAATAAACCATTCTTGTTTACACCTGCGTATCAACTTGTACATTTAGAGCAGTGATATATGTTTCCAATGATTGCATGTACTGGACAGACTGTAGTTAAAGTAGTTCTGAGTGTAAATTCAGAATCTTTTTGAAATTAGGCTTCAGGCAATAGTCTTTAGTGCAGACGTTTGGAACTAGGACGGAAGTGTGCATGAAAGTTTTGGAAATGTAGAAACGTACGTTCGACTATACAAACTGTGAAAATGCAATATAATCCAAAATTAAATATTTTACAGGTCTTTCTACAATAAAACGCTATGAAGATGGTAATGTAGGCAAACGTTATCGTATGTTACGAAAACTGGCATAGTGGTTACGTCGTCCTGATCGGATGCAGGGACTCGTGGGTTTGAAACAGGGCCGAACCATACCAAAGTCTTATAAAAATGGTACTAACATACATACCAAAGTCTTATAAAACTGGTACTAACAGCTGCCTTGCTAGACGCCCAAAATTAAGGGGTTAGTGTCAGAACTGGTCAGTATAATGGGACTGGGTGGGGCATGATGCTGCATGTCTGCGGAATGATGCTTCAATGCCAGACATCGCCGTAAACTACAAAACATACATCGCAGACTGAAAAGTTGTTAAAATATTTTGAAAATTTAAACCACACACACACACACACACACACAAACACACACACACACACATCACCCGTAAAGGTTGGACACAGTAAGATGGCGACAAAGTACGATTTTGAAGACAGCTTGAAACAGTACGGTATGGTACAAATAGTACGATTTGGTGCAAGCAGATTGTTAAGCCGACAATATGAAAACTATTGAAACGGTTGTGATTAGTTTGAAGAATCAATTATCGTTTAAATATCATTTGCAAGTAATATGTTAACTTCGTTGCAGTTTGATTAAGGCAGGAAGCCCAATCGGGCTAACAGGTATATACGTACTGATGAACAGTTAGAAACGGTATTAGACGAGAATCGTTTACTTGGCATTTGAAACGACCAGAAATGATAGGATATGGAAAAGGACGCATTAGTAGTGCCAAAAGATTTTACAAATACCGCACAATAACTTATCATGAAGCGCAAACTATACCTTTTCCTGGTTCATCGATGTAAATGGAACAATGTCAGTTCAGTTTAAAGTGTTCGACATAACTGAATGTACCGACATATTGGAGAGAAACACTGCAGAGATATTGAAACGTAACGACAACAATATGTAACTAAATATAATAAAACATGCAGATAGGATGGGGCTATAGGACAGATTAAAGCAAATTTAAAGACATGATGGAACGTATGGATATACTGAAAGAAAAGCTGCTGATAGAATAAAACATAGAGACATAGTAGAACATACAATCGTAAATAACAAAAGAAGTGAGCGCATGATGGAAAAGAAAATAATTAGTTTAATGCTGCAACACCATATATAAAGAAAAAATGTAGAATCCATGGAACAGAGGTTGCGGATAGTGTAGAACATTTGAGAGTAATGGAACAAACTGCAGGAAACATAACCAAACGTTCAGAGCGATTGGGAATACATTTGACAGACATTTTGGGAAATAAAGTTACAGACGTTCGTGAATGAAATGTATATTGTGGACATCATGTAAGATTACCAAACCCGTGACCAACTTTAGTCACAAATAAATTAACTGTACTTTTATTTCCTATTTTATCTGAGGAAAACTATGTTAGTTCATTACAAACTTCAAACTTAGTTACATGTTTTAAAACATACAATATTGTCATGTGACAAGGTGTGTGCTATTTGCCTATGTACATTCATATGCGCATAGCAAATTGCGTTACAGTTAGCATTGCATATGTTGGGATAATGTTATGAATTATTCTGACAGTGTTGACCTGAAAATATGCAATTGTGATGTAGTTCTTTTGTCAGATATTTTATTGTTCATGGCAAAGTGTTTATCTAATATGAGTAGCTATTATTAAACCTACCGTTGATTCTATAGTATCAGATTTGGTTTGATTCCCCCTCGTTATCGGTGCGGTCCCTCTCAGTTATTTTTGACTGTGATTATGTATATGTAACAATTAAGAAGAATTTAGATAACATGTTATAGAAGTTTGAATAGGGTTTAGTGCACCGCCCTAAACTAGTGTTTAAATGGACTCATTTTGTTTTATAAATCCAGGCTGGTTTATAAGTCCTTCTTTAATCAGTGATCTTTGCTAGAGATCAGTATTGCCCGATTTATGCTTTTTGCGTTTGCTATATTGTTGTGTACGTTATACATTGTATTGTTGTGAATACGGCTTACTATATCAAATTCAAATTCATGTTGTATTTAATTAATTAGACTATCTAAAAATCAAATAACAAAAAAGTAGTCTGGTACGGGACATGACTCCTCGTAAATGGGTATCCATTTTCCTACACCATATTTCCTATATATTTGATATATTATATTAAAAAAGTAAAAAAAAAACAAATAGAAATTAAAAAAATTGGATGAATGCATATTCTGTGTAGTTTACTATTTCGTAGTTCTTAGTGTGTTTATATGTTCCCCACTGTTATTGTGTTTTTCGTAATGTTCTTGATTTTTGATCGATTGTTTGAGAAGGTTATGTGTAACCCGATGGAAAATAGATTGAATCAATAAAACATGATGTTGATGTTGCCACAACAATAATGGGGTTGGCAAGATACTCTGACGATTATACAAGATCGGCAGGTCCAGCTATGATGTTTGCTAAAGATATTCATGATCGCACTGGACCGATTCCATATATTATAAGACAACCAAAAACAATCGGGCTGGTGCTGCTAATGTTGATACCGAGAATATGATTATAAATAATGATCCTGATTACAACCTAGGAGCGGCAACACGTATATCAATGTTGGAAGGAGATCGTAGATTATTCTCATGCGCGATTCCACTACATCATATATTTGGATTCTGCAGAAATGTTAGAAAAGTTATCTATGGAGCAATACAGTAGCACTCGTACAAAAGGGTGATGATAATGATGCAATCTGGAGGATTCCAGCAGATCCTGCACATCCGGATGATGATCGTGGCAAGGTGAATACATGTATAACAAAACTAACGCTGTGGATGCCAGTAATGACTCCATCAATCACCGTAGAGCAAAAATTACTATCATTTATGAGTACAGGCGGGAAATCATTACTAAGTTGGCTAACAACTACCACGGTTACCATGGATAGTACTGTTAATGGTACATTTACTTGGCAACTGGCATCAAAACAAGGTGTTTCTGCTCCGCGGCATATATTTATTGCGCTACAGGATAAGGCGCGATTGGGTTCACAAACACGCAGCCATATATTTGAAAATTGGGTGTTAATGAAGTCTCTTTGAGTGTAAACGGCCAACAGGAACCAACCGAGGATATTTTACTTGATTACAATCAAAACCAAATAGCACGCGTGTATCATCGTTTGCTATCGTTTATGGGACGCGATAATAATGTAGATACCGGTCTGCAAATATCACAATGGGATTTTAAAAACCTATATCCCATCTACTACTTTTCATTGGAACATCTTGACTTAACTGGACAATCCGTCGTTGATATATAGTTTTGAGCGCGTGTAACCGCTCCTCCTGCTCCCCCTCGTTACAGAGCAGTTGCTGTAATTCTCAGTGACAAATCAATGCTACTCGAAGGTGTTGGTGGACGAATGAAGGTAGTTGATGCACCAGTGGAAAATATGTAATGTAGCAATTAGATCAATCTGTTATTAATATAATGTCATATAGTCATTTTAGTGTTACGTTAACTTCTGGTCAAATTAAAAAAAATTGCAATCGGAATCAGCTAAAAAAATTTGGAACCACAATATCGCTGAAGCACAATCAGATGTCTGGTGGTCAGAATAAACTATCATTGACAACTCGTCAGATAAAACACTTCAATGATGCCATCAAAGATAAAATGAGTGTTCAGATCACTCTCTCTGCAGCTATGATTATATACATGATAAAATCAGGTGGTGTATTCCCACTTCTCGCTGCGATTCCAGCATTAATTGCAGCTGGTAAAGCCGCCGCGTTAGAAGCTGCTGCAGCTCTTTGTGCAAAAGCAGTACATAGTATTGCTCAATCATAGGAACCAAAAAAGGGGTGAGGATACAAAAAAAAGGGAAAAGGTCTAAGACTACCAAGAACTCCGTATTCATGGTACAGCGGAAACGGCCTGACACTAGGTACAGTTTATTAACAACAATAGTTCCCATGTCAAATTTTGATTTACTCGATGCTGCTAAAAAACTAGCGATACAAAACTTTAGAGGTGTCTTTATGAAATATCAATTACTACAACAACCAAACAGCGTTGAAACCGGTATTATTAATCTCGATAATAGCTGCGGACCTGGAACCTACTGGGTTGCATACGCGATTGATCCGCGTGCAATTGTTTATTTCGATTTAAATGGGTTAGCGCCGCCTAAAGAATTTACGCGTTTTATAAACCACTTAAAAACTCCTATCTGGTATTCTACGCTACCAACACAGAAAATGAATGACCCACCAATATGCGGCATAGAAGTATTGAATGTCCTCAACGCTATTTCATCATCGGGAAAACCACCACATAAAACCGTACACGAATATACGAGTAATCGCTTTTTAGGGAGATCTTATATAAAATAACATGATTGATTATTGGGGGAGATCTTCATCAAGTCTGAAAAAACCCACCGCTGAAATAAATTCTACTATTTGGAGTTCTGTGCCTTTTATTTGTGACGAATTATTTTGCATATTTTTTCCCCAAGGTATTTTATTAGATTAATTTATTATACTACATTTTAAACATTATATTGATAAAGTAGCTTTAAGTTGCAATCACTTCCTTGTCAATAGTTGTTTTTGCCAAAAAAATATTCAGTATAGAAAGTTATATGTAATAAAACAAAAGAGATAAAATAGATTAAAAACTTCAAATAATTGGAAATCAGTCTTTTTCAAGAATTAATGATAAAAACATCTCCCTTTTCTTGGACTTAATAATAGTAAGAGGTAGTAAGTTTTATTCCAAAATGTATTAAAGATTTGTTGACCCATATGGCTGAATCTAAATAAGATACCTTCATAAGCAAAACAGTTTTGGATGCGTGTTCTTTAAAGGCTTGTAAAATTCTTAAATCTAACAAGACGGGCAATTTATCTGTTCATGTATTTAAATTTATAATCTTAGAGTAATACATACGTTATTAGTATCTTGTTTCTTTCAAAGATGATAAGGCTGATCATTTGCTTTTAGTTTCGTAACGAAGGTGTCACGATGATACGTTCTCTTGTTAACATCATATACGTTCGACTTAAATACTACAGTCTACAAATTATTGATAAGAATTAATGTGTATTAAGAATCCATAGTGGGGCATAAGGACGTATTGTAACAAACATTTGTCGACAACATGTAGCATAGAATAAGTGCAGAGACAATACAAAATTAGTGTAGATTAAGACACATTTAAATTTAAACTTAATATCAGATTCTAGCAATTGTAATTCTAAATTGTACGGATTAATAATATATCATTACTTATAAGCTATGCGTTAGTTATGCATATGTTAAACACTTATACACAAAAAACATACAAAAGGTAAACGAAGTGACGAGCTGCGTTCCTTTAAATTTCATCTCTAGAGTGATGTCATGATGTCCAGTTGACGTTTAATAATGATCTACTGTCAACAATGCTACAAAAAGAATATGTTTACTGGACTCAAAAGTCGTTACGATCGTCACGTATTTATTTAGATTCATGTTCTATATTAATTATATCTGGAGATACTAAGAAGTCATGTGTGTTATTGTCACGAATTTACCCTTGATTGTTTTCATTTAAACCAAACTATAAAGGTCATGAAAGTGTCTTCAAATGTCTTTTAGCTCTATAAGTATCTGTTTTATTCATACAGTCATTGAAACAGCTTCTGCAGCCACACCTTTATTTCAATAGCACCATCATAATCAAGACAAAAGTTTATAAAAAAATTTATCGATTATTATGGAAAGCACGATAAATAAACTGAAACAAACAAGAATAGAACAAAATGGAAAATAATCAGATTTAGTAAAAGGTAAAAAATATATAAAAAAGCTTTGTTACTGAATTTGATTTTTTTTTTTATCTCTATATCATTTAACGTAATTTGATTATTAAGTTCCACCAAGAGACCGGATTCTATCCGAAAGCCTCAACAAGAGATACATCCCACTTACAAATAAAATACTGAAATTATTAATACAATGATGATGAACAATAGTAAGTCTTGATTTTAGTTCTAATAAAACGTTTGGAAAATCAGTGATAATAAACAAAGAGAATGTGCACGAGAAAAAGGATTACAAAATTATTTTTATATTAAAATAAGTTGAATATATTATCATTATCCAGGTATATTATTATGGTCAGATGATGACATCGGATTCTTTATAAATATGAATTAGCATTTGCTCTGTATATACTCTGTATCAAGCGATATATACATTACTTTCACTTCGACCAATTAAATATTTAATTCGTTGTTGCAGCAACAGGATGTCTTTTTAATCCGAACGTAAAGACTATTATTAGCTGTTTCATCCTTTTGGCACAGTCCATGTAGACTATTATCTTCTCTTCATCTGTATATTATTACATTCCTCGCTTTTAGATACAACGTCGTAATTACTCTTTAAGGTATTTGATTGGCAGTATCCGTATTATGAAGCATGGAACGAGATATATTTAACCTCACTACCATATATGCAGTCCTAGAGTCTGCATCTTTTAATAATAATAGTATAAATAAATGCAACAACATTAATTGCCATGATGAAATAGCTCAATGAAACACTCAGAATAGGAAAGAAAGCCATACAATCTTTAAAAAACAAGGAACGACAGAAAACCAGACGCTTATTATTGATAAGATAAGACCTATTTATAATAATAAACCATTCTTGTTTACACCTGCGTATCAACTTGTACATTTAGAGCAGTGATATATGTTTCCAATGATTGCATGTACTGGACAGACTGTAGTAAAAGTAGTTCTGAGTGTAAATTCAGAATCTTTTTGAAATTAGGCTTCAGGCAATAGTCTTTAGTGCAGACGTTTGGAACTAGGACGGAAGTGTGCATGAAAGTTTTGGAAATGTAGAAACGTACGTTCGACTATACAAACTGTGAAAATGCAATATAATCCAAAATTAAATATTTTACAGGTCTTTCTACAATAAAACGCTATGAAGATGGTAATGTAGGCAAACGTTATCGTATGTTACGAAAACTGGCATAGTGGTTACGTCGTCCTGATCGGATGCAGGGACTCGTGGGTTTGAAACAGGGCCGAACCATACCAAAGTCTTATAAAAATGGTACTAACATACATACCAAAGTCTTATAAAACTGGTACTAACAGCTGCCTTGCTAGACGCCCAAAATTAAGGGGTTAGTGTCAGAACTGGTCAGTATAATGGGACTGGGTGGGGCATGATGCTGCATGTCTGCGGAATGATGCTTCAATGCCAGACATCGCCGTAAACTACAAAACATACATCTCAGACTGAAAAGTTGTTAAAATATTTTGAAAATTTAAACCACTTACACACACACACACACACACACACACAAACACACACACACACACATCACCCGTAAAGGTTGGACACAGTAAGATGGCGACAAAGTACGATTTTGAAGACAGCTTGAAACAGTACGGTATGGTACAAATAGTACGATTTGGTGCAAGCAGATTGTTAAGCCGACAATATGAAAACTATTGAAACGGTTGTGATTAGTTTGAAGAATCAATTATCGTTTAAATATCATTTGCAAGTAATATGTTAACTTCGTTGCAGTTTGATTAAGGCAGGAAGCCCAATCGGGCTAACAGGTATATACGTACTGATGAACAGTTAGAAACGGTATTAGACGAGAATCGTTTACTTGGCATTTGAAACGACCAGAAATGATAGGATATGGAAAAGGACGCATTAGTAGTGCCAAAAGATTTTACAAATACCGCACAATAACTTATCATGAAGCGCAAACTATACCTTTTCCTGGTTCATCGATGTAAATGGAACAATGTCAGTTCAGTTTAAAATGTTCGACATAACTGAATGTACCGACATATTGGAGAGAAACACTGCAGAGATATTGAAACGTAACGACAACAATATGTAACTAAATATAATAAAACATGCAGATAGGATGGGGCTATAGGACAGATTAAAGCAAATTTAAAGACATGATGGAACGTATGGATATACTGAAAGAAAAGCTGCTGATAGAATAAAACATAGAGACATAGTAGAACATACAATCGTAAATAACAAAAGAAGTGAGCGCATGATGGAAAAGAAAATAATTAGTTTAATGCTGCAACACCATATAAAAAGAAAAAATGTAGAATTCATGGAACAGAGGTTGCGGATAGTGTAGAACATTTGAGAGTAATGGAACAAACTGCAGGAAACATAACCAAACGTTCAGAGCGATTGGGAATACATTTGACAGACATTTTGGGAAATAAAGTTACAGACGTTCGTGAATGAAATGTATATTGTGGACATCATGTAAGATTACCAAACCCGTGACCAACTTTAGTCACAAATAAATTAACTGTACTTTTATTTCCTATTTTATCTGAGGAAAACTATGTTAGTTCATTACAAACTTCAAACTTAGTTACATGTTTTAAAACATACAATATTGTCATGTGACAAGGTGTGTGCTATTTGCCTATGTACATTCATATGCGCATAGCAAATTGCGTTACAGTTAGCATTGCATATGTTGGGATAATGTTATGGATTATTCTGACAGTGTTGACCTGAAAATATGCAATTGTGATGTAGTTCTTTTGTCAGATATTTTATTGTTCATGGCAAAGTGTTTATCTAATATGAGTAGCTATTATTAAACCTACCGTTGATTCTATAGTATCAGATTTGGTTTGATTCCCCCTCGTTATCGGTGCGGTCCGTCTCAGTTATTTTTGACTGTGATTATGTATATGTAACAATTAAGAAGAATTTAGATAACATGTTATAGAAGTTTGAATAGGGTTTAGTGCACCGCCCTAAACTAGTGTTTAAATGGACTCATTTTGTTTTATAAATCCAGGCTGGTTTATAAGTCCTTCTTTAATCAGTGATCTTTGCTAGAGATCAGTATTGCCCGATTTATGCTTTTTAAGTTTGCTATATTGTTGTGTACGTTATACATTGTATTGTTGTGAATACGGCTTACTATATCAAATTCAAATTCATGTTGTATTTAATTAATTAGACTATCTAAAAATCAAATAACAAAAAAGTAGTCTGGTACGGGACATGACTCCTCGTAAATGGGTATCCATTTTCCTACACCATATTTCCTATATATTTGATATATTATATTAAAAAAGTAAAAAACAACAAATAGAAATTTAAAAAATTGGATGAATGCATATTCTGTGTAGTTTACTATCTCGTAGTTCTTAGTGTGTTTATATGTTCCCCACTGTTATTGTGTTTTTCGTAATGTTCTTGATTTTTGATCGATTGTTTGAGAAGGTTATGTGTAACCCGATGGAAAATAGATTGAATCAATAAAACATGATGTTGATGTTGCCACAACAATAATGGGGTTGGCAAGATACTCTGACGATTATACAAGATCGGCAGGTCCAGCTATGATGTTTGCTAAAGATATTCATGATCGCACTGGACCGATTCCATATATTATAAGACAACCAAAAACAATCGGGCTGGTGCTGCTAATGTTGATACCGAGAATATGATTATAAATAATGATCCTGATTACAACCTAGGAGCGGCAACACGTATATCAATGTTGGAAGGAGATCGTAGATTATTCTCATGCGCGATTCCACTACATCATATATTTGGATTCTGCAGAAATGTTAGAAAAGTTATCTATGGAGCAATACAGTAGCACTCGTACAAAAGGGTGATGATAATGATGCAATCTGGAGGATTCCAGCAGATCCTGCACATCCGGATGATGATCGTGACAAGGTGAATACATGTATAACAAAACTATAGCTGTGGATGCCAGTAATGACTCCATCAATCACCGTAGAGCAAAAATTACTATCATTTATGAGTACAGGCGGGAAATCATTACTAAGTTGGCTAACAACTACCACGGTTACCATGGATAGTACTGTTAATGGTACATTTACTTGGCAACTGGCATCAAAACAAGGTGTTTCTGCTCCGCGGCATATATTTATTGCGTTACAGGATAAGGCGCGATTGGGTTCACAAACACGCAGCCATATATTTGAAAATTGGGTGTTAATGAAGTCTCTTTGAGTGTAAACGGCCAACAGGAACCAACCGAGGATATTTTACTTGATTACAATCAAAACCAAATAGCACGCGTGTATCATCGTTTGCTATCGTTTATGGGACGCGATAATAATGTAGATACCGGTCTGCAAATATCACAATGGGATTTTAAAAACCTATATCCCATCTACTACTTTTCATTGGAACATCTTGACTTAACTGGACAATCCGTCGTTGATATATAGTTTTGAGCGCGTGTAACCGCTCCTCCTGCTCCCCCTCGTTACAGAGCAGTTGCTGTAATTCTCAGTGACAAATCAATGCTACTCGAAGGTGTTGGTGGACGAATGAAGGTAGTTGATGCACCAGTGGAAAATATGTAATGTAGCAATTAGATCAATCTGTTATTAATATAATGTCATATAGTCATTTTAGTGTTACGTTAACTTCTGGTCAAATTAAAAAAAATTGCAATCGGAATCAGCTAAAAAAATTTGGAACCACAATATCGCTGAAGCACAATCAGATGTCTGGTGGTCAGAATAAACTATCATTGACAACTCGTCAGATAAAACACTTCAATGATGCCATCAAAGATAAAATGGGTGTTCAGATCACTCTCTCTGCAGCTATGATTATATACATGATAAAATCAGGTGGTGTATTCCCACTTCTCGCTGCGATTCCAGCATTAATTGCAGCTGGTAAAGCCGCCGCGTTAGAAGCTGCTACAGCTCTTTGTACAAAAGCAGTACATAGTATTGCTCAATCATAGGAACCAAAAAAGGGGTGAGGATACAAAAAAAAGGGAAAAGGTCTAAGACTACCAGGAACTCCGTATTCATGGTACAGCGGAAACGGCCTGACACTAGGTACAGTTTATTAACAACAATAGTTCCCATGTCAAATTTTGATTTACTCGATGCTGCTAAAAAACTAGCGATACAAAACTTTAGAGGTGTCTTTATGAAATATCAATTACTACAACAACCAAACGGCGTTGAAACCGGTATTATTAATCTCGATAATAGCTGCGGACCTGGAACCTACTGGGTTGCATACGCGATTGATCCGAGTGCAATTGTTTATTTCGATTTAAATGGGTTAGCGCCGCCTAAAGAATTTACGCGTTTTATAAACCACTTAAAAACTCCTATCTGGTATTCTACGCTACCAACACAGAAAATGAATGACCCACCAATATGCGGCATAGAAGTATTGAATGTCCTCAACGCTATTTCATCATCGGGAAAACCACCACATAAAACCGTACACGAATATACGAGTAATCGCTTTTTAGGGAGATCTTATATAAAATAACATGATTGATTATTGGGGGAGATCTTCATCAAGTCTGAAAAAACCCACCGCTGAAATAAATTCTACTATTTGGAGTTCTGTGCCTTTTATTTGTGACGAATTATTTTGCATATTTTTTCCCCAAGGTATTTTATTAGATTAATTTATTATACTACATTTTAAACATTATATTGATAAAGTAGCTTTAAGTTGCAATCACTTCCTTGTCAATAGTTGTTTTTGCCAAAAAAATATTCAGTATAGAAAGTTATATGTAATAAAACAAAAGAGATAAAATAGATTAAAAACTTCAAACAATTGGAAATCAGTCTTTTTCAAGAATTAATGATAAAAACATCTCCCTTTTCTTGGACTTAATAATAGTAAGAGGTAGTAAGTTTTATTCCAAAATGTATTAAAGATTTGTTGACCCATATGGCTGAATCTAAATAAGATACCTTCATAAGCAAAACAGTTTTGGATGCGTGTTCTTTAAAGGCTTGTAAAATTCTTTAATCTAACAAGACGGGCAATTTATCTGTTCATGTATTTAAATTTATAATCTTAGAGTAATACATACGTTATTAGTATCTTGTTTCTTTCAAAGATGATAAGGCTGATCATTTGCTTTTAGTTTCGTAACGAAGGTGTCACGATGATACGTTCTCTTGTTAACATCATATACGTTCGACTTAAATACTACAGTCTACAAATTATTGATAAGAATTAATGTGTATTAAGAATCCATAGTGGGGCATAAGGACGTATTGTAACAAACATTTGTCGACAACATGTAGCATAGAATAAGTGCAGAGACAATACAAAATTAGTGTAGATTAAGACACATTTAAATTTAAACTTAATATCAGATTCTAGCAATTGTAATTCTAAATTGTACGGATTAATAATATATCATTACTTATAAGCTATGCGTTAGTTATGCATATGTTAAACACTTATACACAAAAAACATACAAAAGGTAAACGAAGTGACGAGCTGCGTTCCTTTAAATTTCATCTCTAGAGTGATGTCATGATGTCCAGTTGACGTTTAATAATGATCTACTGTCAACAATGCTACAAAAAGAATATGTTTACTGGACTCAAAAGTCGTTACGATCGTCACGTATTTATTTAGATTCATGTTCTATATTAATTATATCTGGAGATACTAAGAAGTCATGTGTGTTATTGTCACGAATTTACCCTTGATTGTTTTTCATTTAAACCAAACCATAAAGGTCATGAAAGTGTCTTCAAATGTCTTTTAGCTCTATAAGTATCTGTTTTATTCCTGCACATTCATTGAAACAGCGTCTGCAGCCACACCTTTATTTCAATAGCACCATCATGATCAAGACAAAAGTTTATAATTTTTTTTATAGATTATTATATGGAAAGCACGATAAATAAACTGAAACAAACAAGAATAGAACAAAATGGAAAATAATCTGAAAGCCTCAACAAGAGATACATCCCACTTATAAATAAAATACTGAAATTATTAATACAATGATGATGAACAATAGTACGTCTTGATTTTAGTTCTAATAAAACGTTTAAAAAGTCAGTGATAATAAACAAAGAGAATGTGCACGAGAAAAAGGATTACAAAATTATTTTTATATTAAAATAAGTTGAATATATTATCATTATCCAGGTATATCATTATGGTCAGATGATGACATCGGATTCTTCATAAATATGAATGAGGAATATGCCTTACTTGTATGCAGTTTGCCTTTATATTGTATTCACAAGTTACATGTTAATGGTAAAAAAAGCTTGCCAAACTGAGCGAGTACATGGACATGTTCTTACACGTGTCAACAGTTATACGTATTTGGGTTATATTCTAAAATCCCGTGGGTCAGTATATTTGTACATAAGATACCTATGATTTTTTATGTTTAAAATAGTTGTATATGTAATAATTTAATTCAGATAAGTGGATTATGCAGTCTCAAAAGTTTTTTTTTTATCACGGTAGATCTCGTAAACTCGAACAAGATTGCATCTTCATCTTTAATGAGTCAAATATAATGGACAAACATTTAGTTCGAGGTCGGATGGGTCTAAAAAAGGCGAGGTATTTTAAAAAATGATTCTGTCCCTGAAACAGTTTGAATTTGCTCTAATTTGTAGACAACGAAGTCTAATATATTCATTATATTAAGTGCAATAAACAAAATTAGCCGGATGTAAGACATTGAAACATAACGTAGCCAGAATGGAAATCAGAGCCCCTTCACCCAAAAAATGAATAATTATGATATCGAATGCTAATTAAAACATAGTGATCACACTTGCCTATCTTCCCCACAAATAGCATATTTCGGATCGTTTGTAGAGCTATGACTGAATCAATGGCAATGCTATTTGTAATAGTGTATAAATGGAGAGGGGAATTGTTGTATGTATACTGTACCCAATTAATGAAACGCTTTCAAGCAACTTTAAACACGAAAATTTCCTGTGTTACATTTCCATGAAATTTATTTTCAGATTAAACAAATTTCAAACTGTAATGCACATCTATAACAAACCCTTAACAAGCTAATGAATATTTCTGTTAAATTCTTCATGCAGCGAATGATGGGAAGTGATCTAGAATTGGCATATCAATACTTTACTTTTGTACATTTATCAAAACTATAATACAGGAAAAACTCTTTACTGATAATCAACATTAATCCGTATGGAAGAAATGACGACAAGTTGCTTTGCAAAACTTATCTTCCGGAATTACCTCTTTTGCTTTTGTCAATACCATTCCAAAATTGAAGCGGAGGAAAAAAATTGAACCTTATTGCACATGGACATCGAAAACCTATTTAGCGTACACATTTTCAATAAAATCATTTGAACAGCTAGGGCAGATAAGCGAGGAGAACTTTCAATTCTGATGAATCTTTTAAGACAGTGAGTTAAAGAAAATTGCCCTAACATGAAGCAGAGGAAAAAATTAAACTCTTTTTCATACTTACAATGACAACTTATTTGCATCACAAAGTTTCAATAAAATTTATCAAGCTTTACACATTCTTTGCTAAAATGAGGGGATAACACAATTTACGCAGGTTACTTCCAACAATATGCCATCATGACTCAACTACAGGTAAATTCAGCATCAGTCAGCAACCTTGTGAGTTTGAGTTACAAATTCGTGCACGAAAACAATATATTAAGGTCAAGGTCGAACATGAACGCCGTACAATGCAGGTGAATGTTACCTGTACCATTTTGCAAGCATATGTCTAGTAGCAATCTGATAAAAGTGTTATGGAGGAAGAACGTCTGTGTTAGGCTCTATCACGTCATGACAGAGGTTATGTGACTAGTAATTTATTAAAGGTTGAATATAGATTTATTGATATAACAAGGGGACGTATACGGTATGTAAGGTAGGGCTGTATCGAGTCCTATAAAAGGATATAAGACGGACAGTCTGTCGTGCTTTTTCCGAAACAAGTGGACGAGAGTAACAACGAAATATGGCGACATCCACAGTCTTTATCGCATTTTCCCTTTTCGCAGTGACGACATTCGCTGGAGTTGGTTAGTATCTATTTATCTAGTTTAGATTAAACAGACTCTTTTGCCTTAAGACCCTACTATAAGCTGTGATTGGATTGAGACATGTTTCAAATTAATTAAAGGTTACATGCACACTATTATAAATGTAATATGATACAAATAGTTTGACAATGTATTATTAAAAAATGAATATTCCATAATTCAACAATAAGAAATAAAATTAAAGGAACGGTGTATCGGTACGGGAGTTCTGTCTATTTATTTAGCTGTTTGTCCGCAATTAATGATGCGTGTATTTTTGCATAGAAACCGAGCTTAAGCGTGCTTTGACTTCCATAATGAGACCAGAGCAGGTCTGGTAACACTTACATGCCTTAGAACTGTTTTGAAAAAAACAATATTATAGTTTTCAAATTAGTACAAATGAAGATTAGTTCAAGACATTTTTTCAATACTTTCAATATACAATAATTGATTTCGTTATTTTCTGGACAAATTTATGTGACAAAATATAAGCCGAACATTAAACCACTTCACATCACTGATACACATACATTTTTTTCAACGTTTTTTTCTAAATCTTGCACTACGCTGTCATTTTAAAAACGACCTCCAAATTTGACACCTGATGAGAAGAAATCACCTGGACTTAATATACTATATTTTGCTCGTCATTAAAATTTAAAGGAATAAGAAATGTACGAAAACTTATTCAATAATGTAGCTTCCAGGATGTTAAAAGGAAGTATAGGCCGAATGAAAATGTTGCTCAAAGGGGCATAATGCACGATTGACCACTTTCAAATGAACATTAATATATGCCTACACAGACCTAGACCTCGTGTCGTGATCTAATTAATATATGCTTACATGGCTAAAGCCTGGTGAACCGATCAGTATATGATAACATCGCCGGAGCCTGGAGAACTAAATAATAATAGCTTGCATGGCTCTCGGGGGGGGGGGGGGGCGGGGGGGCGGCGGCTGTGAAGTAATTAATCTTTGCTTACATGACCCTCGCATAGGTGAACGAATTAATATATGATAACATGTCGCTCAGTCTCGGTCTTGTGAATCCATTAATATAACCTTAAATGACCATAGGCCTGGTGAACTATTAATATAATCTTACATGTCCGTCGTACTGGGGAACTTGACCATATAAACTAATTCAATAATTGCTTACATTGCATAGACCATGTAAACTAATTCGATAATTGCTTACATTGCATAGACCATTTAAACTAATTCGATAATTGCTTACATTGCATAGACCATGTAAACTAATTCGATAATTGCTTACATTGCATAGACCATGTAAACTAATTCGATAATTGCTTACATTGCATAGACCATGTAAACTAATTCGATAATTGCTTACATTGCATAGACCATATAAACTAATTCGATAATTGCTTACATTGCATAGACCATGTAAACTAATTCGATAATTGCTTACATTGCATAGACCATGTAAACTAATTCGATAATTGCTTACATTGCATAGACCATGTAAACTAATTCAATATATGCTTACATTGCATAGACCATGTAAACTAATTCAATATGTTTTCATGGCATAGACCATGTAAATTAATTCAATATATGCTTACATGGCATAGACCGTGTAAACAAATTCTATATTTGCTTACATGGAATTGACCATGTAAACAAATTCTTACATTGCAGAGACCATGTAAACTAATTCAATATATGTTTTCATGGCATAGACCATGTAAACAAATTCTATATATGCTTACATCGTATAGAAAATGTACACTAATTCAATATATGTTTTCATGGCATAGATCATGTAAACTAATTAAATATATGTTTTCATCGCATAGACCATGTAAACAAATTCTATATATGCTAACATTGCATAGATCATGTAAAACTAATTCTTTATATGCCTACATTGTATAGACCATGTTTGGCATAGACCATGTAAACTAATTCAATATATTGTTACGTATATTTGATTTGGATCATTTATTTTTTATTTTAATTATTTGTTTATCAGATTCAAATTTGACATTTTAAGTTTAAGATTCATTCATTGGGAGATATTATTTTTAGAAAGTGGGATGACATGTACTCTTAAGAATAAACACCAGGTGTTGTCCTCATTTCTGACCTGGCTTCAGAGTTGCAAACAAGCTTTTAAAATGATTGGTTGGTTCCAAGGACATTATGGAGATTTGCTATAAACATCTTTTTATTTTTAGTTGGGTCATACGGTGTGTACGTGATTTTTTTAACGTAAATTTGTTCTAAAATATTCTAGAAGATCACGTGACCCCTTTCTTGTTTACGTAAAAACAAGTATATAAATTATGTTTTTGGAGCGAACTATTTAGTAGAACTTGGGCTATTAGAATTAGGGCATAACCGACTTTTGATCCGGAAATCGGATTCCACCGGATAGTATGAACTTCCGATTAATCGGAGTCGGACAAGGCAGGAACGACCGATTCGGATGATAAAAATAATAAAGTTGAATTTCTATAGCACCGTGTCTAACACTGCGTGTCATTCGATAGTGCGTTAATAAAGTTAAATAAGAAGTCAGAAAAGTCCAATATGGTCAACACAACCACGCTGTGAGACAATCTATTTGAACCGACGGGTGAAAACCGGAAATGAAGCCGGATATGGTAAAGTACTAAGTAACATGCTAGACACGGCAAAACCAGATACCAGAAACCCGAAAACGGAAGATGAAATTTTTTAGAAAAAAAATACGGATATAGCATTTCCGATTAATCGAATCGTATCCGGAATCGGAAAAATTTCATGCCCAAAATCCGGAATCGGAAATCGGTAGAAAAATGCTAATCGGTTATGCCCTAATTAGAATATTAGGTTGTGCCGTTTTGAGTTATTTAAATTACCTTGTAGTGGACATTGTTTTAATTTGCTTGGATCAAAAGGATTTATTTTGTTTTTTATCTGGAAAAGAATTGTGCTCATAGAATTTTATTACCAAGAACTGACTTCATCACGTGACATCGTCTTCCATCTTGGATACTTCGCTAGGATTCGAACTTGGAATTATTTGGACATTTTATTACCAGGACTTTTTGCAATTTCTCTAGTGGATAATAATTTGAATTATTTTTGGATTAATTTTGGAATTGATTCTTAAAACCGTAAGTTTATTTTTCTTTTCTGGAAAATATTTGTGCTCAATAAATTGTTTATTAAGTTTTTACAAGCTTGTTATTTTCACTCTTTCTGTGTTACTGTTTATTCAAGCCTAAGCGCGTAACAATATGTTTTCATGGCATAGACCATGTAAACTAATTCAATATATGCTTACATTGCATAGACCATGTAAACTAATTCAATATATGTTTTCATGGCATAGACCATGTAAACTAATTCAATATATGTTTTCATGGCATAGACCATGTAAACTAATTCAATATATGTTTTCATGGCATAGACCATGTAAACTAATTCAATATATGTTTTCATGGCATAGACCATGTAAACTAATTCAATATATGTTTTCATGGCATAGACCATGTAAACTAATTCAATATATGTTTTCATGGCATAGACCATGTAAACTAATTCAATATATGTTTTCATGGCATAGACCATGTAAACTAATTCAATATGTTTTCATGGCATAGACCATGTAAACTAATTCAATATATGTTTTCATGGCATAGACCATGTAAACTAATTCAATATGTTTTCATGGCATAGACCATGTAAACTAATTCAATATATGTTTTCATGGCATAGACCATGTAAACTAATTCAATATATGTTTTCATGGCATAGACCATGTAAACTAATTCAATATATGTTTTCATGGCATAGACCATGTAAACTAATTCAATATATGTTTTCATGGCATAGATCATGTAAACTAATTCACTATATGTTTTCATGTCATAGACCATGTAAACAAATTCTATATATGCTTACACTGCATTGACCATGTAAAACTAATTCTATGTATGCTTACATGACATAGACCATGTAAAGTAATTCCGTATATTCTTACATCGCAGAGACCATGTACACTAGTTCAATATATCCTTACATGGCATAGACCATGTAAACTAATTCAATATATTCTTACATAGCATAGAGCATGTAAACTAATTAAAGATATGTTTACATGGCATAGACCATGTAAACTAATTCATTATATGCTTACATAGCATAAAGCTAGGTGAGCTATTAGTAATATTATGCATATGTACGAATGTTAAATATTTTGTGTTGAGTTCATTAATAAAGAAAAATAATAAGTCATATTCGTTAATACAAAGTTTTACTTAGCAACATAGTAACCGAATGTAAACTCTTAAAGATCCATTAATCAAGAAAAAGTCAACAAATACATTTCTTTAATGCAATTGCATTGATAAATCAGTTGAAAAATAGCAATATTAGTTGTAATGCAAGAGTTGTTTGCTGGTGTAAATCAAATTCTTTTTTGGTCGTTTCTATCTATGCTAAGATTTTAGGTCAGTCTTTTGTGGCGACATAATTTCAACAATTCAGTTCTTTCGAACTATCAGAGGAAGAAAAACAATATCCATTTCAAAACAAAATTTATTAGATACAATTATTATGAATTAAGGAAAAGATAGATAAGAAAACAAAATTTCCCCCAATGTTGTAACCTTTTGAAAACTCTAACATAATAATAGCGACATTATCAAAGACGGGTCAACATGATTGGCATTCTGAATATTTCTCAAGTAAGCAACACCACAGAGACTTATTGCGAAATACTGCGATCAGAGTAGCAAACGTTTAGACCACGTAAATCCAGTTATAAGTAGTATAACCTCATTGAAGGTTGTAGCTTGTTTAGTGCTCGTAAATCGCCTCTGAGTGTCTAACCCTTGGACCGTATAAAGCTTCCATTATTTTATTCACGTAACTTTTTGTATTAACTAGTCAAAAACACTTGCCTGCACTTTTAAAGAGACAATGTTTAAATTCTATAAACTTCAAAAGATGTAGGTCTTCTTCGGAACCCCTTTTTTGTATGAATATATGTTTCATGCCTTCAATGATTCATATAATTTAATATTCTGTGCTTTATTTTGAAACGGAGGGCAACTGCAGTGGGTTAAAACTTTGAAAGGGTATAACCATCGAGTAAATATTTTACACCTTCTATCTCTATCTCACACGCAGCAGTCGTTCATACAACAGGTTATGCTCCAGATCGTTTTTGGTGCATATTAATATTCGTTCAGGTATACTTACTGCATGATTAATTGATGTTCAGAGAATTGATGTAGTTGGATACAGGCTCACAGTTTCTTAACATGAACTAACCCAAGTTTCTGAGACGAATTTGGTGGATCATTCTATCAGCTACATGAAGTTTCCTAGATGATGTCCAAACCAAATAAACTGAACACTGTAGTTTCTGATACCACAACTAGTCTACTACTACTGTCATTGCTGCTGATGACGAAGATAAATAAGCAAAAATACTTCAAAGTAGTCTCTCAACTAATTGTCATTTTCCACTAAAGCCAAATAACTACTGGATATGTAAACACACGATCCCTGTACCCATTTTCAATACTGGTGGCACTATTGATGTAGCAGTGATCTGTTTTTAAACTAATTTTTAAGTACGAGATACCATAAAAGATGGTAACATCAGGAGAGAGGATATGACGACTCCGGTTCTACAACCAGTTCTAAAATATGGTACAGACTCCACACCTAAGACACCTTCCTACAACACTACTACTGCCGCCGCGGATAACACAAAAGGTATTTAGTGAAAATGAATCAGCACTTGAAGTTTATCTTTCATTTATATATTTACTATTAAAGTCCTGTAATATTAAATATTAACGGAATTTCAACTCTGTATAGAGTGACGCAAGACAGACCAGACGAGGTATAGCCAATAAATGATTTCTTTCCATTAATAGTAATATGTCTATACTATCTTTCACTTTTGTTCTTTGCATTAGTTTGCACTCATTAACATCCAGCCGCCAATATGTACAAGACGATTTCATTCTGGAAATACAAAAATGATCTTGATATTTATCTACTTAAATGACATAACAAAATAGTTAGAAGTTATGATGATAATAACGATGAGAGTCAAGAAAATATATGCTGACACAAAAATCCAGTCTTCTTATTCATAATTTCTCCAGACAAAACGAACTTTTGTTAATGAGCAAATGCTTACTCAACAATAAAACAAATTCTGTAATATATTTCTTTTGGTGGATAGTTGAATCTGACAATATAATCGGTAACAGAAGTGATGACGGAAGATGGAAGACAACTGCAGGGATAAGCGCAGCACCAACAACCGCTGCAAGAAATACGTACGCCTCAGAGACTACCGTTATTAATAAAGATTCAGAACAACACGGTAAGTTCGAAATCATTACAACATATTTTCGGTTTGGACTTATAAAGTATGAAACTAATATATTATATTGGGGTTAGAACGGATTGTTGATACAACCATGATTGTTGTAGAGTATGGTTATAAACGCAATTTACGGCATGAACCTAAGAAAGTACTCTGACATTCAGACCATGTTATTTAGTGGAGTCATATGACGTTCATGTTCTTAGCGACTGTGAAGCTCTACGTGACCATATATTATACTTAAGGACATTTTATTTCATCTTCAAAATACACAGAGTTTCGAAGAACCTAAAACGTTGTGACATCTGAGTTACTCAAAGAATGACAATCTTCCATATGATTTGCTATGACTTGGTGATGATTTACGGTACAAAAGAAGTAGGATATTTCGTGCCGTGGTAATTGAAGTAAGGTGCTTTTAACTGAGCCTGCTCGGCTGCCCATATACAAGAAATTGTCTCCATCTGAAGAGATGGCAAATGTTTGAAATATTTAGTATTTTATTGATAAGTTCTGGCTGTGAATCTGGACCATGTTAGTAAAACAGGATGGTTATTGCCAAAACTAATTTACCAGTTATTATCTCACATTGTGATCGCTGTTGAGAGCCTGTAACATGTCTGTATAATCTTTTTGTTTTGGTTTTCAAGCAAAACAATCTTCAATCATGTTATTCTATTCATCTTTATTTGAAAAGACCACTTCACAAAATATACTAAACATACTTGCAATAAAGCTTGAATTAAAAAAACCCACAAAACAATCAACTACACAGATTAAGAACATAAGCAATTATAATAAAATAAAATCAGAGTCATTTTAGTTTTTCAAACATCAAGCAGAAACGGTTTTTTTATTTGCAAATGATTATTCAACAATAAAGATATATAATAAGTTTATATACAACTTTTAAATTGTTTGTATTTACTGTCATCGCACGGTAAAGAAAGAAAACGCACACAACCTGAATGGACTTACAAACCGAAAAAAGACCAAAATACTAACATGGGGATGTTAGGTTTTCTTCATCCCCAGTGATAACTGAGCATGAGAAATTTCAAAGTCATTTCTTTGAATGTTTGCATTTGAAAGTAAAAAAAAATATCTTCTAAATTTATGAACTAAAATGACGATCATGGAGACACCCACCGACGTATTGCACGTGTTGACCAAATATACCAAGTAAACATGGCACAGGACGCAATTCTGATAATTATTTGTCAATCAACATGGCTGTACTATACATTAAAGACTGTAATTGGGAATTCATCTAAACGTACACAATACAGCTAACATTCTGATGCTTAGTGCAAGTTTGACTAATATGAACAAATTCTGACGGAAAACGCTTTCCAAAGGTTTCAATTTATGAGCATGAAGATTCAATTTCACTGAGTTCAGACACTATTCTATAGTCGATAAAATGTTGGTAATGTAGTGCATCATGCATTACTAAACCTATGTGGCTACGACATCGTTGATCTGCGTGTAGGCCTTGATTCATTGAGCATGAATGCTATTTTTACAACGGCTGTAATTGAACATATAATGGTTTATTAAACTAATGTGGCTACGATAACATCATTTCATGTATGTTGTATAGAATGAATTCCACGTTTTACGCAAGTGCCAGGTGTATTGGTCAGTCATCAACAAGGTCGTGCTTCTCGCTAAGGGTGGTCACAATGTTATAATATGAAATACATTTTAATTAGGACGTAATGATGATAAGTATTCATTATAGTGTCTTGAAAATATATGTAAGAAATATATCTTTTGATCCTAAACGTTGAAAGATCTGACGATGTGATAAAGGAAGCTAGAGACACATGGCGATGTGCGGATTCACAAACTAAATTTGCACCTCTGAACAGAAACTCCTTATTTAAACATAACTTGTGCTCTCCGGTTTGGGATTTAGTTTGCTTACATTAGCAATATAATTAGATGTACCAAAGTAAAAGAGCAAACTATTCAAAGATTTGCTGTGGAAGATTGTCTGAGAAAGCCACAATCAACGGCTTTCATTAGAACAATGCAGACAGCCTCTACTTAAAATACAGACGTTTCCACTGCAGCATTTAACTTAAAAACATCGTTTTGTGTATCAAGGAAAATTATAATGATTTCCACATTAGGCATCAAAACTTGTTATTAGAAGTTCTGCTAAACGAACAAAAACATCTAAATGTCGATACTAGTTGAGTGATTTTACATAATAATTTAATACGTTTAGAAAGGTACTTCTTACTTAGATATAACTTGTGCAGCTCTGTATCTGATTTCATTTGTTTACTCTAGCAGTATGGTTATATTTATTTCTTTTAAAGAACAACCTATTCAAGGACCTGCTGAATCAGATAATGGTAGAACTCGGCAATCAGCTATAGTTACATCAGCTCTAGCAACCGCTACTTTAGCAAAAGACGTACACATTGCATCAGGTAACTTAAACAACTTTGAAAAGTGTAACAAGGAAATTCTAATGCCTTACCCACATTTGCAAACAGCACACTGAGTATTGGAATAAGAGACTTTTCTATGATTCGTTGCAGCTGAAAAACATAAATATTATATGGTTAATAATTGTGTAGAGTCAATGGACGGTAATCCAGACTCCCAAGGAAGCAAGGAATTTATTTGGATAAATTGCTTTTATACTCGCAATTGTCAGTCTAGACAACATTCGGTTAAAGCTAAATGGACAAATGCACTTTGTGCTATTTTCGTAATAGGCTGTTATGGTAAATTAGTTCAAACGTAAGATAACAGCTAACTGTATGGTTACTAATCAAACCTTGCTGTAAATCAATATTACATTTCCTGGTTGTTTTAAATTATCTGCATGAAGGTTTAAATTCATTAAGTATGAGGGCTCTTGTTACAACAGTTGTAATATAAAGGATAATGCTTTATTAAACTGACGTGAATGAGCACTTAAAGTTTATCTTTCATTTATATATTTACCATTAAAGTCCTGTAATATTAAATATTAACGAAATTTCAACTCTGTGTAGAGTGACGCAAGACAGACCAGACGAGGTATAGCCAATGAATGATTTCTTTCCATTTATAGTAATATGTCTATACTATCTTTCATTTTTGTTCTTTGCATTAGTTTGCACTCATTAACATCCAGCCGTCAATATGTACAAGACGATTTCATTCTGGAAATACAAAAATGATCTTGATGTTTATCTACTTAAATGACATAAAAAATAGTTAGAAGTTATGATGATAATAGCGATGAGAGTCAAGAAAATATATGCTGACACAAAAATCCAGTCTTCTTATTCATAATTTCTCCAGACAAAACGAACTTTTGTTAATGAGCAAATGCTTACTCAACAATAAAACAAATTCTGTAATATATTTCTTTTGGTGGATAGTTGAATCTGACAATATAATCGGTAACAGAAGTGATGACGGAAGATGGAAGACAACTGCAGGGATAAGCGCAGCACCAACAACCGCTGCAAGAAATACGTACGCCTCAGAGACTACCGTTATTAATAAAGATTCAGAACAACACGGTAAGTTCGAAATCATTACAACATATTTTCGGTTTGGACTTATAAAGTATGAAACTAATATATTATATTGGGGTTAGAACGGATTGTTGATACAACCATGATTGTTGTAGAGTATGGTTATAAACGCAATTTACGGCATGAACCTAAGAAAGTACTCTGACATTCAGACCATGTTATTTAGTGGAGTCATATGACGTTCATGTTCTTAGCGACTGTGAAGCTCTACGTGACCATATATTATACTTAAGGACATTTTATTTCATCTTCAAAATACACAGAGTTTCGAAGAACCTAAAACGTTGTGACATCTGAGTTACTCAAAGAATGACAATCTTCCATATGATTTGCTATGACTTGGTGATGATTTACGGTACAAAAGAAGTAGGATATTTCGTGCCGTGGTAATTGAAGTAAGGTGCTTTTAACTGAGCCTGCTCGGCTGCCCATATACAAGAAATTGTCTCTATCTGAAGAGATGGCAAATGTTTGAAATATTTAGTATTTTATTGATAAGTTCTGGCTGTGAATCTGGACCATGTTAGTAAAACAGGATGGTTATTGCCAAAACTAATTTACCAGTTATTATCTCACATTGTGATCGCTGTTGAGAGCCTGTAACATGTCTGTATAATCTTTTTGTTTTGGTTTTCAAGCAAAACAATCTTCAATCATGTTATTCTATTCATCTTTATTTGAAAAGACCACTTCACAAAATATACTAAACATACTTGCAATAAAGCTTGAATTAAAAAAACCCACAAAACAATCAACTACACAGATTAAGAACATAAGCAATTATAATAAAATAAAATCAGAGTCATTTTAGTTTTTCAAACATCAAGCAGAAACGGTTTTTTTATTTGCAAATGATTATTCAACAATAAAGATATATAATAAGTTTATATACAACTTTTAAATTGTTTGTATTTACTGTCATCGCACGGTAAAGAAAGAAAACGCACACAACCTGAATGGACTTACAAACCGAAAAAAGACCAAAATACTAACATGGGGATGTTAGGTTTTCTTCATCCCCAGTGATAACTGAGCATGAGAAATTTCAAAGTCATTTCTTTGAATGTTTGCATTTGAAAG
The DNA here is from genome assembly GCA_029339505.1 of Unio delphinus. Lineage (NCBI taxonomy): Eukaryota > Metazoa > Mollusca > Bivalvia > Unionida > Unionidae > Unio > Unio delphinus. Next base: position 424,916 of record JAQISU010000303.1, on the reverse strand, counting down.
TAAAAAAAAATATCTTCTAAATTTATGAACTAAAATGACGATCATGGAGACACCCACCGACGTATTGCACGTGTTGACCAAATATACCAAGTAAACATGGCACAGGACGCAATTCTGATAATTATTTGTCAATCAACATGGCTGTACTATACATTAAAGACTGTAATTGGGAATTCATCTAAACGTACACAATACAGCTAACATTCTGATGCTTAGTGCAAGTTTGACTAATATGAACAAATTCTGACGGAAAACGCTTTCCAAAGGTTTCAATTTATGAGCATGAAGATTCAATTTCACTGAGTTCAGACACTATTCTATAGTCGATAAAATGTTGGTAATGTAGTGCATCATGCATTACTAAACCTATGTGGCTACGACATCGTTGATCTGCGTGTAGGCCTTGATTCATTGAGCATGAATGCTATTTTTACAACGGCTGTAATTGAACATATAATGGTTTATTAAACTAATGTGGCTACGATAACATCATTTCATGTATGTTGTATAGAATGAATTCCACGTTTTACGCAAGTGCCAGGTGTATTGGTCAGTCATCAACAAGGTCGTGCTTCTCGCTAAGGGTGGTCACAATGTTATAATATGAAATACATTTTAATTAGGACGTAATGATGATAAGTATTCATTATAGTGTCTTGAAAATATATGTAAGAAATATATCTTTTGATCCTAAACGTTGAAAGATCTGACGATGTGATAAAGGAAGCTAGAGACACATGGCGATGTGCGGATTCACAAACTAAATTTGCACCTCTGAACAGAAACTCCTTATTTAAACATAACTTGTGCTCTCCGGTTTGGGATTTAGTTTGCTTACATTAGCAATATAATTAGATGTACCAAAGTAAAAGAGCAAACTATTCAAAGATTTGCTGTGGAAGATTGTCTGAGAAAGCCACAATCAACGGCTTTCATTAGAACAATGCAGACAGCCTCTACTTAAAATACAGACGTTTCCACTGCAGCATTTAACTTAAAAACATCGTTTTGTGTATCAATGAAAATTATAATGATTTCCACATGAGGCATCAAAACTTGCTATTAGAAGTTCCGCTAAACGAACAAAAACATCTAAATGTCGATACTAGTTGAGTGATTTTACATAATAATTTAATACGTTTAGAAAGGTACTTCTTACTTAGATATAATTTGTGCAGCTCTGTATCTGATTTCATTTGTTTACTCTAGCAGTATGGTTATATTTATTTCTTTTAAAGAACAACCTATTCAAGGACCTGCTGAATCAGATAATGGTAGAACTCGGCAATCATCTATAGTTACATCAGCTCTAGCAACCGCTACTTTAGCAAAAGACGTACACATTGCATCAGGTAACTTAAACAACTTTGAAAAGTGTAACAAGGAAATTCTAATGCCTTACCCACATTTGCAGACAGCACACTGAGTATTGGAATAAGAGACTTTTCTATGATTCGTTGCAGCTGAAAAACATAAATATTATATGGTTAATAATTGTGTAGAGTCAATGGACGGTAATCCAGACTCCCAAGGAAGCAAGGAATTTATTTGGATAAATTGCTTTTATACTCGCAATTGTCAGTCTAGACAACATTCGGTTAAAGCTAAATGGACAAATGCACTTTGTGCTATGTTCGTAATAGGCTGTTATGGTAAATTAGTTCAAACGTAAGATAACAGCTAACTGTATGGTTACTAATCAAACCTTGCTGTAAATCAATATTACATTTCCTGGTTGTTTTAAATTATCTGCATGAAGGTTTAAATTCATTAAGTATGAGGGCTCTTGTTACAACAGTTGTAATATAAAGGATAATGCTTTATTAAACTGACGTGAATGAGCACTTAAAGTTTATCTTTCATTTATATATTTACCATTAAAGTCCTGTAATATTAAATATTAACGAAATTTCAACTCTGTGTAGAGTGACGCAAGACAGACCAGACGAGGTATAGCCAATGAATGATTTCTTTCCATTTATAGTAATATGTCTATACTATCTTTCATTTTTGTTCTTTGCATTAGTTTGCACTCATTAACATCCAGCCGTCAATATGTACAAGACGATTTCATTCTGGAAATACAAAAATGATCTTGATGTTTATCTACTTAAATGACATAAAAAATAGTTAGAAGTTATGATGATAATAGCGATGAGAGTCAAGAAAATATATGCTGACACAAAAGTCCAGTCTTCTTATTCATAATTTCTCCAGACAAAACGAACTTTTGTTAATGAGCAAATGCTTACTCAACAATAAAACAAATTCTGTAATATATTTCTTTTGGTGGATAGTTGAATCTGACAATATAATCGGTAACAGAAGTGATGACGGAAGATGGAAGATAACTGCAGGGATAAGCGCAGCACCAACAACCGCTGCAGGAAATACGTACGCCTCAGAGACTACCGTTATTAATAAAGATTCAGAACAACACGGTAAGTTCGAAATCATTACAACATATTTTCGGTTTGGACTTATAAAGTATGAAACTAATATATTATATTGGGGTTAGAACGGATTGTTGATACAACCATGATTGTTGTAGAGTATGGTTATAAACGCAATTTACGGCATGAACCTAAGAAAGTACTCTGACATTCAGACCATGTTATTTAGTGGAGTCTTATGACGTTCATGTTCTTAGCGACTGTGAAGCTCTACGTGACCATATATTATACTTAAGGACATTTTATTTCATCTTCAAAATACACAGAGTTTCGAAGAACCTAAAACGTTGTGACATCTGAGTTACTCAAAGAATGACAATCTTCCATATGATTTGCTATGACTTGGTGATGATTTACGGTACAAAAGAAGTAGGATATTTCGTGCCGTGGTAATTGAAGTAAGGTGCTTTTAACTGAGCCTGCTCGGCTGCCCATATACAAGAAATTGTCTCCATCTGAAGAGATGGCAAATGTTTGAAATATTTAGTATTTTATTGATAAGTTCTGGCTGTGAATCTGGACCATGTTAGTAAAACAGGATGGTTATTGCCAAAACTAATTTACCAGTTATTATCTCACATTGTGATCGCTGTTGAGAGCCTGTAACATGTCTGTATAATCTTTTTGTTTTGGTTTTCAAGCAAAACAATCTTCAATCATGTTATTCTATTCATCTTTATTTGAAAAGACCACTTCACAAAATATACTAAACATACTTGCAATAAAGCTTGAATTAAAAAAAAACACAAAACAATCAACTACACAGATTAAGAACATAAGCAATTATAATAAAATAAAATCAGAGTCATTTTAGTTTTTCAAACATCAAGCAGAAACGGTTTTTTTTATTTGCAAATGATTATTCAACAATAAAGATATATAATAAGTTTATATACAACTTTTAAATTGTTTGTATTTACTGTCATCGCACGGTAAAGAAAGAAAACGCACACAACCTGAATGGACTTACAAACCGAAAAAAGACCAAAATACTAACATGGGGATGTTAGGTTTTCTTCATCCCCAGTGATAACTGAGCATGAGAAATTTCAAAGTCATTTCTTTGAATGTTTGCATTTGAAAGTAAAAAAAAATATCTTCTAAATTTATGAACTAAAATGACGATCATGGAGACACCCACCGACGTATTGCACGTGTTGACCAAATATACCAAGTAAACATGGCACAGGACGCAATTCTGATAATTATTTGTCAATCAACATGGCTGTACTATACATTAAAGACTGTAATTGGGAATTCATCTAAACGTACACAATACAGCTAACATTCTGATGCTTAGTGCAAGTTTGACTAATATGAACAAATTCTGACGGAAAACGCTTTCCAAAGGTTTCAATTTATGAGCATGAAGATTCAATTTCACTGAGTTCAGACACTATTCTATAGTCGATAAAATGTTGGTAATGTAGTGCATCATGCATTACTAAACCTATGTGGCTACGACATCGTTGATCTGCGTGTAGGCCTTGATTCATTGAGCATGAATGCTATTTTTACAACGGCTGTAATTGAACATATAATGGTTTATTAAACTAATGTGGCTACGATAACATCATTTCATGTATGTTGTATAGAATGAATTCCACGTTTTACGCAAGTGCCAGGTGTATTGGTCAGTCATCAACAAGGTCGTGCTTCTCGCTAAGGGTGGTCACAATGTTATAATATGAAATACATTTTAATTAGGACGTAATGATGATAAGTATTCATTATAGTGTCTTGAAAATATATGTAAGAAATATATCTTTTTATCCTAAACGTTGAAAGATCTGACGATGTGATAAAGGAAGCTAGAGACACATGGCGATGTGCGGATTCACAAACTAAATTTGCACCTCTGAACAGAAACTCCTTATTTAAACATAACTTGTGCTCTCCGGTTTGGGATTTAGTTTGCTTACATTAGCAATATAATTAGATGTACCAAAGTAAAAGAGCAAACTATTCAAAGATTTGCTGTGGAAGATTGTCTGAGAAAGCCACAATCAACGGCTTTCATTAGAACAATGCAGACAGCCTCTACTTAAAATACAGACGTTTCCACTGCAGCATTTAACTTAAAAACATCGTTTTGTGTATCAAGGAAAATTATAATGATTTCCACATTAGGCATCAAAACTTGCTATTAGAAGTTCTGCTAAACGAACAAAAACATCTAAATGTCGATACTAGTTGAGTGATTTTACATAATAATTTAATACGTTTAGAAAGGTACTTCTTACTTAGATATAACTTGTGCAGCTCTGTATCTGATTTCATTTGTTTACTCTAGCAGTATGGTTATATTTATTTCTTTTAAAGAACAACCTATTCAAGGACCTGCTGAATCAGATAATGGTAGAACTCGGCAATCATCTATAGTTACATCAGCTCTAGCAACCGCTACTTTAGCAAAAGACGTACACATTGCATCAGGTAACTTAAACAACTTTGAAAAGTGTAACAAGGAAATTCTAATGCCTTACCCACATTTGCAGACAGCACACTGAGTATTGGAATAAGAGACTTTTCTATGATTCGTTGCAGCTGAAAAACATAAATATTATATGGTTAATAATTGTGTAGAGTCAATGGACGGTAATCCAGACTCCCAAGGAAGCAAGGAATTTATTTGGATAAATTGCTTTTATACTCGCAATTGTCAGTCTAGACAACATTCGGTTAAAGCTAAATGGACAAATGCACTTTGTGCTATTTTCGTAATAGGCTGTTATGGTAAATTAGTTCAAACGTAAGATAACAGCTAACTGTATGGTTACTAATCAAACCTTGCTGTAAATCAATATTATATTTCCTGGTTGTTTTAAATTATCTGCATGAAGGTTTAAATTCATTAAGTATGAGGGCTCTTGTTACAACAGTTGTAATATAAAGGATAATGCTTTATTAAACTGACGTGAATGAGCACTTAAAGTTTATCTTTCATTTATATATTTACCATTAAAGTCCTGTAATATTAAATATTAACGAAATTTCAACTCTGTGTAGAGTGACGCAAGACAGACCAGACGAGGTATAGCCAATGAATGATTTCTTTCCATTTATAGTAATATGTCTATACTATCTTTCATTTTTGTTCTTTGCATTAGTTTGCACTCATTAACATCCAGCCGTCAATATGTACAAGACGATTTCATTCTGGAAATACAAAAATGATCTTGATGTTTATCTACTTAAATGACATAAAAAATAGTTAGAAGTTATGATGATAATAGCAATGAGAGTCAAGAAAATATATGCTGACACAAAAGTCCAGTCTTCTTATTCATAATTTCTCCAGACAAAACGAACTTTTGTTAATGAGCAAATGCTTACTCAACAATAAAACAAATTCTGTAATATATTTCTTTTGGTGGATAGTTGAATCTGACAATATAATCGGTAACAGAAGTGATGACGGAAGATGGAAGACAACTGCAGGGATAAGAGCAGCACCAACAACCGCTGCAAGAAATACGTACGCCTCAGAGACTACCGTTATTAATAAAGATTCAGAACAACACGGTAAGTTCGAAATCATTACAACATATTTTCGGTTTGGACTTATAAAGTATGAAACTAATATATTATATTGGGGTTAGAACGGATTGTTGATACAACCATGATTGTTGTAGAGTATGGTTATAAACGCAATTTACGGCATGAACCTAAGAAAGTACTCTGACATTCAGACCATGTTATTTAGTGGAGTCATATGACGTTCATGTTCTTAGCGACTGTGAAGCTCTACGTGACCATATATTATACTTAAGGACATTTTATTTCATCTTCAAAATACACAGAGTTTCGAAGAACCTAAAACGTTGTGACATCTGAGTTACTCAAAGAATGACAATCTTCCATATGATTTGCTATGACTTGGTGATGATTTACGGTACAAAAGAAGTAGGATATTTCGTGCCGTGGTAATTGAAGTAAGGTGCTTTTAACTGAGCCTGCTCGGCTGCCCATATACAAGAAATTGTCTCCATCTGAAGAGATGGCAAATGTTTGAAATATTTAGTATTTTATTGATAAGTTCTGGCTGTGAATCTGGACCATGTTAGTAAAACAGGATGGTTATTGCCAAAACTAATTTACCAGTTATTATCTCACATTGTGATCGCTGTTGAGAGCCTGTAACATGTCTGTATAATCTTTTTGTTTTGGTTTTCAAGCAAAACAATCTTCAATCATGTTATTCTATTCATCTTTATTTGAAAAGACCACTTCACAAAATATACTAAACATACTTGCAATAAAGCTTGAATTAAAAAAAACCACAAAACAATCAACTACACAGATTAAGAACATAAGCAATTATAATAAAATAAAATCAGAGTCATTTTAGTTTTTCAAACATCAAGCAGAAACGGTTTTTTTATTTGCAAATGATTATTCAACAATAAAGATATATAATAAGTTTATATACAACTTTTAAATTGTTTGTATTTACTGTCATCGCACGGTAAAGAAAGAAAACGCACACAACCTGAATGGACTTACAAACCGAAAAAAGACCAAAATACTAACATGGGGATGTTAGGTTTTCTTCATCCCCAGTGATAACTGAGCATGAGAAATTTCAAAGTCATTTCTTTGAATGTTTGCATTTGAAAGTAAAAAAAAATATCTTCTAAATTTATGAACTAAAATGACGATCATGGAGACACCCACCGACGTATTGCACGTGTTGACCAAATATACCAAGTAAACATGGCATAGGACGCAATTCTGATAATTATTTGTCGATCAACAGGGCTGTACTGTACATTAAAGACTGTAATTGGAAATTCATCTAAACGTACACAATACAGCTAACATTCTGATGCTTAGTGCAAGTTTGACTAATATGAACAAATTCTGACGGAAAACGCTTTCCAAAGGTTTCAATTTATGAGCATGAAGATTCAATTTCACTGAGTTCAGACACTATTCTATAGTCGATAAAATGTTGGTAATGTAGTGCATCATGCATTACTAAACCTATGTGGCTACGACATCGTTGATCTGCGTGTAGGCCTTGATTCATTGAGCATGAATGCTATTTTTACAACGGCTGTAATTGAACATATAATGGTTTATTAAACTAATGTGGCTACGATAACATCATTTCATGTATGTTGTATATAATGAATTCCACGTTTTACGCAAGTGCCAGGTGTATTGGTCAGTCATCAACAAGGTCGTGCTTCTCGCTAAGGGTGGTCACAATGTTATAATATGAAATACATTTTAATTAGGACGTAATGATGATAAGTATTCATTATAGTGTCTTGAAAATATATGTAAGAAATATATCTTTTGATCCTAAACGTTGAAAGATCTGACGATGTGATAAAGGAAGCTAGAGACACATGGCGATGTGCGGATTCACAAACTAAATTTGCACCTCTGAACAGAAACTCCTTATTTAAACATAACTTGTGCTCTCCGGTTTGGGATTTAGTTTGCTTACATTAGCAATATAATTAGATGTACCAAAGTAAAAGAGCAAACTATTCAAAGATTTGCTGTGGAAGATTGTCTGAGAAAGCCACAATCAACGGCTTTCATTAGAACAATGCAGACAGCCTCTACTTAAAATACAGACGTTTCCACTGCAGCATTTAACTTAAAAACATCGTTTTGTGTATCAATGAAAATTATAATGATTTCCACATTAGGCATCAAAACTTGTTATTAGAAGTTCCGCTAAACGAACAAAAACATCTAAATGTCGATACTAGTTGAGTGATTTTACATAATAATTTAATACGTTTAGAAAGGTACTTCTTACTTAGATATAACTTGTGCAGCTCTGTATCTGATTTCATTTGTTTACTCTAGCAGTATGGTTATATTTATTTCTTTTAAAGAACAACCTATTCAAGGACCTGCTGAATCAGATAATGGTAGAACTCGGCAATCAGCTATAGTTACATCAGCTCTAGCAACCGCTACTTTAGCAAAAGACGTACACATTGCATCAGGTAACTTAAACAACTTTGAAAAGTGTAACAAGGAAATTCTAATGCCTTACCCACATTTGCAGACAGCACACTGAGTATTGGAATAAGAGACTTTTCTATGACTCGTTGCAGCTGAGAAACATAAATATTATATGGTTAATAATTGTGTAGAGTCAATGGACGGTAATCCAGACTCCCAAGGAAGCAAGGAATTTATTTGGATAAATTGCTTTTATACTCGCAATTGTCAGTCTAGACAACATTCGGTTAAAGCTAAATGGACAAATGCACTTTGTGCTATGTTCGTAATAGGCTGTTATGGTAAATTAGTTCAAACGTAAGATAACAGCTAATTGTATGGTTACTAATCAAACCTTGCTGTAAATCAATATTACATTTCCTGGTTGTTTAAATTACATGCATGAAGGCTTAAATTCATTAAGTATGAGGGCTCTTGTTACAACAGTTGTAATATAAAGGATAATGCTTTATTAAACTGACGTGGCTACGACATCAGCATTACATCTTTGTTTTATAGGATGTTATCCCCGTTGGATGCAAGTTCCAGGTGTATTAGTCAGACACCAAAAATATCATGCTTCTTGCTATGTGTCGTCAGGATTTTATAACTTCAAAGACATACTAATTGATAATTAAGTTTGCATAATATATTACATTATCTTGAAAGAAGATGTATATTATTTAAAATAAATATATCTATTTAGCCAAACCGGTGAAAGACTTGAGGTCGAGAAATATGAAGTTAGAGATGCATGGTGACGTGAGGATTCACAAACTATATTTGCTTCTCTGAACATTAACTCCATATTGAAGCATTTCTTGTGCCCTCTGGTTTGGAATTTGTTTGTGTACGTTGGGAAAAAAGTAATAATTACTTCATTTACAAAACATCCTATTCAAAGATTTACTGAAAAAGGTGATCTTAGAAGACTACAATCAACTGCTTTCATTTAAACAAGAGATACAGTCTCTACTTAAACCAGTTTGTCCCATTTCAGAAGGTAACTGAAAAAACATTAATTGTCTATCAATAACAATTATTATGATTTCCAATATCACAGACTGTAACTGAAAATTCCTTTTAACGTACAAACATGCTTTTACCTTTTTGTTGCTAAAAACAAATTGACATATATGAGGAAACTCTGAACAAAAACGTTCTCCAAAGGTTTCAATTTATGCACATGAAGACTTAATTTCACTGAGCGAAAACACTATTGATAAAATGTTTGTAATGTAGTGCATCATGCCTTATTAAACCGATGTGGCTACGACATTATCATTACAGCTGTGTTGTACAGAATATAATCCCCAGTGTATGCAAGTGAGATGTGTTTTGGGTCGACACCATAAAGATCGTGCTTCTTGCAAAGGATCGTCATGAATTTATAACCTCAAATGCATTTTAATTGGGACATAAGTATGCTCAATATACAACACAGTATCTTAGAAATAGATGTACGTAATTTATAATAAATATATCGTTTTAGCCTAACAATTGAAACTATTGACAGTGACAAATTGGAAGCCAGAGATACATGTTAATGTGCGAATTCACAAACAAAATGCACACCTCTAAACAGTAACTCCGTATGTAGACATAACTTGTTATCTCCGGTTTGGGATTTGGTTTGTTTACATTTGTAATATAGTTAAAGTTAACTCTTTCCAAGAACAGCCTATTCAATGATTTGGTGAGAGAACTTGTCTTAGAAAGCCGCAATCAATGGCGTTCATTACAACACCACAGACAACCTCTACTTTAAACACAGACTTTGCCATTGCAGCCGGTATCTGAACAACATCGTTTGTGTATCAATGACAATTATCATGATTACCACATTTGACATCGATGACTTTAATTTAAAAGTTCTCTATCCGTATAAACACAGCTAACATTTTCGTGCTTAATAAGCATTGGATACTTATTAACACTCTCTGAATGAAAACGTTTTCCAAAGGTTCAAATTATGTGCATGAAGACGTAAACTCACTGAGTTCGAAAAGGTTTGATTTGATGTTTGTAATGTAATGGACAATGCCTTATTAGTTTGCCGTGGTAATGACATTAGCATTACATCAGTGTTGTGTTGAATTGTATCTGCATTGTGTGGAAGAGGTTTGTGTATTGGTCAGACACCAAAGTTGATGCTTCAGGCTATGAGACGTCACATTTGTATAATCTTAAAAACCTTTGAACTGGGAATTATGGATGCTTAATATACATTGTAATATCTAAAAAATCGATGTGATATTTAAAGTAAATATTAAACTTTTAAGTACAACGTATAAAAAAGAAAACGAGTACGATAAATAAGAAGCTAAAGATACTTGCTAAGTGGATTTACATATTAATTTAATAGTTTTGTAAAGTAACTTCTTACTTAAATATGACGTGTGCGTCCCTGTATGTGATTTCGTTTGTTTCCGGTAGCAATATGGTTATATTTATTTATTTTAAAGAAGAACCCGAGGAAGGATCTGTTGAATCAGATGATCTTAGAACTCGGCAATAATCTATAGTTACATCAACGCTAGTAACCGCTACTTTAGCAAAAGACGTACACATTGCATCAAGTAACTTAAACAACTTTGAAAAGTGTAACAATGAAATTCTAATACTTTGCCCAAACGTTCGCAGACAGGACACTGCGTGTTATAATATGAAGTCTTTTCATGATTCGTTGCAACTGAAATAAGAAAAATATTATATGGCCAATAATCATGTAGAGTCAATGGACGGTTATCCAGATTCACAAGGAAACAAGCATTTATTTGGATAAATTAGCTTTATACACGGAAATGTCAGTCTAGTCACTAATCGGTTACAACAACACAGATAAACTCTACTTTAAAGACAGACCTTGCCATTGTAGCCGGTATCTGAACAACATATTAGTCAGACACCAAAGTTCATGCTTCATGCTATGGGTCGTCACATGTTTATAACCTCAAAGACCTTTAAATTGGGAATTATGGATGCTTAATATACATTGAGATATCTTGAAAATCGATGTGCTATTTAAAATAAATATATACCTTTTAAGTACAACGTTTAAAAAAGAAAACGAGTACGATACATAAGAAGGAAAGGATACTAGTTTAGCGGATTCTTATAATAATTTAATACTTTTGAAAAGTAACGTCTTTCTTAAATATGACATGTGCGTCCCTGTATGTGATTTCATTTGTTTACTGTAGCAATATGGTTATATTGTTTTTCTTTTAAAGAACAACCTGTTCAAACATCTGCTGAATCTTCTGATGTTAGAAATCGGCAATCAGCTGCAGTTACATCAACACTAACAACCCTTATTTTAACAACAGACGTAAACATCGCAGCAGGTAAGGTAAACAACGTCGATAGTGTAACAATGAAACTACAAGCATTGTCCATGTTTGCAGTCAGGACATGAAGACTTTGCTGTGAATCGTTGCAGATGCAATAATATTATATGGTTAATAAATGTGTCGAGTCAAATAACGGTCATCCAAATTCCCAAGAAAACAAAGAATGTATTTAATAATTAGCTTTATACATGCAGTTGTCAGTCTGGACAACATTCGAATAAAGTTATAGAAAGCCATAAATAAATCCTTTCGTTACAACAATATAGATAGCCTCTACTTTAAACAGAGACGTTTCATTTGCAGCCGGTAACTGAACAACATTGTTTGTGTATCAATGACCAGTATTATGAGTTCCACATTTTATATCAAAAACTATAATTTGCAATTTCTCTAACTATACAAACACAGTTAACTTTCTCGTGCTAAAATAAACGTTTGACACATTAATTCACTCTGAATGAAAACGTTTACCAAAGGTTCTATTTATGTGCTTTAAGACTTAAACTCACTGAGTTCGAATACGTTGATTCGATATTTGTAATGTAATGGATGACGCCCTTATTTAGTTTGACGTGGCTACGAGATCAGAATGAAATTATAATGCTTTGCCCACGCGTTTGCAGAGAGGACACTGAGTATTATACTATGAAGATTTTTTATGATTCGTTGCAACTGAAATTTTTTTTGGTTAAAATATGAATAATAATTGTATAGAGTCAATGGACTGTCTTCCAGACTCCCAAGGAAACAAGGAATTTATTTATGTATATACATTATACATTATCAGTCTAGAAAACATTCATGGACAAATGAACATTGTACTATACTATTTTAATCATGGTCTGTAGTAGAAAATTAGCTAAAAATTACAAACATAGCTAACTTTGTGGTTATTAATCAAAAATTGATCGATATGCACAAACACTCAATAATACATTTTCCTCTGGTTTTAATTAATCTGCGTGTAGACTTTGATTGATTGAGCATGAAGGCTACTGTTACAACAGTTATACTTTAATAGATAATGGTTTATTAAACTGATGTGGCTACGACATCATTATTTCATCTGTGTTGTATAGAATGTATTCCACGTTGTTTGCAAGGGCCAGGTATATTGTCAGTCACTATCATGGCCATGCTTCTTGCTATGGGTGATCACAATTTTATAATGTGAAAGACGTTTTAATTAGGGCGTAATGAATGCTTAATGTTCAATATGCATGATAGTTTCTTTGAAATATATGTACGCTGCTGAAAATATCTTATGAGCGTTAACTTTAAAAGTTGACGGAAGCAAGAGATACCTGGTTATCTGCGGATTCACAAACCAGATGTGCTCCTCTTAACAGTAACTCCGTATTGAAACATAACTTGTGCGCTCCGGTTTGGGATTTAGTTTGCTGACATTAGCAATACAATTAGATGTACGATATGTAAAGAACAAACTACTCAAAGATTTGCTATGGAAGGTTGTCTGAGAAAGCCACAATAAACTACAATCATTAGAACAATGCAGACAGCATCTACTTTAAGCACAGACGTTTCCATGGCAGCAAGTATCTTACAAACATCGTTTATGTATCAATGAAAATTATAATGATTTCCACATTAGGTATCAAAGATTGTTATTGGAAGTTCCTCTAAAAGAAACAAAAACATCAAAATGTCGGTACTAGTTGAGTGGATTTACATAATAACTTAATACTTTTAAAAAGGGACTTCATTCTTTGATATGATTTGTGCATCCCTGTTTGCGATTTCATTTGTTTACTGTAGCGGTATGGTTATATTTATTTCTTTTAAAGAACAACCTGTTGAAGGATCTGCTGAATCAGAGGACATATTGATGCTTAATATCCATTATAGTATCTTGAAAGTATATTTACGCTATTTAAAATAAATATATCTTTTTATCCTAAACGTTGAAAGAGTTGACGGTGTGATATAGGAAGCTAGAGACACATGGCGATGTGCGGTTTCACAAACTAAATTTGCACCTTTGAACAGTAACTCCTTATTTAAGCATAACTTGTGCACTCCGGTTTGGGATTTAGTTTGCTTACATTAGCGATATAATTAAATGTACCAAATTTAAAGAACAAACTATTCAAATATTTGCTGTGGAAGGTTATCTGAAAAAGCCACAATCAACTGCTTTCATTAGAACAATACAGACTCCCTCTCCTTTAAACACAGACGTTTCCACTGCAGCAGGTAACTCAAAAACATATTTTCTGTATCAGTGAAAATTATTATGATTTCCACACTTTGCATCAAACACTGTAATTGGAAATTCATCTAAATGTTCATAGACAGCTAAATTACTCGTGTATAATATAAATTTGACATATTTGAAGAAACTCTGACTTCAAACGTTTTCCAAAGGTTTCAATTTACATGCACGATTAATTAAATTCATTGATCTCGAACACGTTTAATTCATTGTTTGTAATGTAATGTAATGGATAATGCCTTATTAATTGACGTGGCTACGACATCAACATTATATCAGTGTTGTGTAGAATTGTATCTACATTGTATGCAAGTGCCTGGTGTATTTGTCAGTCACCAAAGTTCATTCTTCATACTACGGGTCGTCACATTTTTTATAACTTTAAAGACTTGAAAATTATGGATGCTTAATAAAAATTGTAATATCTTGAAATCGTCGTGTTATTTAAAATAAATAAATACATTTTAAGTACAACGTTTAAAAGAGAACACAGTTACGATAAATAAGAAGCTAACTCTACTTGATGAATGGATTTACATAATAATTTAATTCCTTTGAAAAGCAGCTTCTTACTTTGATATGACTTGTGCATCGCTGTTTGCGATTTCATTTGTTTACTGAAGCAATATGGTTATATTTATTTCTGTTAAAGGACAACCTGTTCAAGGATCTGGTAAATCAGGTGATCGTAGAAATCCGCAGTCAGCTGCAGCCACATCAACACTAACAACCGCTTCTTTAACAACGGTCGTGCCCATTGCAGCAGGTAACTTGAACAACTTCTATAGTGTAACAATGAAAAGTATAATGCTTTACCAGATTTTGTTCAGACAGAACGATGAGGATGACAATTATGAAGAATTTTATTTTAATGTTTAAAATGTTTATCCATTGTTTAATTCTAGATGGGTGTGTTAATTGTGTACGGACAATTACTTAATGAGCATTGTACTGTACATTCAAAGGATGTAAATTGGAATAAATCCAAAAGTTCAAACACCACTAAACTTATTTCCTTTAAATATCTCTCTGTTTCATATACACGGGAATGTTAGACGTTTACAATCTACTTCAGTCCTTACTCCAATACCAACAACCACTACTTTAAAATCAGACGTCCCATTTCAGTGGTTAAATTTAATAACTATGAGTATGTACAATTAAAATAATAATAATAATGCTTTACCCAGAGATTCGCAGACTTAATACTAAATCTCACATATTCAATGTCAGAATTATATTCATTTTTAGACAAAAGATAAGAATCCATGGAATATGAGATAATTATATTGATTTGTAGCAGTTAATTTGTGATCGTATATTCATTCTAGGGAATATGCGATATGAATGGCATTCAAATATGTTTGTGATATATCAGGGTTTTACTCTTCTTGATTATTCTTTTGGATGAATCATAGGGAACTTTTATAAACAATATAATAGTTTTCTTATTCACATACGTCCTCTCCCGTTATTGGGGAAAGTATGTATGAACATTTTAAAGGCTCACATATCATGTTACGTGGCTGTTAAAATGGTATTAAGTTTGTTATTTTGTATTCTCTGATGTTAGAAGCGAAAACTTAACCCTTTGATGTACGGCCTGACTAATCGATGGTTTTGAGGTAGATATTACATTATCGAAGCATGTTTCATGCATTATTAGACACATTTCGAAAATCGTGCATAAGGTGGTGTTTGCAAAACAACATAGATCTTATACAAAGGTTGCACATTTGAATCAAGATTGACAGTTTAAGCAAAATTATTGAATTTGTAGATTTGGACAAAAACTACCTCATACGAAATTGATATTAATCGTAATAACAAGATTTACGAGGAACAGAGTGGTGGATTTACTGCCTTTTCAGATCCTGTCTCACAAATTAGATACTTTGGGTCGACACTTGAGACACTTATTCATCTTGACATGATGGAGTACAAATAACAGTATGATTTAATCACTTCTTTGCTTTTTCGATACTAACTAGATTCATTCTTACTGAAGAGTGATGGGGCCGAGTTGTCTTAACCGTTACGGATCAGTACCATCTGAAGCTTCTCGGCCTGGGTTTGAGTCTCTTCCCATGTAGCTTCTCGTGGTTGGTGGTTCGTTCCCAGGCTATTTCTTGACATTATACCGTCCGCCATGTTTAATCTATCCTGTCCTGAAAAATGGCGTTAAGGTATAATGGTACCAATTGCGCAAGTCCATGTGGGTGTGGCTTAAGGTGTAGGGTCCATACCATTCAGACCTTAAGAACAAGACAAGCTTTGATTGGTGGATTATGTAAGAGTTGCACTTTCTGTTAGGCTTAAAAAAAGGTAAAGCCTCTTGGCAACATGTGAATTTATGCTAATTCCTAAATAGATCAAATTTTGTATTTTTTATGATTTTTTTTGAAAATGTAATACACATGACTGAAAATAGGTATGTTGTGACTAGATAACTCATACCCCTGTCTAGTTCCAGCAGAGTTATCTCTCTTAAATGCAATGGAGTACCTGGTTTTGTCATTGTCAAATTGACAATCTAACATTGTTCTCTATAACAGTGTGTGAGATGCATGTTAAATTAGGATAGAAAATATATTTATCTCTCCAAATATTAGCATTGAGGTCTATGGAAAAACAATTGGTACCGTGATACCTAAAGCCCCAAACAACAAGTTACTGAAAAGGAATATAGCACCATCTTTGCTGATTGCATTACGTGCTTAATTCATCTTCGTTTATCTTTCGTTTCTGTATTTGGTCTAAAATTAAAGTTATTTTCCTAATTGATGAGAGCTGTATTAACTCAGTTTGATGTGCGTCGGACACGTAATGCATTGTTCGCTGGTTCGATAACCACTATCACCAACTTAAGATGAATGCCTATGCAGGTCCATAGAAAAGACATATAGTTCAAAATGAATTGGTATGACATCGGCATAATGTTTTAAACGTTCGGTCAAATCAACAAAAATAAATCAAACGAATAAAATCTTAAAGATTGTATTTTAGAAGATCTTTTCGGCGGCCTAGTGGAGTCAAACACAAAACTCATGAAATTGATACTAGCAGCTGCCTCGCTTGGCGCTCAACATTAAGGCGTAAGGATTGGAAGGCCTGGTGTCAACATATTCTGACTGGGTGTAACACGACGCTGCATGTCTGCGGTATGATGTCCCAGTTCTAGACATCGCTATCAACTGCCACACTGCATGCATAGCAGACATATGAATAAAAACGTTTTAAATCTGTTTAATGGACAGTAAGAACAGACCGAAATTACGATGATATCAAATTGTCAAAACCTTTTTGTTTTAAATCTTGATTATGGTATAACCTTCTAGAAAATCTGTATTTGACGATATTGATTATGTACAAGTTTCTAGTTGTCGTGTTTGATAATATCCTGCATTAGAAACTATTTCAACAGTAATATGGAGTTTAATTTGTAGAAATTTTATAAATTGTAACATGTATGAAATACCACCTTCTAATAAACGTCGTAATAAAATTGTTCACATGAATTGCACAGTGATAGACGTAGTTATTTTAATTCTCTCAAAAGCTTTCTTTCTATTCTAAACTATGTTATGCTCACACCGTCATGAAAGATCAAATTACATTAACTTGCCTTTTTAATTAATGTATATATTTTATACTGCTTTAACTAACTGTGCATTATGTTTAAAATGTTGCTAAAATCGTCCAGGAAACGTTATTTAATAAAACAATGATCGTAGTGTTAATGGTGGTGTTGGTGTCGATTGTGACGATAATGGCAACGATGAATATAGAGACGATGATGACTCTAAGACAAAGAGGACTTAAAATGCATCCATTACCATTCCTCAAGTTTCCTTTTAGGACATGACATTCTTTCCAAGGTGAACATCATATTCATATTATGCTAACAGTGTTTGTACAATGAACATTATAAAGGTTTTCTTTTCCTTTCAAGCCATGCCTATCAGATTGGATCATTAGAAAAGTAACGACACAAGGCGACATTCATTTGCATAAGTTTATGTAGGAAACTTCATTTAAGAGATAACGAGATACATATTTCCGCATTTGAAATAATCCATAGGTTTGCACGGTCTCAAGTGAACACACCTTGTGATCCTCAGTCCGTCAATATTTTCCTACTTCCAACTTCGCGCAAACCACTCACATGTGGAAATTATGTAGAAGGCACCCTGAACTGAAGTACTTGAAAGTCATGAAGATTATACCCTGTCCGCCATCAAATTGTTTTCGTTACTAGATTAGTAAAAAAAGCAGGTCACACAGGTCATATCTATATTGCAAGTAAGACAACAGTCTAATATTGATGCCTTGTATAGTTTTGAAATAAAATCCACCACTAAATATAACCACTGTTTCGAAGGATGGTGAAAAAGTTAAAAGGCATCATCTATAAGCACTGCTAAGAGAATGTGACCAAAGTTTAGGGAATGCGTTGTGGTATGAAGCTTCTCAAAATGATGAATGGTGATACCAATCTACAATGAAATATATCGGTTGTTACCAAAATAAACAAGAAAGGTTTAAAGGACTTGTAATTAAACTCCCTGCAACAGATCTCGACCAGTTTTGAAAGTAAAGATGCTAATATTTAGGAAAAGAATCTTTCATATTTATGAACATTATGCAGTTAGATAAAAAAAAGTCCAATGTAGCAAATCCTTCTTCTCAGGTACAACTCAAAATAATTTACAACAGTATACATTCAGGCACAAACCTCTTTCAAAATGTAACTATTACTAAATTAAAAATGAAAGATGTTTTACAATTTACGTTTTTGTAACAAACTGGGGACAAGAAACCAGTCAAATGACTTTTTAGCTCACTCTCCTTATTTCAGTTATAGAGAATTTAAAGAAATGTTGACAGTGTACGATTTCTAATAACTTGGATATCTTAACCAACTATTTTGTATTGGATTGTTAGGCAAATGTTAGGCACATTCGCGATTCGAGTCCATTTGTATTCCACTTATATAGTGTAAGATGTATGTGTTGTTAATGTGTGGTAGGTTCTGTATTGCGTCTCTGCATCTATTTTGCAGGTTAATACATGGAACCTATGTATAAATAGATTTCTTTACTTCTATATTATCGCAATCGTACATTCAGAAAGGTACATACAACATTAAGGTTAATGTTTAACCTTTTAGCTTTATTGTTTTGCAGGTTGGAGTGATCATCAATTGAAATCTGGGGTACACCAAGCGGCAAGAACATAATCTTCAGACACGTTGTGTTTTGTAAAATAGTTATGCTTTACTTTGTTTCTCGCATATTCTTATTATATGTATGTAAGAATGAATATATGCATGCTGTTCTTCATTTATCTGGGTGATTTCAGTCGGCGTCATGTCATCCCAACCTTATGTAGAACATTCCCAGTAAGGAGAATGCGTTAATATACATGAAAAACATAAACAAGATAAAAAAAGAGTCTGAACATAAAGAAGTTGAACGGAAAGTATGAAACTCGAAATAGAGAGGCCAAAAAGAAGAATGAAAAATAAACAACTATAATAATTTTTAAAATAAATAATTTAAAAATCAAGTAATTACGTGGACATTAGTCTAAATGCACATGCTTGCTGATATCCAGATCAATTCAATATTTTTTCTATTTTTGGTATTGAAATTTATATTATTATTATCATTATGTGTATTATTATCATTATTATTAGTATTATTATTTTATTAATATGACTATGATTATGATTTTTGTAATATTGTTTTTCATTATTATTTGTATTATTATTAATAATGTTATTATTTGTATTATTATCGTTATTATTAATGACGTCACATACAGCATTCCTGATATTTTGCTACTTTATATCATCATGCAATATCTAGAAAAGATTTATTTTGTGCAAATGTAAATACATGTAAATGCAATTATCTATTACATAAATATAATACTGCCCTAAAAGTAAAATAATACATGTAGCTTGAGATCCAATTTTTCTCACATACCCGACAGACAAATTAAGTTGTTTTCCTAATCTTACTTTTCTTATCTCAGTCTAGTAATCTCAAACCAGTTGTCCCAATCATGGTGTCCACGCGCTCAGAACTACTTTGAACAAAATAAACTCTTCTGCTGTTCCTGAAGTAGTTGTTCTTAAGTTAAACAACAACAACAACAACAACAATATAGTACATTAGGGTCGATTCATCTTTGAGAACACACCATGCAAAACATTTAAATAAAGACAAATTTACACATATGTATACTAGTTCGACGTTTTCATATTATTCTAGTTAGTTCCAACAATCATGGTCTATTTTAACCTATATGGAGGCCAATCTTTCTACATTTTCATATAAGACCCATTAGAAACATTTAATGCAGCTGACCTGAAAATTGACAGACATGATAAAAAACTCAATGCTGTGCGAAATAAACTATGACAAAAACACACAAAGAATCCGTGAACTTGAACGTTGAGCACATTGTTATCCGCTAGGATCCATATTTGGTGTGTCTTTCACACAGGGAGTATACATTTTCAAAATCAGATCTGACGAAATAAAAATATGAATTATTTACTGTTAATTTCATATAACATCCATATATTAAATGTGATAATACCTCATTAATATACGACGTTTTTATTGTTATTTGTCTTTTGCACACGCGTATAAACTGTGCACGTTGGATGGAACGGTTACACCACAGGCTTGAGTAACATATTTGTATTCATACGATGTATGTAAACATTGCAAAGTGAACACTAATGAAAAGTTTTTTTTCACTTTCACTTGTTTGTGACTACGAGAAAGAAAAGAAACCATTATATATAGGGTTTATGGGGTGTCCCTGGACGGATAACTCCTCTCGTTGCGGGAAACAGTCGCTTTCCGGTGCTAACTTGGCCACCTTTGATCCCCACTAGGCACTCAGGTCCCACCTATGGCTTCAAGAAGCTCTCGGAAAATGTCCTCGACTGGCTGGCTAAACCAGGCTGAGGATAGCCGACGGGTCTTAAACCTTCGGTGAGTGAGGCTCTGTCTAGCATGTAAAGACTGGATTCGTCAGCCTGTACAGAAGAATATACAGCGGATCAATGGGCAGAAAGGCAATTCCCAGCAAAGCGCAGTGGAACGATAAAACCTACTCGATAATCTTAGGACGTCCTGGTCATCCACTGCAATCAACGCCGTGTCAGGCCGTCGCTGTGTTGTCACCGCGGAGCTCAGATGGTTTTGAGAGAGAGAGAGAGAGAGAGAGAGAGAGAGAGAGAGAGAGAGAGAGAGAGAGAGAGAGAGAGAATGACGTCGTGGAACTTCGCAATACATCCGCACTTGAAACAAAGTCACCACGCAAATCTTTCTTGTCATCTACTAATCCCATTTCGTAACCACCAAAAGTTCTGTGACGACAAGCAACGCGACGAAGCTGCAGGTGTTGGTACACTGGCAGCCATAGCCGCATATCTGCACACAGGCAGCTCAGGCCATTGGTCTTCATGACTGATACTGCAGCAATGGAGTCCGGCATTCCCCTGAGCGACTGAGCAACCCTTTATATGAATGCACTGATCACCTTACTGGGATGAGATAGGGTTTAGAAATGGTACCCTAAAAACATTGCCTGCTCTAAATTTCCCCAGCCAGCATATCGCGGCTGGCTGGAACCCTACTTCAGCGTTCAAAATACAAAGGAGAAAACGAGGATTGTTTCTCAACCTGGACACTGCTGACGTTGAGCTAGACCCGGATTGCAAGAGAAGGCGAATTCTGTGAAAGGGGCCCTGGATACTAGGAGCGGCCAATCTTACGCCTGCCTACACGTGACAGGTCGTCATTGATGCACTCTTGCATTAAACACTGGCACCTCATCGATTACGTCGTTGTCAGGAAGTGGGACAGGCAGGATGTGTGTGTGACTAACTCATCATGCAGTGCTGACTGAACAGCCTCATTACCACCAAGCTCAACACCCGCATTCAACCCAAAAGATGCACATTAAAAAAGGTTAATCAACGGCTAAATAACATGAAGCTGAAATGCACCAAAAGCAATTGGTCCTCATGAATGCTCTGAAAAAACGTATGTAATCCATCCCTGTCGACATTCAGAATGTAGAGATAGACTGGTCGGCATTCAGAGAGCATTTCTACAGCACATCTTCAGAAATCCTAGGACCCTCAACCAGAAAGCATCATGACTCGTTTAATAAGAACTGCGACGCGATCAAACAGGTGCCAGACGAGTAACACCGTCTCCTTCAAACCTACCTCAACAACCCCAAGCCCACCTCTAGGAAAGATACGTGCGTACAACAATACACTCAGAACATGACAACAGAAAGCTAAATGTGAGACAGATGGACCAGCAACAAAGCTTATGAGATCAAGTGATACATAGACCAACATGACATTAAGTCATTCTACAATGTACTGCAAGAAGTGTATATACTTTTATTCTCTGGATCATCTCCCTTTTCAGCGCAGACGTGAATTACTGAAGAGAAGTTTCTTCAACGATTGGTGAATAGCCCTTACCCATCAACGAGGAGGTGATCAGTGGTTTCTCGCAATTACCCATCAACGTAGCACTGGCCCTCCAAACTTGCTTGATACACCCAAAGCGATACGTCTGCTCTCCTGTTGTAAAGCACCTGGTTCATACTTCATCCCAGCTTAATTCTACAAATAAGAGATGAAAGCCATGATAAATAAAGGCTACACCAACTGTCT
The DNA here is from genome assembly GCA_029339505.1 of Unio delphinus. NCBI lineage: Eukaryota > Metazoa > Mollusca > Bivalvia > Unionida > Unionidae > Unio > Unio delphinus. Next base: position 402,188 of record JAQISU010000303.1, on the reverse strand, counting down.
TTACTGCTGTGGTAGCAAGAAACAATACCGCTGGAATTCAAAAACGTTTCCATAATAACAATGTATAAAAAAATACACAAATGGGCTGAATCAGTCAAGGATACTGTTGCTACAATAAAATATGTGGCTGAGCTAGGAAAAACATTAAAATTCCCCCAAACCGTAGCAACAATAACAGGGGAAGTATTATACGAATCGAAATATAAATCAATAGGAGCTCCAATAAATATTACTGATCATAATGCGCACGCGTTGGAATAACGCAGTAACAATATTTCCACGAGATCTAATTGTGAGATATTATCCGCAGGTGACAGGATAATGTTTGATTTTATTTACAAGTTCAGTAAAAACTATTCTGTGTCAGTATGGTTATTTCAGAGTTTTGAAGACGAAGAATGTAAATTTGATCAGTTTGTAAGAACTAACGTAAAAATATATCGTACAGAATCTCTTCCCAGCGCGATGAGAAAACTCGCTGAATTTTTTAAAGGAATAATACCGAGAAATTACTAACAAACTGTTTTACAGTCCTGTCAGTTGCAGCTATATTCGCCAGAGAAAGTAATCTATGGAAGCCAACACGATTAGAATTTCTATCAGATGTTAAAGCTAGTTGTGTCGAATACTGACCAGGCGGATTGTGGAATACCAGATATGATTCTAAATTTTTTTGTGTGATTGATATGGTTGCGTGTTATCCAGGAAGTTTCCTCGGGTATGGAGAGTGTGCTGGGTATTTTAAACGATTTGGACATCACACGAACGAGATGACACGAGTTGCGATTAATGGACCACTCCCGACTTTGAACTAACCGTGTAATATCAATTGAAATCCTTAAAGGACTCAATTAGATTTGTTATGTTTGGTTTGGTCGACATTTCTCTGGAAAATACTGGGCACTAATAGTGTTATTACGATATATGATTGATTGTAAAATATTGATATCGCTGATTGTCGGTGAGGCAATTATATCATATCGAGCGCAGACTGAGGTTTGGTTACCACAACCTGATCCTGATGAAGATAGTCTCGATAAAATTAATAACGATTATACGGAAAATTGTCCTTATCTCACCGACGACTATATTGTTATTGGCTTGTACCAAGCTGCCGTAGCTTGCGAACTGAATCAGTTGTATCATTAAAACACCGTACTTGATTGAAAACCAAAATTATGGGACAAAATATAATACTAAACATATTTAATCACCGATATTAGCTTTCATCACGATCATAAACTGAAATCAGAGAAAATTGATCGCTGAATGCAAACCAAAAATTAAGGGACAAGGTGAAATATGGGTATAGCGTCTGTTACTCAACCGATTTGAAAGCGTGCCATGGCCACAATATTAAATCTTTAATATTGAAGAAACAAAATACAAATAGGGAAATTTTATCAAGTAAATAAATTTATAATTGTTAAATGGTTTTGTTTCGAGATGGCTGTTTTCTGATGGCTGTCATATGTTACTACTTTATGATGATTTTACAACTACCGCAACATAGTTAACTGTACCAATATTATGTTAAGGAAATGTTGGCTATGTGTTACACGAAAACAGTCCTTAATTAGACAAGAGAAAAGTTTATTGATGCATTATAAGAAGGAAACAAAATAGGTACAAAGTCTCGGTCCTAAGCTATTGTAATGGTTTGGGACTTCTTCAGTCATCAGCGTTTGGTACGTGTTCACGTTGAATTATTATAATATCCGATCAGTGGGGCCCCCGAAAGTCTAGATATTCCGAGGTGACGTTTAATGTCAAGACATCTGAAGTTATCGTGACATTACTGCCGCAAATGGAGAAAGAGAGAGCCTGTAGTAACTTATCAAAGTAAATAAAAACAAATAAGACTTGTCTTTGCTTTATGAAATATGAAATCTAATAAATTAACTCCAGCCACCCTACAGTTTAAGTGTATGATTCTTTGATAGAAAACACATTTAAAGATTTAAATCAACGACACATTACATTTGTCTTGTTTTTTTAAACTATGATTTAAGAGTCACACTGAAAATAACCTCAGAAAACGGACAAAACGCTTGGAGTGCAACAATACGCCCTGAACTGTATTGCGATTTGTTGCGATATACTAAACCCATATTTCAATACATAGCATATATATATATATATATATATATATATATATATATATATATATATATATATATATATATATATATATATATATATATATATATATACACAACCCCTTTCAACACACAACCTCTTTCAACGCTTTCATTCATATAGTATTGTGTAAAAGTAGGAATTGCATAATCAAATGTCACATTAAATATGACTTTGTTCGTCATTGAAAAGATTTACTGAGGGTTTATGTTCATTCACAAAAGAATGTTATGCACATATGGTATGAATAAAAGAAAGCAAGCAAAGAAACAACAATGACAGATTCAGTTTTGATAAATCTGTTCTGGAAAGGTATTGGAACTTGCAACACCTACCTTGACACCTAGTACTTTCTTAATTAGAACTTCATTTTCAGATGAAGTGCCACAACTCAATGATCCCAAAGGAACACCAAAATAGCAACAAAGTAACAAAATACAATAATTTTTAACTACCCTAAGAGATATGACCAGGGGATGGATGTACATAAATATGGGACTAAATATCTGTTTATAGGGCATATTCTGTCACTAAGAGAGGTTTCTTGCAAAAACTCAATTTCTCAATAAATTCCACTAATACTTTGGTGATGTTCAACATTATGCGAGTCTCGAAGATCTCTGGTCTACATAACGATACACTAAAGCCCCCAGTCGTCATTTAAGATCGAAGCAGTAATATTTATATGTTTCGGTGGCTCTACTGGTCCTGCCAGATCTGTTTAGTGCTTCAAGCAAGACCATACAACTTGTTGAATCATGTCTCTGCAAGCCTTATATAATCCAGGCACTAGCGTGTCGTGGACGTACCTGCACGACGGTAATTCATATCTCAGGTCTAAGACCCTAAGCATTTCTTTGTAACCATGCTTTGCGACAACACTGAAAGATTGCAGATGGCACTTGTTATATTCTTATGTCGAACACTTGCTCGTTCCACCAGTATAAAGTACTTCACTACTGCATTTCTTGCATCTTCAATTTCGCCACAAATCTTTCTTTTTTGGTAAACTAAAACATTCTGAAACTGCAATATTTGGCTATTTAGATAGGGGTAATTTCAAAATCAATTTTTAGAAACGAACTTCTGAAAATTAAAATTCAGGTATACACACCTGTCAACTAATTTGAAAAATGAACCGACGTTAATCAATATTTGCAGACAACAAAGGAAGCTTACTTGACGTAAGCACTTTGATCTTTTCAGACGATAAATCACATGCGGCGCTGTTTGTTTAAATATGTTGCTCTCTTCTTAATTTCTGAAGCTAAATATCAGTCATAATAGTAAATGGTACATACCCTGTTGTATGTACATTATAGATATTGTATAAAAAATAAATTATTTAGAGATATTTATATATTTATGAGTAAGTACTCATTAGTACTGTTAATTTAGTACTATTACGAACTGGGCATAAATACCTGAGACAAAAACGTTTATAAGTTATTATTTATAATGGAACAAAATATCCCTTTTTTACTTTCCATCTCCAAATTAAACTTTGCGCGAATAATGGCCACGCAGCTCATTTGAAAATGTAGCGCGACAGTTTCAAAATTGCAAAATTCCTTTTGGAAGCAAATAAATATGCCGCGCAGCAGTTTCAAACATCGCGCACACAGGAAAAATATTATAGGATACACAGTACTAATGATAAGGAAAAATGGGAATGTATGTTATGTTTTAGGAAAAAGAATATTTTGAGAACTTTTTCTAGTTGTATGTGAAAAAAAAATAGAAACATTGTTTTATTGATGGAATGTCAGTCGTTTAACAGTCTTGAGTTTGGAACACTCATAACTATATTCAGCACCTGATTATTTGGTGCGGAATTGAAAGCACATTTTTTAAACACACTAAAAAATGTCAAGTTATTGAATTTTAATTATCATGGTGTTTGTGATCTTAATAAGTACCGATATTCTACGGACAGCCGCAGCACCAAGTCTCCACATATGGAAATGCAATTAACTTTACTATAAAGGCAATCATATGGTTATATTTGTGGATACAAAGCACAATTAGTACATTTTGTAAACCACATAGCGACTGTCAGTGGATATTAAACATATATTCAGATATACCAACTATTGCCAAGAAAGGGGAGGGGGAACATTGTGTAGATTGGACTATGTTAGGTGAGTGGTCTGCACTTTGGTTTACATCTAAGTAACACATATATAACATGTATACAATTTATCAGTCATAGAGTAATTATAGTAGGCAATATGTTATTTCTTAGATGTGTTTTCACACATAATGCTTCAGACATGATCACTTAGGTCTCTTCCACCATGCTTAATGGTGAAGATCTCGAATGAGTCTGCATTCCACTAATTTGTTTCAGTGAATGTTTTGAAAGTTCATAGTTTGCATTATGATGGACTTATGTCTACTTTACTTTACTTTTAAATGTTTTGCTTTCTGGGAGGAATTTTGGTAATGTTTATCATTAACATCTCGTATGTATTCTCATTCTCTAATAATACATATCAATGGTCACCTTGACCTTTTACTCCTTAATTACACCATGCTTGATGTTGATGATCTCTAATGACTCTGCATGACCCTTTACTCCTTTATTAAATAATTTGACAGGGCTGGTAATATATTTCAGCATTAAATTAAAGAGCAATAAACGGTGATAATTAAAACGGCTATTCTTATTAGACAGCTTTATTTTTAATATTTTTTTCTGATTTGCTTAAATAAAGCTCAAATATTTAAATGTTGCCTGAAACGCATCAGTTCTCTTTTGGTAAACATGAACTTGCAATATAATTTAATATTCACTAATGTAATTGTTGACAAGCAGAACTATGCACATTGCTTACTTACGTATTGAACTACTACTGTTCTTAGGGTTGTCAAGAACATCAAGGGTAGATAGGAAACACGGTACTAATGATAAGGAAAAATGGGAACCAGCCTGTACATGGGTGAACATAAATTAGAGTATATATGGGTTTGGCTGACCAGGATTGGTTAATAATGTATGTTATATTTTAAGAAAAACATATTTATATAACTTATTATAGTTGCATGTGAAAAAGTTAGAGACATTGTTTTATTGATGGAATGTGAGTCATTAAGCAGTCTTGAGTTTGAAAGACTCATTACTAACATTAGGGGTGGTTTAAAGCGCTCTCCGGTACGGATCACTGCCATCTCACCTCTGTCTGCGTGGGTTCGAATCTCAGATTCAGTCAATGTGGGTATGTGAGAAAGCTTGCCGATAGCTTCTCGTTTGTCGGAGTTTCTTTCTGGGGATTTTCCCGGGTTGTTCCTCCGCCATTAATACTGGCTGCCATGTGTGCTGAAAAATGTCGTGAAACCCTACGACAAGAGCGCAAACAACAACTACTAACGTTAGCACATGACTCTTTGGTGCAGAATTGAACGCACATATTTCCAACGCATGCATATCCAGAAAATGCCGCTGCTCATATCATTTCCTTTACATAGAAACTGACATCCAGGATTCGTCTATACTGATAAATATGGGTTTGATCATGCGGTTCAAAAATTTTAAGTTTTTGAATTTTGAATATCATGGTGTTTACACAGGTTTCCTTTGGAAACAGAATTAGTACAGCGAGTCCTAGAAGGAAGGTTGGTTCACGGTCGAGTCATATAAAAGACCTTCAAAACTGATACTAACAGCTGCCTCGCTTGGCGCTCAGCATTAAGAGGTTAATATTAGGACTGGTCGACCTGGTGTTAGCATAATGTGACTGGGTGGGATATCATGCTACATATATGCGACATTATGCCCCAGTGCTAGGCATCACTATGAACTGCCACACTGCAGACATCGTAGCGATATTACTGAAAATATGTTAACGCTACGTCAAACAACATCCTATTCACACACACACACACACACAAACACACACACACACACACACACACACACACACACACACACACACACACGCACCCAACCAAAGTTCATTTTGTTCCTTGTTCTGGACGAGAGAGAGAGAGAGAGAGAGAGAGAGAGAGAGAGAGAGAGAGAGAGAGAGAGAGAGAGAGAGAGAGAGAGAGAGAGAGAGAGAGAGAGAGAGAGAGAGAGAGAATGTGTGTGTGTGTACGCATTCACCATGAATTGAGATATAACTAAATAAATAACAGTCGCTCTCTACGTATAACTGGAAAGTAGGATAATGGAAAAGAGAGCCGACCGACCTGAAATACCTGGAGGACACCATATATTGGGATATGAACGTATATATAGCATGTCTAATATTGGAATAGATATATAAATAAACTTGCATTGTCCATACTTATCTTAAACTTCCATTAACAGTCCGGTTATAACGTGCAATATGAGTAAAGGTGATATACCTCATTAAATACCAGGTGTGTAACAATTAACGTGTTAGAACACAAAGAAATTAAATGTTCGAACGAATCTTCACAACCTAATAAAACTTGACAGACACGTAGTGGTGGAGCGTTTTTCGTACTTAAGCTACACTTACTACGATATGACACTGCTTGGAATCATCCATAACTTAGAATGGAGGAGAGAAAATAGAACTTCTTAAGAAACCCATTTCATTCGCCTGCTGAGAACACCTATATCCAGCGGTTTAAGCAAACAAGACTTCACACGAATCGATGCTCTTACATAGTAAACGAGAACGTTCTTTCAGCAGTGACCAGAATACTCACATTTTACTGCCATTTTCAAACACATGATCAAAACGTTCGAAATATAAAAAGTGCATGTAATTTTAGTTTGTTGTATTTTAGTTTATTACTAGAAAAGACTAGCCCTTAAGAACAAATCTTGAACAAGTTTTAAGTAATCACCTTTCATTAAAATACTATATCCGAAATGAAAAACAAATTGGACACGTGTCGACAAGCCTACAAATGGTGCATGATATTTCACTACTGGCATTCTTGATTTTGACTAATTATATTCTTTCGTTTTTACCACGCTCCGTCTCGCACACCTTCACCTAATATTTATGGTAACACGTAGCGCTGTAATACACCAAATACATACATAACTGACAGTTGATATATAGTTTTCAGAATGCACAAATATATCTTTCACATGACTCCATTTCTTTAGAAACAGTTTCATTACATGTTTACCATTTTGTTGCTTTAATAAATTCTAAATTATAGGGCTAATCAATGCAGAATGAAAGATACAAAAACTGAGTTTCTGCAGAATAATTTTATTTTTGTAAAATACGTATTTGACTGTAACACAAATTTGTTGAGACATATATTTTTCATGTCATTGTCATAATCTCTTGCATTGCTTGAAACATTTCGTTTTAATATATATATATATATATATATATATATATATATATATATATATATATATATACTTACTTCTTAATCATCGTCGTGACAGAAGTAATGTTTTTTCATCAGTATAACTTTATTTTATTGCAGGATGCTAATCCGATCCTGAAGGGTACCAGTCTGTAACAGAATTGTTACCGAGAGGAGGGTGGATTAAATGAACAATACAAACACAATTTGTGAAAGAAAATATAAATTTATGTAATAAATTGTAAATGAAAAAAATACAGATGTAACAACACAATAATTCATGCACTCAACCCACAATTACACTCACAACCATTCACAATACATGAATAAATTAAATAACAATACAAAAGGAATCTCAGATGTAAAGGGATCTCTTGGATTATACACAGATCCAAGAATCCTTTACGAAAGTTAAATAAATGCAAGAATGATTTACGAAAAAAAATAAACACAAACGACAAACTATCTATCGCACGATGGATTGCGATAACTAGCACGATCATATACTTGTATTGAATCAAGTTGCTAGCTTTTATTGATATCTATGTGATCACTTGAAATATTATTGCGATCTGACATAAGCATGCAAATACAACAATGTATTAAATTATATTATAATTTCAATACACCTATGTGTCTCCCCTGTATAACCGCACGATTCAGCAACAGTTGAATCGTCTCCCAGTTTCCCCGAGAACCGAGGGTTGACCAATACTATTATCGGACGTTTCCCTACACGGATCCACCACAGTTATACGTTCAGACAGCATACAACATCTACCCGAACCAACGGTTCCTCACTCCCCTAGATGTCAACCCGGACGTTTTACAACTCTAAGACAGCTCCGACACTCGGACTTCTAGCTTTCCGGATATTTACACGTTACACAGATATTGACGAACAGACAGTTCGACACACAGACAGATACTTCAATTCCGTTTGCACAAATTAACGGCACAAGCACATTCAGATATTTATACAGAGATGTTCCAGAACAAACAATAGATGTCCCACAACAAATCAAACGATATCAAAGACGTTTATCAAAAGATGGTATCAGATGTGTTTAACAGCTACGGTATCAACGATGTTATTAGCAGCTACGGTATCAACGATGCTATTAGCAGCTACGGTATCAACGATGTTATTAGCAGCTACGGTATCAACGATGTTATTAGCAGCTACGGTACCAGAAACAATGTAACAACTATGTTAGCAGCTACGGTATCAGAGACGGTATCAACGATGTTATTAGATGCGCTATCAGTGATGAACTTCTACGGTATCAACGACGGAATCAGCTGGAATCAGACTGAATCAGCTATAATAAACAAAACCAGACTAATAATAGTTGTCTCAAAAATAATCTAAGCCGTAGATTACGATATTGTATTTATAGTCTAAAAGTGACTAGTAATTCCAAATATTCCACGTTCATTGCAATAAAGGCATCATTATACGAAATGATAATCTGAATAAAATTCACAATAAAACGAAATGTAATTTTAACACTCACCCCTTTGGCTGGAGATTTGCAAGACGAGGTTATCTATCCTTCGATTAGATATTTGGGTTCCCGTAAATAATAATGAGAAATCCATCGCCTTATATACTCTCAATAGGTGAACATAAATCACATCGAGCTTGACGTGCACCACGTACAACGAGTATTTCGGATTTCATGTAAATTACAAATTGGCACATGCAAATCGTTACACGCCACTTAATCACCCCAGGTAATGCGTGTACGACGAAATCAAGAAAAATGGTGAGTTTCGTTTGCAATTGAAGAACAACAAAAATCAGTTCAAATTTTCGCCTAATTCTGTGACAATACCTCCCCCCTAAGAATAAAAATGTACACATTTTTAAAACTAACACAGAATAGAAGAAAAATAACTATTGATGATATCTTACAACATTTACACTGGTTATACTACAAACTGGATTTTATTACTGGGCAAATTCATACAAATTTCCCATCATGCCCTACTCAAGTAGTCTGCGCCTATATTTTCAACTCCCCTTATTGCTTCTACACGGAAACGATAAGGTTGTAGTGTTAGCGCCCAACGCATCAACCGAGCGTTAGCGACCTTGGCCTTGTTCAAATACAGTAGGGGTTGGTGATCAGTCTCAAGAACGAAATCTCTCCCAAATAGATATGCGTGATACTTCCCAATTCCCCATACTACGGCCAAACATTCCTTTTCTATAACGGAATAATTTTTCTCCCTGGGTAGCAATTTTCTACTCGAGTAAGCTACGGGTAACTTACTGTCGTCCTGCTCTTGCAGTAAAACTGCCCCCAACCCAGTTTCAGAAGCGTCTGTTCTTAGAATAAAGGGTTTGCTGACATCCGGCAATTTCAATATAGGTGCACTAACCAGTTTCTCTTTCAGAGTACAAAATGCTTTATCTTGTGGCGGTCCCCATTCAACCTTGTTTGGTTGCCCCTTCTTGGTCAAATCAGACAGCGGGCTAGCAATGGCTGCAAAGTTCGGTATAAACTTTCTGTAAAAACCTACTAGACCTAGAAATGATCTTACCTGTGTTTTATTGGTTGGCTTTGGTGCGTCTCTAATTGCTTCAACTTGCTTGGGATGAGGTTTTAACTGACCCATACCGCTGACCCTATGACCCAAACAATCTAAATCTGTATAACCAATACTGCATTTAGTGGGTCTCACTGTAAGGTTCGCTTTGCGGAGTCTATTGAAGAGCTCGCTCAGGACGGACACGTGCTCACTCCAAGTATTCGTGTACACGAATATGTCGTCTACAAAGCTATCAACGTTTGTTAAACCTTTCAGCAACTTTCGCATCAAACGACAACAAGTGGCGCTGGCTCCAACTAACCCGAAAGGCATCACTTTGAATTGATACAATCCTTTCTGGGTCGCAAATGCCGTCAAAGTTCGGGACTCTGGGACAATGGGAACCTGCCAATATCCCTTGGACAGATCCAATTTGGAAATCCATCGGTTTCCCGACAACTTTGCAAATAGACCCTCCATATCTGGCATTGGTTCTGCATCGAACACAGTGATTTTATTCAACTGCCGAAAATCGATACAGAATCGGTTCGTCCCGTCCTTTTTCCTTACTAACACTACTAGAGACGAATATGGTGAGTTGGAGGGTTCAATCACCCCCAGATCCAACATTTTACTCACCTCTTCGTCCACAGCTTCACGTGCGTTGTATGGCACCGGATATCCCTTGATTCGAATAGGGTCAGACGTATTCAGTTTAATTTTGAGGTCCAACAAAGTTGTACAACCTGGTCTATCTGTGAATACATACGAGTGTTTAGCCAAGAGCGCATTAATCTGTTGACGCTGGTCTTTCGTCAACTCCGCACTCACATCGACTTTATCTATCCCCTCCCCCGCAACTCCCAAGGGACATTCAAGGGAACTCTCTATATTCGAATCAGCTTCATCATCGTCAACGACTGCCGTACAAACGACATTTAAGACCCCCTTTCCAACATTGTCGCTCTGTCTCTTAATATATAACTTGAGCATGTTCGCATGGAATGTTTTTACATTACCGTCCATGTCAATTTTATAGTCCATGTCACCTTTTACTTCTTTAACTTCATATGGACCTTTCCACTGGACTAATAACTTATTCGAACTCGTTGGAAGAAGCAATAGCACCTGATCTCCCACAAGAAATTTCCTATTACGCGCTCTGCGGTTGTAATACTTGGCATATCTGCGCCCCGATTTAATCAATTCGTCACGTGCCATCTGGCATGTACTCTCAAGTTTATTTCTTAGATCTAACACGTACTGGTAAGTCGTTTTTATTTCCTCGTTCGAGACATCACCAGTCCATAGTTCGCGTAGTATCCGCATCGGGCCTCGAACCGTTCTACCATACAACAGTTCAAAGGGTGAGAACCCTAAACTTTCCTGCGGTACTTCACGGTACGCGAACAGAACAGCGTTTAAATAACGGTCCCAGTCTTGCGGACGTTCCGCGCACATCTTTCGCAGCATGCTTTTCAGGGTACCATTAAACTTCTCTACCAGTCCATTGCACATCGGATGGTATGGGGTAGTGTTTAGCTGTTTGATGGATAACAGCCTACTTATTTCACCCATGAGGTCAGAGGTGAATTGGGCACCACAATCAGTGAGGATTTCCTCTGGCACCCCTACCCTACTGAAGATATCAACTAATGCTTCAGCTACCCTTTCCGTTTCAATAGTTGGTAACGCTACGGCTTCAGGGTATCTGGTTGCGTAGTCAACCAGAGTAAGTATGTACCGATTCTTTCTTTCGGTAACTGGGTGTATTGGTCCTACAATATCTACTGCCACTCTTTTAAACGGTGTATCTATTAATGGCATTTGTCCTAAGGGCACCCTTGTGACCCTTCCCTTACAAACGGTTTTCTGACATACGTCGCACGACCTACAGAACCGTGTGACATCGCCATTAACACCTGGCCAGTAGAATTCAGCGACTACCCTGCTAGTGGTCTTAGCCTTACCTAGGTGTCCTGCCATGCTTGACTCATGCGCCACCCTAAGTACTTGAGATCTATATCTCTGGGGTACGACCACTTGCCAATACTTCTTACCCTCCCGAGCGCTAAACTCCCTATGAATTAATCCGTTCTTGCGTACGAATCTAGAGCTACCCCCACGCTTGCAATGTTTAATCGCGCCGGACGTGATTTTCTCAACAATTGTTCTGATGGATTCATCACGATCTTGCTCTTGTTTGAAATCATCACGGGAAATTCCTGAGATCGATTCAGGGACTATTAATTTATGAAACGCGGTTTTCTCTCGCCGTGTTTGCGCTCGCGTTTCGACTGCCTGAGCCAAAGGTATTTTAAAATCGGCCATGGTTGGAAGACGGGAACCTTCAACATTACCGATCGTCAGATCGTAAATAGGATTGTCCATACAAAGGGCATCAACAGTTCCCGTTAAGAAAGGTGTTTTTACTGTGATCCTTGCTACGGGAATGCGACCTATCGTCTGATCAAGTAACATACATGGGGATTCCCACCCGAGCATTTGGTTATCCTGCACGAGACTACGTTTGATCACTACGCCCGTACAACCAGTGTCACGCAATACCACGACTTCTCGACCGTTGACAAACCCTCTCGCGGTTGGTACACGCGCTTCAGGAAATAAACACGTGCCAAGCGAATGAATACAAGGTTCTACCTGTACGATGTTATCAGTTATACCTTTACTTTGTATAGCCACTGCTACCTTATGTATAAGTGCCTTTCTTTTAGGACAGTCTTTTTGAACATGACCCAATGCATTACACAAGAAACACCGCACACGCTGAAAAAACTGGATTCCCAACTGACCTTTTTACCTCAGCTGATTTTACCGGCTCCCTAGGCATAGGTCTTACAGACTGGTTTCCAGACTTAAAATCTTTTAAAACCACGTTCTGGGTTCCCCCATGAGCTTCGGCAAATAAATCGGCTTGCTTAGCCATATCTTTTACGTTCGTGAAGACTTTCTCCTTCAGAAATTGATCTAATTCTCGCCCAACTGTATTAAATAATTGATCTCTGAGCAAGAAATCAGTCAACCCTTCAAACGTTTTCACCGCTTTGCCGCATTCAATCCACCGCTCAAAATAGTTCGCAATTCTGACGGTGAACTGACCAAAGGTTTCTCCCTTATCGGGCTTGCTATACCTGAACTTTTTTCGAAAACCTTGTTCAGTGAGCTCGTACCTTTTGAGAAGTGCTTCCTTTAGGACGTCGTACTTAAACACATCGTCCCTAGGAAGTCGCGAGTATACATCCAGTGCTTTACCTTTTAATAAAGCACTCAGATGCAGCGCCCAGTCATTTTGACTCCACTTCTGGTTTTCGGCATACCGCTCATACCGATGAAGATAACTATCTATGTTATCTTTTTCATCGTCAAAGGGAGGTAATTTGGGGCCCCTTAATTTGCTAAAGGCAGAATCGTGTTCTCTTCCAGATGTCGCTAATTCTACCTTACGCTCATGATCCCGTTGTTTTGCTTTCTCATCTAACTCTATTCGCTTTTGCTCCGCTTCCATTTCCCATCCTATCCTATCCTTTTCGGCCTGCTTCTCTAATTCTATCTTTTCCCTCTCAAATTCTATCTTTTCCCTTTCGGCCTGCTTCTCTAATTCTATCTTTTCCCTTTCGGCCTGCTTCTCTAATTCTATCTTTTCCCTTTCGGCCTGCTTCTCTAATTCTATCTTTTCCCTTTCGAAGGCCCATTTCCTATCTTCGGATTCCCTTTCTAATTCCCTTGCTCTTACCCTTTCGTCCCTTTCCCGGGCTTGTTCTTCTTGAATAAATTTCCTTAAGCTTTCACCTTCATATCCAAATTCTTTGCCTAAGGCAACCAAGTCCTTAAGGGATGACATGACAATTGTAATATGAATATAGATATATAACCAAACCAATAATGTAAACACGTTTATACTGGACACACGGACCTAGGTAAACTAAACAAAAATAAACTCCAACTAGAGTATTATCTTAACAGAAGGTCACGCTCAAATATAAACATTAAATGTATACCTTCACAAAAATGATTGACAGTTCACTTAATCCAACGATCCCACTTCTGACACCATTGTAACAGAATTGTTACCGAGAGGAGGGTGGATTAAATGAACAATACAAACACAATTTGTGAAAGAAAATATAAATTTATGTAATAAATTGTAAATGAAAAAAATACAGATGTAACAACACAATAATTCATGCACTCAACCCACAATTACACTCACAACCATTCACAATACAGGAATAAATTAAATAACAATACAAAAGGAATCTCAGATGTAAAGGGATCTCTTGGATTATACACAGATCCAAGAATCCTTTACGAAAGTTAAATAAATGCAAGAATGATTTACGAAAAAAAATAAACACAAACGACAAACTATCTATCGCACGATGGATTGCGATAACTAGCACGATCATATACTTGTATTGAATCAAGTTGCTAGCTTTTATTGATATCTATGTGATCACTTGAAATATTATTGCGATCTGACATAAGCATGCAAATACAACAATGTATTAAATTATATTATAATTTCAATACACCTATGTGTCTCCCCTGTATAACCGCACGATTCAGCAACAGTTGAATCGTCTCCCAGTTTCCCCGAGAACCGAGGGTTGACCAATACTATTATCGGACGTTTCCCTACACGGATCCACCACAGTTATACGTTCAGACAGCATACAACATCTACCCGAACCAACGGTTCCTCACTCCCCTAGATGTCAACCCGGACGTTTTACAACTCTAAGACAGCTCCGACACTCGGACTTCTAGCTTTCCGGATATTTACACGTTACACAGATATTGACGAACAGACAGTTCGACACACAGACAGATACTTCAATTCCGTTTGCACAAATTAACGGCACAAGCACATTCAGATATTTATACAGAGATGTTCCAGAACAAACAATAGATGTCCCACAACAAATCAAACGATATCAAAGACGTTTATCAAAAGATGGTATCAGATGTGTTTAACAGCTACGGTATCAACGATGTTATTAGCAGCTACGGTATCAACGATGCTATTAGCAGCTACGGTATCAACGATGTTATTAGCAGCTACGGTATCAACGATGTTATTAGCAGCTACGGTACCAGAAACAATGTAACAACTATGTTAGCAGCTACGGTATCAGAGACGGTATCAACGATGTTATTAGATGCGCTATCAGTGATGAACTTCTACGGTATCAACGACGGAATCAGCTGGAATCAGACTGAATCAGCTATAATAAACAAAACCAGACTAATAATAGTTGTCTCAAAAATAATCTAAGCCGTAGATTACGATATTGTATTTATAGTCTAAAAGTGACTAGTAATTCCAAATATTCCACGTTCATTGCAATAAAGGCATCATTATACGAAATGATAATCTGAATAAAATTCACAATAAAACGAAATGTAATTTTAACACTCACCCCTTTGGCTGGAGATTTGCAAGACGAGGTTATCTATCCTTCGATTAGATATTTGGGTTCCCGTAAATAATAATGAGAAATCCATCGCCTTATATACTCTCAATAGGTGAACATAAATCACATCGAGCTTGACGTGCACCACGTACAACGAGTATTTCGGATTTCATGTAAATTACAAATTGGCACATGCAAATCGTTACACGCCACTTAATCACCCCAGGTAATGCGTGTACGACGAAATCAAGAAAAATGGTGAGTTTCGTTTGCAATTGAAGAACAACAAAAATCAGTTCAAATTTTCGCCTAATTCTGTGTTACAGTCAAGCTCGTGCTGTCCAATTTATAAGCTGAAACATTTAACTCAATTTGCGTCCGTTTTCTTCTATTTAACTTTTCATTTCAAGTTTATATCCTATTAAAGTACGCCTCATTAAGCTGTTGATTACTTCTATAGGAACACTGTCCAGTGTATTTATTCTTAGAGATTGTATTTCTGACAAAATGCAACCGCATGGTTGCCTTTGCTGACGGAGACCTTGCATGGCGACTAAAACGGATCATAATGTCCGTCAAGTAATTTGTTTGACTTCAGCACATTCTTGTTCATATTTTTTATCTTTCATGCTGTTGGCACTGCGGTAGCTTCGTTTTGGGGGTTAAATTTCGGTTTATGAGTTCAAACGATATGCATAGAATTGTGTATTGTAGCTCAGATTATATACCAAGGGGATGACAACTAAAGCACGTCAAATTAATCACTTTTCAATGACATAACTTGAACGCTATTTCGTGTCTTGGTTTGATGTTTTCATGCAAAGGTCATATAAGGCCAACGATTCTCATTTAGTGATTGTTGAAGTTATCAAGGTACAAAGTCATTTAAATGGAGAAATATAAACCATATAGTTTTAAAATACGATGGATTCTGAATAAACATGACAAAACCTTTTAGGTAGGTATTTTGCAGTCTTAAATGTAATATATTGTTTTACAACTTTAATTAACTTACTAAAATATCAGCCATTCGTGATTTGAAGCCAGACGACAATACTAAAGTCATGGTTTCACTCCAATTTTGCCTTTGTGGCTTTCATGGTTCATAGTTGTATACGGTCTGGAATGTCTTCAAGAGTTTCATATGTTTTTCCTCGACTTAAATGGATATAAATTTACATTTCTTTCGCAAAGGTTTGGAGAATTATATTAGTAATGGCAGCTAAAAGATTTTGTGTGTGTATGTGTGTGTGTCATTGAACTTTTAACTTAGCTGTATTAATGTTCCTGTCATATCGCTATGTTGTCTGCAGTGTGGCAGTTTATAGTGATTTATAGCAGCGGAACATCATGCCGCAGTCACATTATTCTGACACCAGTCGTAACACTCTTAATGCTAAGTGCCAAGCGAGGCAGCTGCTAGTACCCTGGTTCTTTCAGTCTTTAGTATGACTCTGCCGGTTTTCGAAATGGCGATCTCACCTATCCCATGCGAACGCTAGGACTATCTAAGTCACTGAAGCGGTTGCAACTGAAACGAACTGCGCAATTGAAAATAAATCTCAAGACTTGATACCGTTATTTTAGATGGAATATGCTGAGCATTACCCCATGGGTGAGACATGAATGTAAAGAACGTGTTCCAAAAGAATCCATATTTTTGGCCCGCGCTTCTGGACTGGAATGTGCGTATGTTTTTCACAGTCCTGGAAGGAAGAGATGGGAGATTGGATCACGTTTGATCCTTCATCTTAAAGTATGACGTAATACCTAGTATTGTGTCAAATAAAGTAATACATATTACTGTGTCAAAAAGGGGGAATACGAAACAATGACCATGGTAAAATCACTGACAAACTTGATGAAGATTTTGCAAGGATTAATAGTAAGGACACAAGACAAACGAATAGGAGGTTTTATAGATTCAATAGCAGTCAAGATTGGAAAAAAGAAATGATACGAAGAAAACTAATTAAGAGAGGTAAAGAAACAGTACTAAACCTCTTACGTAGAAAATTAACTGATAATGATCATATACTGTTAGACAAACGGCTAAAATTTTGTCACAAACCAGAATGCCATAATAAAATTAAGTTAGCTGAAGAAATTTTTAATTTTTCTAGACGCCTAAAATTAAAAGAAATTTATTTTTTATGATAAAGCATACAACAATTCAGAGAATAAAACGATTTCTTTTCTTTCTAAAAAAATGGGTTATTTTAAGACAGTTAATCTTTTTCACCACCTAGTGGACGTGATTCATATTTAGATTTTAATATTGATGCAATCACAAAAGAGATATTAATTGATAATCATAAAAAGCTATATCATAGTAATAATTCTAAGGACAAAATTAAATCCTTATATAATCTAGCGAATGACGACAGTATAGTTATTAAAAAGGCTGATGAATCAAACACTTATTGTTATGAATCAAGAAGATTATGCTAATGAAGTTGAGCGTCAATTAAATGAAGAAGAATACTAAAAACATATAAACAGTAACCCTTCGATAGAAATTAAATCAACCATTTCAACTTGTATTAATGAGATTGCTAAAAAAATAATACCGTGTATGAAAAATTTGATACTTTCCCTCTCAACATACGTACACCTCAATTCTACATATTACCCAAAACTCATAAAAATCCTGACCATAATTTACCGTTACATTATCCAGGACGACCCATTATATCAGGTAATAATTCATATACTGAAAACCTATCCAAATATATTGATAGTGTTTTACAACCTTTAATGAAATCACTTCCTTCAAATATTAAAGATACTACTGATTTGATTAAAAAGTTGAAGTTTATTCCACAGCTATCTGATAACTCAATCATGGTATGATTAGATGTAACATCACTATATACCAACATTCTGTATGCAGATGGTATTGAAGTGTGTAAATATTTTATTGATAACAATCCTAATAATTGCACACAATCTAGTGAAGATATTTGTAAAATCATAAAACTTATCTTAGAAAACAGTTATTTTCAATTTAATAATATAAATTTCTTACAAATTAATGGGTACGACAATGGGTAGTCCTATGGCTCCGTCAAACGCTTCCCTTTTTATGGGTAAATTAGAAAAAGATTTTCTTCTAAACGATAAGTTTAATCTATCTGTTTGGTTCAGATTTTTAGATTATATATTTATGATCTAGAACCATTCAAAAAAAGAAGAATTGAAAACATTTGTTGATCGCCTAAATCATCTTCATCCGACGATTAAGTTTACTTATACTGCATCTAGTACGCAGGTTTCATTTTTAGATGTAAATGTAATAAAAAATAGTGAAAAAATATAAATAAAAATATCTCTACAAATATTCATATAAAAGAAACTAATATCCAACAATATGTGAAATATTCTTCATGTCATCCCATGTCATGTAAAAACGGTATACCATATAGCCAGGCCAAAAGATACAGACGTATTATTTCAGATGATTGTCAATTACAAACTTTTTTGAACAAATTACGAACTTATTTACAAAATAGAAATTATCCTACATATATAATTGATTCTGCGCTGAACAAAGTCAGAAATCTTACTCAAAATGAATGTTTAAAAATAACAGAATGTAAAATAGAGAGTGATGTAATACCTTTCGCAATACAATAAAATTCTTCATTGCCTAATATAGGTCCTATAATTAATAAATATTATGGTCTCCTAAATTTATTCAATAAAACTAGCGTTCAATCACTTTACAAAACTAAACCAATTCTCGCTTTTAGAAGACCTAAGAACTTGCAAGATTTTTTAATTAGAGCTAAACAGAGAGAAAAAAATAATAATGAAATACACTTTTCGTCATGGAAATGTAACAGAAGCCGGTGCTCTCAATGTGCAAACATAAGAAAAAGTATTTCTTTCAGTAGTGCTAATATAAAAGAGGTATTTTCTCTACGTGTTAACACAAACTGCATATCAACTGGTGTGATTTATTTAATAACCTGTAAAAAATGTAACACGCAATATATTGGACAAACACTTCAACAAGTTTCTAAAAGAATGAATAGTCATCGCTTTTTTTATCAGAAAGTATAGAGATCCTATGTTTTCCTCTAATATTTTAACTCCGTTTAACACCAATAATCACTCTTTACTCGATTTTTCTTTCATGCCAATATATATTGTGCATGGTGACATGAACAGACTCATAAAAGAAACTTATTTGATTCATAAGTTAGATACTTTGTATCCTCATGGACTTAATGCCAGTGCATTATATAAAATTGTGTAATTTAAATTGATATATTGTATATCCTTCATAGCAATATGTATGACTGTTTGTCTGTAGTTTATTTTATTAATTTATGTGTCAAATATGAGGAAAATTAATCTCTTGAGTCACATGACCATTACAAGATCTACAAAATGAGATACTCTTGACATTGTGAGCGCAATACTAAACATCGCCAAATGTAGCGAGTTTCTCTACCAGTATGAAACCAGAAACGAAAAAAATCAACATAAAATTTAGAAGAGATTAACATCAGACAAAATCTTAACAAAGTTTTAAAGAGTATCTACTGAAGATAAAGTCACGTCTGTTCTTAAACATTTTCGGAGAACACAATTGTATTACACATTTGTTTCATTCATAAATATGAACGATTTATTTTGAAACTGACAATTCATGCGTGCAAAGGTATACTGGCTGGCCATGTATTGTATTATCAAGTAACTTTCAAAAAGATTCTTGAAAATTACCCAAGTAGTCAAGGCAAAACTCGTGGAAACGTCTATTAAAAAAGTTCTCCAAAATGTTTTAACTACGGGTATTGTCCTTTTGAACTTATTTGTAATGTTCATCTTAGTGTTGTTCTTAGAATTTCTTTTGTATCTGGAATGTTGACCGTTGTAATTTTGCTTAAAGGTGTTTTGGAATGTTGATGATCATTAAATCAAACGTTGTGCGTGTGTGCGTGTGTGATTTAGATTTGTTACGTAGCTTTAACAATATTTAAGTCATTTCACTAAAATGTCTGCATTATGGCACTTTATAGTGATGGCTATCATTGGGGCATCATGTCGCAGACATGTAGCATGATTTTCCACCCAGTCACTTTATCCTAATCTCTTAATGCTGAGCGCCAAGCGAGGTAGCTGTGTATTCCAGTTTTATAAGTCTTTGGTATAACTCATTCGAGGTTCGAACCCGCGACCTCGAGACGGACGCTCTAACCACTAGTCCACAAACGTTTAAAGTTACTGCCACTATGTTAATTGTTATGTATATAATATATACTTTTATTATATCAGTGTGAGTCCAGATGGTTGCCATGAAAGATGAGAGGACAACAAATGTATCCGACATACAAGCAAATAATAGCAAGACGACATAGAGTGATGAGAGAATAGCCCATAATGTCAGGAGCTTTTATCAAATGAATGATTGAGGACAACTAAATGTCATAACACATGAAAAGGTTTTCAGGTTGACATAATTGTATTAAAGACGAGATATATATTTTTGTTTACTAATGATTAAGTGTTGTAACGGCAATAAAAAATTCTTCGCATATGATACTTTGTGGGGAAGAAACGAGTTGAATTTGTCCTATTATATATCACTAACAACACGCAGATAATCTATGCGTTTCCTCGACACAATATATATATGGTGTGTTAAACTTACCGTTGAAACCACCTTCACCGATCCGAAAGAAACTTAATTACAATATGGTCAGTAATTGCTTCTAGGTCAAAACAATATCTGAGTTCAGCGACTGCTCTGCCGTATTGTTTTTGTTTTATTGATGGAGGTAGATATACTAAGGAGTTACTTTATATAACAATATCAGATCCCAAAATGTTTTCCTCTTTCTTTGAAACGGACAGTTACTCTTTGTGTTACACATGCGATAAATTGCATATACCTTATAAGACAGTATGTATATTGTTCGAAAGTGACTCAGATTGACCGTCAAACTCAAAGGGTCATTCGTGTATGTAAAATATACAATTTCATAGTAATCAATGTGGTCGTCGCAACTGTTTCGCATGTTATTAAACACAATTATAAACATTTGCTGAGGTGAATTAAAAGTGTTATGAACCAGTAAACTTGATAATATCCTACTCTCAGCAAAAGTCAACAATTAATTGAGTATTAAAAAAATGAGTATTAAAATAATTGGACCTGAGGTAATTTCGTGCAGAATGCCTGAGCTTGCCAGAGTAAGAACCCCAATATGTTTATCATTAGATCAATAACCATTTTGTTTTGCATTTCAGAAAAGCATGTTAAACGTTATGTTATGTTATAATGCAGCTATAAGAATAACGAAGCTTAAACGAAATATTATCTGAACGTTTTACTAAATACATTACACATTGTTCACTGTATAAATGAAATCTGAGTAATACATTCTAATTTACAGCTATGGACGCTTGCTGGTACATGAGGGATTCTCATTAATAGTGAAGGAAATGCCTTGAATAGATGAAATGTCATGTAGCCAAAATAACACAGGGACATATTGGCACCAAGAACAAAGAATGACTCAATACATCAATAGCAACTGAAGATGCCTTATTTAAAGATGATCCAAGACAATTCCGTTCTTATCTGTTGCTGTCAGGATGGCGTTTAAGTTAAAAATGAGAAGTGTTCGTCTGAATTATTTCAAGTTTGGAATCGTCAATGCAACTGAAAGCAAGTGCATTAGCTATATTTGTGCAATACACATTCTCAATTATTCACACGACGACGTCACGTTTGATTTTCACTACTTGATCTAAAAATTAGCATCACCTTCCGTTTGAATTTCCAAGAATGTGACAATCCAACTGAAGACAAGAAAAACACGAGTCCGCATAAACACAAAAAACGTCAGAATGATACATGTTAAATTCATTCGGGTTTTATTGCTTTACGTCATCGGGAGCCAGAATAATCCTAAGTCAATTAACTTTAACATGATTCATCATTCATAAACGTAGACAAACAATATTTAAACTAAGGTAGTGGCATATCTAGGGCTAGAGGGTAAAGGTCGACTTTTCCGTAGGTAAACCTTAAATGTACCCTACAGATTTTTACAAATAAATTCTGAAGGGACGAGATGAGTGCCTTGTTGGGGTAAGAGTCTACAGTTAGATATTTTTATATATTTAGGGACTCGGGACCCAGGACAGATAGTAATAATGTACAGCGGGAGAAAGAGTGACATGTGGATGGAGTGCTACTTAAGGGAAGATATACGGTATAGAGATATATAAACAAAGATGCTTTTGGGTTCTGAAAAGGTCCACTAATTGATACTCTGTTTCACATTTCTTTCGAAGTCAAAGCAGGCCAAATATAGTTAAAGATGAAGACCTTTACAGCAATTGCTGTATTTTCCATACTTGTATTGGCATCAGCAAGGACAGGTAAGTATTATCTATCTATCTATCTATCTATCTATCTATCTATCTATCTGTCTGTCTGTCTGTCTGTCTGTCTGTCTGTCTGTCTGTCTATCTATCTATCTATCTATCTATCTATCTATCTATCTATCTATCTATCTATCTATCTATCTATCTATCTATCTACATCTTAACAGCTAGCCGCATCTTGAACACAGCGTGGCGATTCAGCAAATACTCGTTCCGACACATGTTATGTATTGAGGCCTTTCAACAAATACCCGTTCTTGTATATGTGTATGCATTTTGTATTTTTAACGTAGCTTTAACAAAATTTCAGTCATATTGCTACGATGTCTGAAATGTGGCAGTTTTTAGTGATGTCTAGCGCTGGATCAACAACCCGCAACATGTAGCATGATGTCCTACCCAGTCATATTATCATAACACCAGGCCGACCAGCCATAAAACTAACCTAATTATGCTGAGCGCCAAGCGAGGCACCTGTTACTACCATTGTTTTAAGTCTTTGGTATGACTCGGATGGGGATCGAACTCACGACCTCCCGCACCAGAGGCTAACGCGCTAACCACTAGTCCACCTGAGCGGTTTCTTATACATGTAATGAATCCTGGTCATTCACTAAATATTCGTTCTTATAAAAGCAATTGTAATTGTTGTCATTCAAATATTATATTGCTGTTGTAGATCTATGTAAATAATTATTCTTTATTATCTTACATACAGTCAAATTAACAAAAACAATGTCTATGAAGAAAAGCAAAATAAATTTTGAAGGTTGCAATCGTAGGTGTCTTTATATGGTTCGGGTGAACCTATCATTAAACAAATATGTTACTGAACATCCTATGCATTGCTGCATTGATACAAAAATTAAACACAGATTACATCAAAGTTTATTCGAACAAGGGCTGTGGGTATTTTGAATTCTAAATATGATCATTTCTCATGTGAACGTATATATTTAAAAGATTTCCGATAAGTCAACAGTAGGTGCCAACCAACATTTAACAAATAGTAATAACAACAATCACAAAAAAAAAAATAGCCGATAACGCCGCTAATAATGTGCCGATAACGCCGCTAATAATGTTATAGTCACTATTAGTAGAAGTCAACAGTAGGTGCCAACCAACATTTAACAAATAATAATAACAACAATCACAAAAAAATAGCCGATAACGCCGCTAATAATGTTAGAGTCACTATTAGTAGTATTATCCAATGACAGAGGAAAATATTCTTGTCGAATTTATAAGCTTTAAACTCATGAGAAAAAAGATGACCGTTTGTACTTGTTGATTAGACTAGTCCAACTGCAAACAGCATAAACCTGCCTTTGCATAACGCACCACTAAATCAGGGTTAAAATTTTTTGTTCCATCGAATACTCCGAAGAAACTGCAGTGACCTACATTTGCTAGAGGAATATGCGACGGCATATCTGGGTCTATGCATGTTGCAAAAGTACCTACCTTACAAGCGATTATTGACGCAACTTTTATTTGGTTATACCCTCTATATTTGCGAGCTACATTTAATCAACATAACCCCACTCC
The DNA here is from genome assembly GCA_029339505.1 of Unio delphinus. Taxonomy (NCBI): domain Eukaryota; kingdom Metazoa; phylum Mollusca; class Bivalvia; order Unionida; family Unionidae; genus Unio; species Unio delphinus. The sequence goes on along the minus strand of JAQISU010000303.1, from coordinate 377,817 downwards.
GCAATTCTTAACACTCAATGGTCAATATAAGTAAAGGTCTATTAGTACTATTGTTGTTGCTAGTGCTATTCTGTTGACGCCATTGTGTTTGTTGCATCAGGAGTTTTATCAAAGCATATGATCTTCTTGAAATAAATTCATATAATCTTTAATAAAATTTGTTTATGAAATTTAACGTATCAAACGGGTTGGCGTTTATAAACTTCAACCAATCAGTAGGGCTGGAGTTTTAAATTAAATGATCGGTGGGGAGAAGTCTTCAAAAGGATAGAACATTCCCAACAACTTTCGATACATGGATGATCAACCAAGAAGAATAAAGTTATCAGAGAATTTCAATAGCATATACAAATACAGTGTCCATCCCAGCTTCTTTGTCTGTCTGCTTTTTGTTTCTATCTATCTATCTATCTATCTATCTATCTATCTATCTATCTATCTATCTATCTATCTATCTATCTATCTATCTATCTATCTATCTATCCATCCATCCATCCATCCATCCATCCATCCATCCATCCATCCATCCATCCATCCATCCATCCATCTATCTATCTATCTATCTATCTATCTATCTATCTATCTATCTATCTACACCCATATACATACTTACATACATACATACATTTTACTTCTTTCAAAGTAAGACCAGCCAATCAAACCAGAGGAGGAGATGATGGTGATGACAGACGGCGTTCGTCAACTGCTGCTACATCCCTTACATCCTTAGCACCGCCTGTTGTACCTCCAAGGAGGGACGATCAGAGTGGACTTGGTAAGTAAGAAAGTTTGATGGCGCGCCGTTATGAGGTCCTTCGATAAACGCCCTTTACATAGCTACCTTTTTTATAGACGTCCTTGAATAACTTTGTTTTGCATACAGTATAAGTTGATTTAGAATAAACCCCATTTCACCACACCCACCAGCATTCCTTGTAGACAAATGCTAGCAGATATGACTCAGATAGGATGTCTGCTCAACAAATGTAAGTTTAAGTGTTCTACCTACAAGGTTACATTATTGATAAACAATATTGATGCATACTAGAGATGTTATTTCTTACAATGTTGTTTTTTTTTAAAACCTGTCTTTCAAGTCAGAAAGTGCGAACAAAATCTAAAAACACTTGTGCCTGTACATAAATCATATAGAATGTAGTTTCGTAGTTTGTTGCAGAAAGAGACGGTGTTTCCAAAACGGACTGAGAGACAAGTGAACAATGTGAATTGCTTTGTACTGCTGAAAACTCAGAAATGATTTGGATATACAATTTCCTGTGATGCAACTAAGCAGATGGTGTCGTTGGTCACACTGTTTACCTCTACACATGATCTCAACAAAACCATTTTCTTTTATATTTACCGTTACATCCACTCTGAACAAAACTAAAGCTTAATTATGACGATTTTCAGTACGCAATTAGAACAAGAAGTTAAAACAGTCGTAAATATATTTCTGATTTATATAAATTATTTTTGTGATATCTATCGAAATGTATTCATTTTTTTAATGAACCTTAACATACACAATGAATTATCAGAAGGTGAGGAAGAATCGTTAGATATAAAAATTTCACAACACCCTCTATTTCTTTCCTTTAAAGTGAATCCCGTAAAAAGAGTTGACGACGAAGGCGATAACAGGTGGCGCTTGAAAACCACAGATCCAGCTGTGACAGGTAACGAAAGCAAATTTGGAGATACGCCGAATCTAGAATATTTCTTTTATAATTATTGTAATATAAATTATGAAGTACATATCCTTCCAGATTTCATTTATAGAATTGTGCAAAAAACATTTATAAATACCTTGGACGTTTTCGCTGCTTACCTTGCTGAATCGTTTGTTCTGTATCTCTCTTTGATTCAGTGAGTAGTACAAATCTTTGTAACAGATTAAATATAGCATGGATATTGTTAAAGCGTATTGTTGGTAGAAAATAATCTGTTTCTAATCCACAATTACTGAGAAGAAAACTGACGGAAGGTATTACTATTTCTTTGTTACTACTAATGTTTGTGTTAGCAATACTTTTGTTATGTATGTATGTATGTATGTATGTATGTATGTATGTATGTATGTATGTATGTATTATGTATGTATGTATGTATGTATGTATGTATGTATGTATGTATGTATGTATGTATGTATGTATGTATGTAGTTGTTAGTTCACGGGCCAATTTGTGGAAGTAAACTTTCATGGGTTGCATTGTTTACCTCAAGGCCTAATCTCATTTTCGTGATGGATGTACCTTCGTAGATAATGTTCTTCTTAAATTTACTGATAAATGTATTTAATGTAAATCAATGCGTCAGGTGTATTTGAAGAAGACTGAACTCCCAAACTCAGGTATATAAAGGTAGTGTCAAAGTTTTGAATAATATAGCAAAATTCCAAAACATAAACTTATTCGTTTTTTTCAAAGTAAACCGCACCAAAATAGTTGACGATGAAGGCGATAACAGGAGGCGCTTGTCGACAGCAGATCCATCGCAAACACCAAGCAACACTCCACCAAGGACGCCCGCTCGTGCTGGGGCAGGTAAATGTAACTTAAGTAGCTTTGATGGTTCACAATATTGAATCCCGGCAGTTGGTTATTGAAGACCGAATGTACCATAGTACATTTCTTAAACGTCTTATTATTAATCATGAATTAGCATTTATTTAAAGGCTGCATTTAAAGGTTCGTTCAAAGACTAGATGTATGCCTTGAAAAATGTCTTTTCATACGAAATTACTTCTGTGTTATTCCTCTCTTTGACCCTAGAAAAAATAATCTCATAACGTTTACGAGAGTAAATAAAGTTTTGTGCTTGTTAAAAGTTTGTTACCTGATGCATATAAATAAATGCTAACTCCAGCAGGTAAGTGCAGAAAAAAGACGCATTGATAATACTTTATTGTTTTCAATATTGTTGTTGATCGTCGTTAGTCTTTTACTTGTTTTTGCGAGTTTTGACACTTCTCGAAATGGATTTAAAGACACGTTTTTCTAAATCGATCCTATTGAATAAGATACTCGTATTACGTTATTGATTTTTATAAAGAGCAAAATAGTTGCAACAAGCTCAGAGACTGAGATGTGGACAATCAAAGCATAGGCTAGTACAACAACCTTCCAAACAATACAATTCCAAAAGAAGCCACATTCATTACAAAACTGTTTAACACCCGGTTTGGTCTTTCAAGCGAAACATATGCGTTCCAAATATATCCCCTGTTTCGGATGCTGAGGGTAGGTCACGTTGATCTTCTTTTCACACTTCAGAAACCTTGATACACATTTGAATGAATGAATGCTGAAGCAGGTGATTTATCGTTTTCGCAGCGATTCTTGTTAACAAAGGTTGTGTTTTACGCGTGAAGTGTTTTCATTTGCTTTCTAAAATATTCTTTTTCATAGCACCAGCAGTTGGAGGAGGTAGCGACGAAAGGGACGACGGACGGCGTTTGTCAACTCCAGCTCAAAACCAGGCACCAACGACCAATTCTTCAAGGACTGAAACACCTAGGGGTAGCTAAAGCAATTTTGTTCTTAAGCTTTGGCAAGTCCAGCCGCTTAACTTTCAAATTGGCACTGTAACTGTCAAATCAATAATTAAATTTCGTGCAAGATCTTTTAGACAATATCTTTTAAATTTGAGATAAGAAAATTTAAGATAAGAAAATGAGTGGCTTCTGATATAACTCTATTTGATAAATTCTTTTTCTATGGCATAGCATATATTCATCTAATTCAAATCTTCGGTATTTACCCCTTTTTTCTTAAAATTTGGCTATTTACTCTTTATGTTTCTCTAATCCTGCGAGAGGTACAACGTTTTCCCACAATGTCTTAATTGGAGTAGACGTATAATTTATAATTTCTATGTATTTGGAATGTATAATCCATTGTTAATGTTCCGAGACTGAATAATGTATGAAATGATAATGTTCTAAGTAACAATCCAAGTATACAAATGCTACGGTTTTCACTTGCAGTCTTTAATGTTAATATGGCTTCTTAAACTATCTATCTATCTATCTATCTATCTATCTATCTATCTATCTATCTATCTATCTATCTATCTGTCTGTCTGTCTGTCTGTCTGTCTGTCTGTGTATAGTGCAACATTTAATGACGCAGGTAAGTGTACAGGTAATTTCAGCGCCAGTTCATTAACTCATATTGTACAATTATATAAACATTTTATTTCTTCTATTGTTTTTCAAAGTTCAACCTCCTAGAGGAGGTGAGGAAGAACGTGATGACAGGCCAAGGGGGTCAGCTGCGTCTGGAGCCTCAGCTACTCCAACAACGACCGCTCGATCTTCGACAGGTAACCGGATGCGCTACAGAGTCCTGTCATTGGAAGCTGTATACGCATACTTGTACATTTCTGATATGGACAATACGTGTATTCAATCACCAAATTCATAATTTGACAAATCATGTATTTGAGATATATCACAAAATTCTTTTTTTGACAAATGGTTCGTTTGATATATCACAAATTCTATTTTGAAAAAACTTTTCAAGTGGGACATATCACAAATCATTAATTCGACACACTTTACATTGAATATATCGCATACATTCTCATTTAACAAAATGTTTAATTTGCAATATATCACAAAATCTTATTTTTGTAAAACGTTTCATTTGAGACATATTCCAAAGTAGATTTCGAATGCAAATACACTTTGGAACTTCCTGGATTTGATGTAACTACAAATTATTAAATAAAACACGCATTATGTTTCAATATAGTAATCTGTGTCCTATTATAATGTCCATAATACATGCCTGGACAAATATACTTCACCGTGTGACGAATTGTATTTGCTGTTAGTTTTTGGCAAATATATTTGGATTATAAAAGTTCTTAAGCACTGCTATTGGACATCTATTTCAAAATCTCTGAATTGTGGTCTACGTTTACAGTGTATCCTCTTATGTCAAAAACATTATAGTGTAGGTATGTTAATTAATCTAAAATAATCTGTACCAGTCAAATCTTAAAATAATCCGTTTGTTCTGGACCCTTAAATCAGGAACTGTTGAGGTGGCGGAATGAAAAATTTAGAGAATATGTTCATTTTCAATGAAATAACATTTTAGAAAATGTCAACAATAGGGAATTCTGTGTCAAAATAAGATGCGGTTTATTGACAAAAGAGTAAAAAGAACAGAAAGTGGTGTCTGATGAGTCAACATTATTTCATATATTTTAAGTTCTCTTGATACGCTTTTTTTGGCAATCGATTTAAAATAAATTGCGTTCACTTCAAACTAACCGCACACTATTTAGTTTCCTGAAATCAATGGTCATTTATCCTAGAGATAATATTCCTTTGTTTCCTTCCCAACCATACACAAGCTAGCCGAAAGAGATAAAATATTTCAAGGATTAAATATGACAATAATTGCATTAATAGGAATACCTGTGTGATAATTTTAGCTAATTTTTCTTGTATCTGGCACTAATAACCAAATCTAACACCAGATCAGATTTTACCAGATACTCCCTATAATTTGTATTCGAAATATACGTTTCATTACTTTTACGGGTTCCTTTCAATTCACAGATCTTTATTTCATGTAAGAAATTTCCCGAATTATTCAATTCAATTGATAATAAATATGATATGCTTATTGGGATTACTTAAAGCATCTTGTTTTCTTCTGTGCTTTTTGATAGCTCAGAGTACTGCGTGCATTGACCGCTTCATCCGGGTTGATAACGCCACCCATTCTTGCGACTTACTATTGACTACTTCAAGATTGGCATTTGATCTAAACAAAGAATTCTGGTGCAACCAATATAGTCGGACAGAATGCTGTGCAACATGCGCACGGATACGACAGGTAATGTAATGTAAATTATTCCCATGCGTTACGATATTTCCTTTTCTTTTTCTTTAGCTTATTTGCACGAAAGATCTCAACCTCCGTCTTAAAGTATGACGTACATTATTTAAAGTTTCTTAAACACGTACTCCAGATGAACATGATAATCCATACTCAAGATGAGTCCAACTATAAATTCGACACTCGACGTCTCTGTCTGAAAGTATTATTAAAAAAGTGATGTTTTCGTTATTTGAAAATATGCCCGCATAAAACACGTTATATTTCTAAGACATAATCCTCATTCTCACCATTTACAAAGGTGTATTATATATATATATATATATATATATATATATATATATATATATATATATATATATATATATATATATATAAGTAATCAAACAATTGATATCAAATTTTGAACTTTGTATTGAAGCGTCAGTGGAATTGTTTTCAGTTTTTAGAATCAATCATTGATGATTCAAACATGAATTTTAGATACACGTTCTCATGTTAAACATTTTTTTTCTTCAGGAGGGGCAGATCAGCTAAAGAATGGGAAAAGGGAAAATAAAGCAACAAAAGTCCTCAAGATCATGTTTGAACTTGATTCTTCTAGAAATAGTGATCTTTGAGTGAAATTATGCTATACGATTTCTACCTGAAGAACATTATTGGGCTACCTCGTTTCATTGATATATGTTAAAAGACATGACTATGCTGTTCCTAACACACAGTGTAGTACACATTAAATACTTTATTTGTAATAATTACTAACAGTTGTCAAATGGATCATCTGGAACTATAAGTGATACCCATGTTTTCCATAGGGTTGTTGCGTAATCTCTATACCATTTGCCCTTGTTTGTTTTAACATGATATTTCAGCATGCATTCATTCTGATAAAGATTTTTGAAATACTATTTTCTTTCTTCTGTTTATTCATTATGCTATCAGTGCATGAAAAGCATTACACGATACAATTTTTAAAACGCTTATTTTTTTCAATCAATTTGAATATAACAGTAATTCAGACGCAGTCAAAAAGATATAAAAATAATGTTAAGTAATCAAAGTACCAAACTAAATTTGGTAAAAACGCGCTAACGGACATATACTTTACAAACACGCTATAGGATATGTACATTTACAAACATGCTATATGACATATATATTTACACACATGCTATATGACATATATATTTACACACATGATATAGTACATATACATTTACACACATGTTATAGGACATATATTTCCACACATATGTATATAGGACATATACATTTACAAACATGCTATGGGACATATACATTTACAAACCTGCTATAAGACATATACCTCACAAACACGCTATAGGATATGTACATTTACAAACATGCTATATGATATATATATTTACACACATGATATAGTACATATACATTTACACACATGTTATAGGACATAAACATTTACACACATGTTATAGGACATATACATTTACACACATGTTATAGGACAGATACATTTACAAACATGCTATATGACATATATATTTACACACATGATATAGTACATATACATTTACACACATGTTATAGGACATATATTTCCACACATATGTATATAGGACATATACATTTACAAACATGCTATGGGACATATACATTTACAAACACATTCTGGGACACACACACACACACACACACACACACACACACACACACACACACACACATATATATATATATATATATATATATATATATATATATATATATATATATATATATATATATATATATATATATATATAATAATAATAATAATAATAATAATAATAATAATAATAATAATGAGGACTTTGTATAGCGCCTAATCTTTCGAAGCTCTAAGCGATTTACACCACCAATAATGATATGACTACACTACAGAACAACAAATGACAAAAACAATGAAATTGAAAAACATAAAAACATGCTGAAAACATATTAGATACAAAACATGATTAGGTCGCTAAGTTTGTCCCTGCAGTCGAAACAGGTGAGTCTTGAGAGCACTCTTAAAAGGGACCACTGTGTCTTTGTGTCTAATTTCAATGGGCATTTCGTTCCACGTCGCCGGGCCCTGGTGTGCAAACGAACGTTGTCAATATGACTTTGTTTTCACCTTGGGAACAATGAGTATACGATTATCAGAAGAAGAGCGTAAGGATCTAGCTGGTGTATACACATGGGTGAGGCTGGATAGATATTTTGGGCTGGAATCTGTCATTGAAATATAGCACAGAGAACAAATTTTGTGTTTGATTCTGTATCCAATTGATAGGCAGTGTAGGGTACAGAGCAGTGGTGAGGTGTGCTCTGATCGAGATACTCTAAAGATGATCCGTGCAACTGTGTTTTGAACTTTTTGAAGTTTGTGGAGTAAATATTGTGATGAACCAGGCAGAATTGAGTTACAATAGTCCAGCCTTGACACCATCTATAATGATATGACTACACTACAAAAAAAAAAACAAATAACAAAAAACAATGAATTTGAAAAACATAAAAACATGCTGAAAACATAATATACAAACATTATTAGGTCTCTATGCTTGTCCCTGCAGTCAAAATTCTTAAAAGGGACCACTGTGTCTGTGTGTCTAATTTCAATGGGCATTTCGTTCCACGTCGCCAGCCCTGGAATGCAAAAGAACGTTGTCCATATGACTTCGTTTTCACCTTGGGAACAATGAGTATAAGTGTCAGAAGAAGAGTGTAAGTTTCTAGCTGATGTATACACATGGGTGAGGCTGGATAGGTATGCTGGACTGGAGTCTGTCAGTGAAACATAGCACAGAGAACAAATTTTGTGTTTGATTCTGTATCAAATTGATAGCCAGGATAGGGTACTGAGCAGTGGTGAGGTATGCTCTGATCGAGGTACTCTAAAGATGATCCGTGCAGCTGTGTTGTGAACCTTTTGAAGTTTCTGCAGTAAATATTGTGACAAACCACATAGAATTGAGTTACAATAGCCCAGTCTTGAATATACTAATGAACACACAAGTGTTTTTGTGGCATCAACTGAAAGCTATTTACGAATGGAACTGATGCGTCTCAGTTCAAGATATGCAGCTTTGCATATGTTCATGACATGTTGGTGCAATATGAGAATACTGTCTAGAGTAACGCCTTGGTTTCGTACTGACTGTGATAATTTAATGTTGGTGTTGCTGATATTTATTGTCTGAAGTAAAGGATGGGAATTAGAAAGTCTTTGTGTAGTGAACAGAATAGCCTCAGTTTTATCATCATTCATCTGCAGCTTGTTACATGTCATCCATGATTTCACATCAGAAATGCACCTCTCTACTCCATGGATGGTAGCATCAACTTCAGTTGGGTGACTAGACTTGTATATTTGGGTGTCATCAGCGTACAATTGGTGCGAAATTGGGTGATGATCTATGACACATGAGAGCGGCTGAGTGTATAAAATGAAGATAACAGGTCCAAGAACAGATCCCTGTGGAACACCACAACACACGTCAACTGGGCTGAAATGTATTCCATTTGCATATATAATTTGTGTCCTGTTCACTAAGTAGGACTTCTACCACTGTAAGGCTATATTCTGAAAGCCAAATACATGCTGGAGACGGTGAAGTAATATATCTTGGTCTATTGTGTCATATGCTGCAGATAAATCTAGGAGAGTGAGGAATGTAATCTTTCCACTATCCAAAGCAGAGAGAATGTCATCAAATACTTTCAGAAGAGTAGTTTCCGTACTGTGGCAAGGGCAATATGCAAACTGTACAATGCTTAAAAGATTGTATATATATATATATATATATATATATATATATATATATATATATATATATATATATATATATATATATATATATATATATATATATATATATATATACCAGTTTTACGATATATATATATATATATATATATATATATATATATATATATATATATATATATATATATATATATATATATATGTGTGTGTGTGTGTGTGTGTGTGTGTATGTGTGTGTGTGTGTTACGTATTCCTTGTATTGTGTTTTTTTCGCGATTGAGCAATCGGAGCAAAATTACATTGAAATCCGATTTCATTATCGTTATATGAACGATATATTTATAAGTTCAAGCATTCCCATTTCATCATCGTTATATAAACGATATTTTCATACATATTCCAAAACCGCTTGTTAATTGATGAAATGATAAATTGATGAGTTGATAGATTGATGAATAAATGAGTGTTATACTGATAAAGTGATAAGTGTATAAATCACATGCTTTGGTCACCCTTGGTGTTTAATACGACTTTTTTATATTGACGTATAGATTCTATACTTTTATTTATTGATCGGTGATAGGACGTTATTCACGTTTGTTTAAAATTCCATTCGTTAAACTCATCTTTGAGTTTTCTGGTAGAGTTACTTGTTGTTGATAGTTCCATGTTAGGAACTTTATAATTTTCGTTTTGTTTGTGTTTATAATGGTGTCAGATATTTCCATGTATAATTTTGCATTTATAATAAACATCTTATTAACGTAGTTGGTTTCGCTGTCTTCACTAATCCGGTACCAACCCGGCTGCATCATTTGAAACTCAGTCTCTGGAGGGCGTCATCTGTGTGGGTCACAGAAAACCGCGTCATCTGCTAAAAGCATCTCCCTGATGGGCACAGCCCTCACTTTGGTCTTCGAGCGCAGTAGTGCCAGGTTTAACAGCCTCCCGTTTGACCTGGCGTTTAGATATATACTATCAGTGGACGAATCGAAGGTGTAGGACAGAATCAGGGAGAAGAAGATCCCGAAAAGTGTTGGCGCCATCCCTGCTTCACGCCTCTGTTAATTGGGAAGGAGAATGAGGAGGATCCATCATACAGGACTGTTCCCTTGATATCTGCATGGAAAGAGATTATCATGCTGCGTGTTTTTTTTGGGAAGGTTGGGTGGGGTGGGGGCAACCGATCTTACTGAGAAGTTCAAGGCCCTTCCTGCTGACTAAGTCAAAGGCCTTGGTGCGGTCAATGAGTGGTTGACCTTGCTCTTTGCTGTTCTCTTGGAGTTGTCTGCTGTCGACCTGCCTGCTCTGAAGCCGCACTCGGATTCAGGCTACACACGGTCCGCCAGAAACTGTAGCCTATTGACTATGATGTGAGCGTATACTTTACCAACGATGCTCAGGAGCCAGATAGCCTATGTAATTATTACAATCACTGCGGTCGCCCTGATTTATGTAAATGGTTAAAGTTGTGGCGTCGCACATGTCTTGTGGGGACTGCTTGTTCTTCACAGGAGGAAAAATAGCTCATGCAGTGGTTTAAACAATGGTGGCTTCTTACGTTTGATAGCTTCGGGTGGGATGCTGTCACTACCTTGTGCTTTGTCATTTGGGAGGGAGTCGATTGATTTGCTGAGCTCATCTAAGGTTTGATCTTTGTCAAGCTCCTCCATGGTGGGCAGATTCTTTTCGCTGCTGTGTGCTGTATAAGGTGACTGACGTTGCTTGGAGCTATAGCTCTGCGTAGTGCTCCACACATCTGACCATCTGTTGACAACGGTCTGTGATCTTCTCTCCCATAAGCTATTTCGGGGCAGCGACCCTTTCATTGTAAGGCCTAGAGCCTTCTTGATGACACTGTAGATACCATGGATGTTTCCGGACTTGGCACTGCGCTGGATTCCTTCACACGGTTGTTGCCAGTATTCTTTAGCGCACTGTCTAGCGATGCATTGGCTGGGTGTTGCTTTGGACACTTCTGAGAGCAGCAAGCGTCCGTTCAATAGGGCATATTATGTAAGCTGTAATGACTTTTCGCTTCTCCCCGATTAGTTGTTCCATCATTGATAGGTGTGATTTGAATCAATCATGGCTGGGTAGTTCCTTCGTATCAAACGTAGACTCGGCTGTACTGTATGTTGCACCCTTCATGACGTTTCACTTGGCTGTGACAACTTGCTCTTGCAGGTCATGGAGAGCCTTGCGGATATGTGAGAAAGCTTCCCAGTAGCTTCACGTGGGTCGGTGGTTCTTTCCAGGGGTTTTCCTAGTTCTTCCTCCACCATTAGTACTGGCCGTCATGTATATCCTACAGCAATGAATATGTCATTGGTTGACTGCAGATTTACACGAAGCTGTTCAGGCGTGAAAATCCTAATCAAGAATGTTTATATAGCTATGGACGAGGGACTAAATCTAGAACATTATTTTTATTTGACATGCTTGTATAATTCGTTTTGTACGCAGTGATGCAATCACAAGGTTCAACGTTCATCACCATTTCGGTAATTTTAGCTACATCCTTTGATATAATTTTTCTTGATGATATCCATTCACTTCATGTATTACTTGACTCATTCAGATTTATTGCTTTTCATTCTGAGGCGTATGTGTATATCTGTCATTAAAATGATAAAGCCAATTATTTCCCCCACGTATATCCAGAAGAAATACATCAAATAAAACTAAACGAAAGCAATCATGTGAAAATGAGAGTATTGTTCATTTCATTGTGGAGTAAAAACATTCATTAAAACAACCTTTTGAGCTGATGTCTGACAAAGATAACTCTTACATTGTACAGTTGTTTGCAATATGTACAATATTAAATGCAAACAATTAAGCAATTTTTAAATGGTGCATATATGTTCATTTGAAGTGCAATTGGTTCTTCTGACACCAACTGTCGTTTCCATTTAGAAAGCTAAACGTTCGTTTACCCGCAGCACTGACGTGCGTGTCATATCTTGCCCCAATGGACCATAAAATGGGAATGTATGTTTTAATTTATTCCACCCAATGTTGTGGAATGTTTTTGAACATTCGTAATTGGCTGGTGTTGTATTGTGTTTAATTAATTGTTTAAGAAAATCAGATACCAGATACTTGCTGTTTCGTGCAAGTTTGGATGAGAAATAGCTTGCTTACTTGTAAGTAATTCAATAAAATTATACAGTATATTGACTTTAAACTATACGAATTTTACAAGAGTTAGTGTGCATGCGTATTTGTGCATTAGAGGGGAGTCTGTGATAGTGAACTGTAAAGAAGCACTGTTTATAGCCTATTGGTCATGAACCTCCTCTCTCTCTCTCTCTCTCTCTCTCTCTCTCTCTCTCTCTCTCTATCTCTCTCTCTCTCTGAATGTGGTATTTTGAATACTTGTAGACGCGAACAACAAGACAAATATGTTAACATTGTAAATCGTGAGATGTAGCAGTCTTCTAGATGAATATTGATGCGGCCTATTTCAAGATCACAACTGGCCAGTTTAAGAATGTGGTGACAGTTTCGGAATCCTTTTCTTATTTAAACCATTGCATTTTGTTCAATCCCGTAATGTAATTTGACATATCGTCTGTTAAAAACAGGACAGAAAATCCAAATATCTAACCCATTGCTAAATAGAAGGTTTAAAGGTATATAGTAAGTGTTTCTAAGACGCGAATTGGTCCTTTTACTCGAAATCAATTTTGTTTTTAAATTAACTCTTTTATGTATTTTGTGTTCAACGTTATGCATCAGATCAATCAAGACAAAATTGTTGGAATCCATTTAAGCCAAATTGTAGGACTGTAATTGATATTCGTTCCGACAAGAAATAAATGAAGAAATTAGTTTCACACAAAGGAAAATAAAATACAGTAAAAGTTAACCTTGAGGACCGGACTAATTGATCATTTATCGTGAATTCAATTTCTTTTGATGTTTCTGCATTCGCTCCAATTCATAACATGACATTTCGTACGTTTCCCAATGATGGATTGACATATTGTGGGACATTAAGCCGTAAAGCAGCAAACAGCGAAAACAAAATACTATTATCAATTCTAAATTAAAAAAAATACGAAATGTTAATTTTTGCATGTACGTTACAATGGTGATAAATGACAATGAAGATATATCATCAGCTGTCGCTGATTGTTATAAAAAGCGTTAATATCATTTGATTGGCCTATTAGAAGCAATTTTCATCCTTCAAAAGAAAATAATAAGCTTTACAAAGTTATAGGTACAGATGATCAGTTGAATACCATTACATTAAGAAAGTCCTAGATACTTGCAAAATAGTTACCGTTAATTACAAGAGAGGTCCAATGCAGAACATTGCATAACAAAATGCATATGGATGTAAATTTTAAAACAAAATTGTTTTTTGAGTACAAACACCTTCACGCTTCGTATACATTTTTGCTATGTATTTTGACAGTTTTCATGTGACCATATGGTTATGGATATTCGTTTGCTGTTACTCGCTATCGACAGAGTATATATCCAAACATATTGTACATTTGCACAAAATCCATCAACAAGAAAAGAACTCAAATATCGGTAATGGCGTCACATCTCACAACTGTCTCATTGATATTTTCTAAATACGTCACCTGTGATTCCCTAAATACCCTACCTGCAGAGTTAGTACATTTCAAAAGCTGCAGTAATAACATATTTCCTTGTTGGGCATACCCTAAAGTATTAATTACTAACGGTACAGAGATCTGAGATGGATGGGAGATGCACAATGGGTCTACCTTGTATCTATGATATGCTAAACAGCAATTATGTGTTCTCGCAGCTCAAATTATGCTTTAAGTACGAGTTTTGGGACTTGAATATTTGTTGTCGTTCTTTATTTATTTTACTTTATTCTGATCATTAATTAAAAGTAGATGGTACCTTTTGTTTCGTATTAGTAATATAGAAATGTTTATAATTGTTGTTATATAATTCACAAATGTTTGAAATCTAACATGTTTCAGTTAATATTTTAGATTCATTCTGCAATAAAAATACCTTATCATTGAGAATGACGTCAAGAAAGTATATTTCCATATATTGTAGACTGTTTATCACATATTGGTGTTATAATGCAAAACATTACCTAATTACTGTATTGCTTTATACCGTTAAATAACTATTTCTGAACGTTCTTTAAAGATATCTCCCACATTAAATACATTAGAAACATCTCTTTATAAAGCGATCCGAGATCAGTAGGAAATCGTAGCTATACGTTCAAACTCCAGCCCGATGTAAAAATAACACATTACTGTAAAATGATATTAAAACTAACACTTAAAAGTAGTTTCAACAATCAACGAAATACATGTACGTTGAACGTTAATGACATTTCCTGAACGTTCTAAGGAGACAGTTGAAGAGTTGATGAGTGTGCATATGGTTTGGAATTTTAACGTAGCTTAATACAATTTCAGTCTTATTGCTACGAGTTCTGCAGTGTGGCAGTTGATATTGGTGTCTAGTATTGATGCATCATGCCACAGAGATGGTACATCGTGTCCCTCATAATTATTTGATCCTGACACCAGGCCGACCAGTCCTAACACTTACCGATTAATGCAGAGCGAGCAAACAGGCACCTGTTAGTACCAGTTTTAAAAATCTTTACCGGGGAGGACGTTGTAACCAGTTGTAGAAATCATTCGATTTCAGTAGCCTGAATATATTGCTTACTTTACGTTTAGTTTAGTGATGACCCGCCATCTAGTCAGTATTTAAAATATCAATGACGCAATTATGAGGTCATAACAGCCAAGGGCTTGAGGGCAGTTAAAAAAAGCCAAGGGTAAGACAAATATCGATTTGACCGTTGTTAAATACAGATGCCATGAAATTGCTCGTTGACAGTGCAAACGATTTTATGGACTTACTATCTAATTTAACATCTAAGGAAGTACATGTAATTCCAACGCTCCCGCTAAGTGGTATTATGTGGCCCACAACGTGATTGGCGTCACAAGGTGTCATGAGATGAAACATAAGGTTGTGCGGCCCATGGGCCATATAAAATGTTATCATGCAGCCCGCAGGGTGCTTATCGTTTGAGATCCATGATCCAAGGGCACTGAAAATGTTTTTGATCAGACCTTGATGTACACTGCAAAACAAAACAAACGTTATTCACCTCACCATAACCACGTGAATCGAGTCAGCCACGCCAACATTATTACCAATTAGACCTCAAACAGGGGTGCTTCTTGCGGAGAAATCGATCTTAATGAGATCACTGAAATACAGAAATTGAAAAATATTAATACAGCAGCCGCAACATATTTAAAATAATTTCAGACGTGGATTAGAAACATTAAAACACAACCGAACCGAACTATTCCCTGAAGTATTGGTATCTTTGAAAATACTTGACGGTTCTGGGTACAATTCTTCATTTTACAAACAATACCCGTTATTTCAAACATTACAAACACTATAATTTATAAACAGTGGCATCCTAAGAAAAAGACCACATACAGAAATTATTTAAAATTATTCCATTTAATTCGTAATTCGTGATTATCTCTTTCAAGGATTTATAAATATATATTGTTACACGCACAGGGGTATTAATTGACCGAGCGGTGTCAAACCCTAGCGCGAATCACGCTGGAAGTCATATGTTTTCCCAAATTTCCAAAGACTTCCATACAATTTGAGTTGTAAATTGGAAAGCCAGACGTGTCTGCTTTTTTATACTAAATTTTACTCTAATCAATTCAACAGCACAGATAAAACAACTTGCCAAAAGTCCACCAACCGCACATTTGCATGGGTTTTATTTCATCATCATCAGATTTCCGTACCGCCAGCTGGTAATACCATAGAAAATACACTAGTATCCCCTTTTTCACTGTGAACTATTTAACTCCGCCACCTTAGACCAGTCAATATAAGCTTTTACCGGCACATTACGCCAATATAACTGCACCGATTTTCCACTATGGACACATAAATGGTATCTACCAAGTCCCTACTCATTGATTCCATTGAGTAATCAGCCACACCACTATTGTACACCACTAGATTTTTATATGGACTATGTTACCAGGGACAGTCATTTGGTTTAGACCTGAACTACTAGCGAACCATGACATCGTTCAAACTCACTAACACTCGACTTCGTGACGTTTGCTCCAAGTAATTGGCTAATTTTTTCGGGTTAGGACTATTTCCATGACTCCGAATCACACAAATAGGGCATAACCGATTAGCATTTTTGTACCAATTTCCGATTCCGGATTTTGGGCATGAAATTTTTCCGATTCCGGATACGATTCAATTAATCGGAAACGCTAAATCCGTATTTTTTGTCTGAAAAATTTCATCTTCCGTTTCCGGGTTTCTGGTATCTGGTTTTGCCGTGTCTAGCATGTTACTTAGTACTTTACCATATCCGGCTTCATTTCCGGTTTTACCCGCCAGTTCAAATAGATTGTCTCACATCGTGGTTGTGTTGACCATACTGGACTTTTCTGACTTCTTATTTAACTTTATTAACACACTATCGAATGACACGCAGTGTTAGACACAGTGCTATAGAAATTCAACTTTATTTTTTTTAATTATCCGAATCGGTCGTTCCTGCCTTGTCCGACTCCGATTAATCGGAAGTTCATACTATCCGGTGGAATCCGATTTCCGGATCAAAAGTCGGTTATGCCCTACACACAAATCTAAGGATATATTGTAATAAATTTGGAGTATGTGCATTTGATAGCGCAATTCTTAGATTTGTGTGATTATTGAGATTCGGAGCCATGGAAATAGTCCTAGCCCAAAAAAGTAATACTACTTATTTTACAGTATTATCAAGCATCAACATTTTCTTTTAAATGCTTGAATGTATAGCTAAAATATATATTCTAATAAATTTGGAGTATGTGCATTTGATAGCGCAATTCTTAAACTATACATTCAAGCATTTAAAAGAAAATGTCGATGCTTGATAATACTGTAAAATAAGTAGTATTACTGTAGAATTATTGTGGATCAGATATATCATTACCGGCTTTTCAAGATCATATAGGCAGATTAATTAGGATACAAAGTCAACCCCTTTCTGCAAAACAAATGTTTCGTAATTGCTATATTTCAAAAGAAAATGCGTTGTAGGTATGTATTAACTACTAGGAAAATACATTCGGAGGTTAATGCCTTTAAAAGTAGAAATCAACTCTGTTTGTTTCACCTAGCCTCTACTTATGTCATCGCGTTTCGCTTTGGAGAGAGCTTTTACGTGTTCAAGTTGTATAATTGGTTATATTTATACACCATGCCTTTGCCAAAAAATCAGATGTCTCATGAATGATTTATTTATGTCATCTGATATTAGAATGACATTACTTCAACACACTTCAACAACATCCATCAATCATGGAGGTCAGGTAAACATGCAAACGCACACAACATGAAAATATGAAGTGCCATATTAGGAACAAAAGAATAGTAAAATATGCGGTATATAGACTGTAAATGTACCCTGTAAGTCTGCACAAACAAGAATGAATGCAAAGTTGATAGAACCATGATTGGGATAAGAATAATGATTCGACCATTTGTCATATTTAAGGAAACGGAGTATACGATATATACTGGCACTTTCTATGGGGAGGAAAGGTAAGAGATCAATTGATCGCATTTTGAGAGGAGGTATACGATATAGACTGGTACTTTCTATGGGGAGGAAAGGTAAGAAATCAATTGATCTCATTTTGAGAGGAGGTATACGATATAGACATATCACTGTTTTCGTGAGTGCCTGTAGGTACTTTTACCAAACCATTATATATATATATATATATATATATATATATATATATATATATATATATATATATATATATATATATATATATATATATATATATATATATATATATATATATATATATATATATATATATATATATATATATATATATATATATATATATATATATATATATACCGATGAATGAGAGGAAATGGTTGAGAGAGAGAGAGAGAGAGAGAGAGAGAGAGAGAGAGAGGGAGAGAAAGAGAGATAATGATACGAGTAAAAGAAGTATCTCTTTAAATGTGAAAACACAAATTGAAAAATCCTCATTCGTTGCTTCTCTCTCTCTCTCTCTCTCTCTCTCTCTCTCTCTCTCTATATATATATATATATATATATATATATATATATATATATATATATATATATATATATATATATACACACTTCCTGGTGTCAGATTAATGGGACTGGGTGGGACATCATGCTACATGTCTGCGGCATGATGCCCCAGTGCTAGACATCACTTTAAACTGCCTCACTGCAGACATCGTAGCGATATGACTGAAACATTGTTAAAGCTACGTTAAAAATCCGAATCAAACAAATCTAAAACTTAAAAAAAAATGCTTTTATTTTCAGATAGCATGAGGTACCTGCTTCACAATAATCCCTTAAACCTTATCCTCTCATGTCGCCTTCTGTCTGTTTCTGTATATGTCTATCATTTTTTTTGCATCTCTTTTTGTATAGATCTCTTCAGCATATTTTGTACAGAATTGTTTGTGTTACTGAACAACGATCAAAACCTGAACCCTATGGAACTGTCTTAATCTAATCGTAATGACAGTATATGTTATATGAGGCCCTCGATTCAACAAGTGCGTCATTTGCTGGTGGACCATTCAAATATTCATGGTCCAGCATCACGTTAATTAATGTACACACTTTAGGGACTTGCATACATAAGGATAATACTTTACCCTTTAATGCACTAAGCAAATCTTATCAGAAAAGAAAAAATGATAACGTTGACAATACAATGAGAGCAATATCATTATTTATGATCTCCCTAAAGTATAACCTCTCTCCTAGCATATTCTCTGATTCCAAGTTTCTATGTTTGTTTGAAACAATAACAACTATTTCTTTTAAAGGGGGATTTGACAGAAATGATGACGATAGCAGACGAAATCAGACATCCACCGCTCCAACGAATCACACGGATGACGTAATCAAATTGTTCCAAATGGTAACTTTAAGCAGTTCACTTGCAGTTACTGTCACAATTCCTAAGTATAAGTGATATTTTAATTGTCATACAAATCATGTAAAATCATTTTCTATGAGCGATGCAGCAGGGTGGAATTTAATTTGGTTTACAAATTCCGTAAGAGATAACAAATATGACCAATATTTTCATTTTCGGATATTCAAAATATACATAAAACATTTGTCAAATGCTAGCTTTTGCTTTCAGAGAATAACATTATTATGTTTTCGTAACTTTATATAGTTTTATGTTCTAAACTTTTATATTTGTTAATTCATTATAAGCTTCGAAGCAAGGCTAGAAGTATTACGTTTTTCAAGCATGCTTTTTTGAGGGGGAGGGGAGAGATTGATGATAATCATATACAGTATGAGGATGCAAATTAATACAATGATGACCTTTTTATTGTTGTTGCAGATGATGACGATGGCGATGATGTAAATAGACAACACTTCCAGCTGATTAAGCAAACATCTTTGTTTGTTCAGTTATACGGTTCTGCTCTCAATTACCTATTCAACAGGTCGACATGTTAACACTGGCTGTCCAGTATACGTAAAGCTGGTTTCCTTTATGTATGTTACTATTTTCGGTGTTCTTGCTGTTTTATCTTGAAATTATTGTTCATGATTCACCGTGAGGTTTCTGATTAGCGCAGTGTTTGACGTAAATTCAGATACACGTTTGCACTCTAATAATATTGATCCAACGTTTGTAGTAACTAAGACCAATCAGGGAATAAGACTTAAGGACCGCCTCTTAACGTAAAATGAAACGTTTGTTGATTAGCTGTTTGTTAACAACGGCACATTCAAATCAGTATGAGCTATATTAAGCCGAAGGAATGTGAGCAAAGTGTCTTTTCCAATCACAGAGAGATGCTGCCAAAGATAGAGTGCCTGAGGAGACATCGAACCCACAAATCGGAACTTTAAAACGACAAAACACTATTGGCCACCAAACAATTAGTAGTGGTGAAATTTGCAATGTCACAGAACGCTTCACATGCATTATAGTGATGAAAATAAAATGTAATGATAATTGTCATTCAAAATGCACGTTTAAGTTGCAATTACTAATTGTAGCAGTGTAAACATATCAGAGACATTTTTTTTATTTCATTATAAAATTCAGTCCAACAGAAATAGTGATGAGGAACAAAATAGAACAGAGAGCTTGTTGACTTCAGCTCCAAAACCCCAAAAGGTAAATCGTTGGTCTTAATCTAGTGCTATTATAAATCCAAATTAAAGCCACAAACATGGGTAAAATCGAAACTACAAAATTCAAAGTTTCAAAAGGACCCATTTGTAAATACTTTTCATTGCGTGTAACTATGTTAGAAGATTTAGAAGACACTCAGATATCATCTTCTCCCATCGTCTTCATTGCAGTCATAGCAATTGACGCTATTACTAAGGTAGGATATCCATTTACCCGATTTAAGTTGGAAGTAGGCTGCATGTACACATATTAAACGATACCACTGATGCATTCCATGTGGATTATATTATCCTACCTTATCTTCTTCTCTGTCACATGTAAAAAGAATAAAAGAAGCGCTTGCTCTTGTAAATTGTACCATTTAAGGTGTGCAATGATCTCTGCCTTGGAAGGTGCCTTTGAATAGCTTCTGAATTTTAGATACAATATAAACTTATTTAGAGGAAACATCATTTCAATTGACTCACCTTGGGTCCCTTTCGTCACATTTCTTCAGATATAGCTCAGGCAAGGCGTATAAACAGCCGAGTTATGTCTTTGGTCTCTCATCAGTGTTCCATTTATCGACTGGTGTTAAAGAAATATAAATGAATACCTTGGGCAAGTTTACTTCTTACCTATGTTATCTTCAGTTCGTCTCCGAGACTGGTAACAACTAAAAGCATTCTTACGCTTATGGGACGATATGAACCGGGTAGATTATATTTCGTTGCAAGAAGGAACAAATGGTGTGATTCCAAAACGGAAATAAATTGTAGGTGTGCATCACATTGGTTTCCGCTAAACTTAAAGAAACGTTTTATGATGGATATTCGTTATCTAACGAAAAACATTAACCCTTTGCGAATATATCTGATTTTGCAGTAAGTATTTATCTTGTTCTTGTAATAATAGTAAGACAAAATTAGTTACCAGTAAAAGGTGATAACTAATGTTAGAAGACTATATCATAATGTTTATTAAAAAACTTACTTTGTTGTTTGTAAAGTATACACAGTTTACGACGAAGGTCTCTGCAACTGTTAAAGCTTGATGGTACACCATCACAAATCTACAGTAGTACAATTTTAACGATTTAGCATAATGTTGTTTAAGCTAATCTTTCAGTAAGCTAATCTTTCAGGTCACAATAATAGATTTGTGCAGTACATATTGATGCATACAAATGTATCAATACATCGTATTTTGAAGACCTGAGACAGAATGACCTTATGCCATTACATGCCATTTCCGTTAAATGTTGATTCATACGTATATTAGACATGTCATATTTGGAATCGTATTCAAAGTGGATGTAATCTGGTGTGTAATGTTGCTGTGAATAGTCTGGTTTTTATGCCGTTATATCAGTTTGATTTATACTTTTTCTGAATTTGTGTTTGGCGAAATAAATCGAAAACAACCTGAAGAAGATACAATAACTTTACTAGGTTAATATATTTTGAAATAAAGATAAACCTGTAGTATTTGAGGCAGTTTTGGCATATTGTTTTTCTTTTTCTTTTGTCTTTTGTCTTTTTTAAAATTTGTCTGGACCGATACTGCTTTCACGAAACCATTTCAGCACGCCTAGCTCCAATCAGTATAGCAATTTGTCATTGTATTTTTTTATAGGTATTGTAAAAGGGATTGCACTTGAATCTTTACCCCACCCCCAATCGTGTTTGCACGATGAAACAAAATTTAACTAGTTAACCAAATGAAAATTGGTTTGCGTCCTAGTATGCCTATTTCAATGACCTCAATATATATTTTGAATTTCAGCTACTCGTTGTATGCTGAAATTGTGAAAATTCTAATTGATCGAGTGGCTGTTTAAATATAGTTTCATTTACCTGATTTAAAAAGACCAAGTGCTTGAATGTCAATTAAGAAATGCCAATCTTCTTTGTTCAATGAATATATCGATTATCCTAAATTAACTTATTTCAATCAAACATTTTTGGTTGATTAAAGTCTTCAGATTATTCATTTGTCTTTTACAGCTCAAAGTACTACACGTGTCGACTGTTTCATCTGGGTATGCAACATTGGTCAATCTTGTAAATTGCTGTACCTTTCTTCAAAGATGGCGTTCGCAATAAACAAAGATTTCTTAAGCAACAAGTATAGATAGACATAAAGCCGTGCAACATGTTCAAGGATACCATTATTGTTTGATTTTATTTCATCCTATTCACATCTAGAATCGCATTAAACGTCTGAATAACAAGTTTTAGAAGTTTTCTGTTTTCCGAGATAAAATGCGCTATTTATTATTGATTTTAATGCTGCTTATTTCAGATAGAACAATTACATTAATTGATTGGCTACTGTTTCAAAGATTTTTAAGGTATGTATGTTGGATTTTTAATCATAAATTAATAAACTAGATCTTACTTTAAATAATGCTATTTCACATGTCCTGTTTATGTAACACTAAACATGCATACGGGTTATAAAAAAATAAAACTTTATGAAACAAAAAGGAAAAAACTTCATAGTTTATTTCTTATCAGTGTAGACTCAGAGCTTCTTGGCTTGTATCTTAAATTCCTTAAATGGAACTTAACTTGTTACAGTCTAGCAATAGTCTGCAAGCATTGACGGTATATTGTATGTATGTATTGTTACGGCTATTGGATTTAATTTATTTTTTTTTTTTAAATGTTAAATCCAAATTTGTTATTTTGCCTTTAAAATGAATTGATTGGGAGATTTATTCTAGAAAGTCTAGGCTGACTTAGATTCTCTAATTGTAAACAAGTTTTGACCTTGGCTTGTTTGACCTAAATCCTGACCTTGCTTTAGACATTGTCAACAAGCCTCTAAAATTATTGGTCAATTTCAAGGACAACATTTTTATTTTTAGTTCTTAGGGGTAGGAAAAATCTAGAGTATGTTATTTTTAGTAAAGGTAGTCTCTTTCTGTGACCTTCCATGAACTTCTATCAATTTCTAGAAAAGCGCGTGATTACTTGTTTACTTCAGAAAAACAATATATATAGCTGTGTTTTAGAAGCTAACTTTAGTAGAATATAAATTGGGCTTATTTTAAAGAAGTTGTGTATTTTCTGTTTTGAGTTTAATATCTTGTTCTGGACTGTGTCAATTCGTTGGAAAAGAAGAATTATTCTATTTATCTGGAAAAGGACATATGTTTCATAATTTCATCTGGATGATTTAAAAACAAGAACTGTACCACGTGACATTGTCAGCCATTTTGGATTACATCGTCAAGATTCGAACCTGGAACTATTAGAACATTTATTTATCAGGACTTGTAATTCCATTAGTGGATTATTTTGTGAATTCTATATTTGTTGGATTTGATTCTCTAAAACCGTAAGTTTGTTTATTTTATGAAAATAATTGTACTTAATAAAATCAATGTTAAAATTATACAAGCTTGTTAGTTTTCACTCTTTCTGTGTTTCTGCTTATTCGAGCCTAAGCACGTAACATAGAATTGGGGGCTTGTCCGGGATTGAGATTTGAGATAAATTTGAATTTAAATTTGAATTTCCCCTAGTTTTTGAAAATTTCAAATCTTTAGTGAGGCTAACACGCTTGTATCAAAATGACATCTAAGGTAGAAATATTTCTTTCTAATCCTACCCAGGAGCAA
Source organism: Unio delphinus (assembly GCA_029339505.1). Taxonomy (NCBI): domain Eukaryota; kingdom Metazoa; phylum Mollusca; class Bivalvia; order Unionida; family Unionidae; genus Unio; species Unio delphinus. The sequence continues at coordinate 353,313 of JAQISU010000303.1, read as the reverse complement.
TTAGATCTTTTCAAAAAAGACGAGTTGGTTCAACTTGCCAGAAAATACGATCTTTCTGAAGTGAAGGCTTCTTTAACGAAACAAGATATCAAAAAGATTTTGGTCCAGTATTTGGTAGAACAGGATGTTTTGGAACAAAGTGCTTTGATTCCAGTCAGTAAGTCTGCATCAGACTCTGACATAAAATTAAAGGAATTAGAATTAAAATTCCAGATGGAATTAGAGTTAAAGAAGCTGGAGTTTCAGGAAAGGGAGAAAGAGAAACAAATTGAATTACAAAAAGAGCAAATGCGGATTGATAGAGAGAGAGGAGAAAGAGAGACAATTACAATCTGAAAAAGAGGAGAAAGAGAGACAATTACAATCTGAAAAAGAGGACAGAGAGAGAGACAAGAGAGGGATAAAGAAAGACAATTACAATCTGAATTAGAGTTTAAGAAGCTGGAATTTCATGAAAGAGAGAAAGAAAGACAATTACAATTTGAAAAAGAGGAGAGAGAGAGACAGGAAAGGTTACAAGAAAAACAAATTGAACGAGAGAGAGAGAAGGAAGAAAGGGAATATCAGTGTAAAATGAAAGAATTAGAGCTGGCAAGTGAGAATCACCATCATACTTCAAATCAAAATTTTGATTTAGCAAGGAATATTAGATTAGTGCCCCCTTTCAAAGAAAAAGAAGTAGACAAATATTTTATTCTTTTTGAAAAAGTTGCAGAAAATTTAAAGTGGCCAAGAGAGAATTGGACTCAGTTACTACAATGTGTAATTACTGGTAAGGCTAGTGAGATTTACACTTCACTGTCTGTTCAGCAAAGTGGTGATTATGACGTAGTTAAAGAATGCATTTTAAGAGGTTACGAGTTAGTTCCTGAAGCTTATAGGCAAAAATTTAGAAATTACAGAAAAAAAGCTGGACCAACTCATGTCGAATTTGCTAGACAAAAAGAGCAGTTGTTTGATAGATGGTGTTTGGCCAAGAAGGTTGAGCAAGATTATCAAAATCTCAAGCAAATTATATTAATTGAAGAGTTCAAAAACTGTGTCCATAATGATGTTAAAACTTATCTTGATGAGCATCAGATTGAAACCTTGGAAAATGCTGCTCGAGCTGCTGACGAATATTCTTTGACACATAAAGTTCCTTTTGTTAACAAGACTTCTACTCAACAATTTAATGGCAGAAAAGAATTTCCGCCTAATTCAAGCCCTTCTAAAACTCAAACTAACACAACTTTCAAAAATGAGACTTCGGAGAAGTTTGATTCTAGATCCTTGTCTCTCCCGACGTGTAACTTTTGCAAGTAAAAAGGACACGTTATTTCTGATTGCTACAAATTGAAAACTAGGCATCAGAATCAAGATAGACCTGTTCCAAATGCTCTTATTTCCAAGAGGTCAAGGTCACAGTCATGTATTGAAAGCAATACAATTGTTGGGTCTAATAAATCCCAGTGTGATTTTGATATGGAGAATTATGAACCATTCATATCGAAGGGTTCTATATCACTCTTGGGTGATTCGGCCAATCCCACCCCTATTAAAATTTTAAGGGACACAGGAGCCTCTCAGAGTCTTTTATTATCAGGTACTTTGCCTTTTTCTGAGAAGTCTTCTTCTAATGAAAGTGTTCTTATTCAGGGAGTAGAGTGCGGCGTTGTTAATGTTCCTCTCCATTGTGTAAATTTGTCATCAGACTTAGTGTAAGGACCTGTGACAATCGGAACAGTCTCGGTTTTACCTGTTGAGGGAATAGATTTATTGCTAGGCAACGACTTAGCTGGGGACAAGGTTGTGGTTAATCCACTTGTAACTGAGAAGCCTAATTTGGATCAGAAAGTTGATTCAATTAAAAAAGAAATCCCTGATATATTTTAAGCTTGTACAGTTACTAGAGCTATGGTAAAGAAAGCTCTTGAGAATGAAGTTGAAAAGGGCAGTATTCCCTTCGTTGACACATGCATGGGTCAGGCTTATGTTGTTGAGGGCAGTATTCCCTTATCTGATCCCTGCGTGGGTCAGGCCAGTATTCCTCCAACTGACGCTTGTAAAGGTCAGGTGTTTGATGAGGTCACTTTTACTCTTGGTTTAGATCGCTCAGAAAGTATTGATCATAGTGATCCTCTTTTGACAACTCATTCTCTTTATTTTAATCAGGGTGATGATTTTGAGAGTGATGTTACAGAAGGCAGCATTCCTTCAACTGGCACTTGTATAGGTCAGGTTTTTGATGAGATCACTTTTACTCTTGGTTTAGATCAATCAGAAGGTATTGATCATAGTGATCCTCTTTTAATAACTCATTCTCTTAATCAGGGTGATAAACGACAGTCACTTGTCGTTGAACAGGAAAAAGAATCTGAGATCTCCTGTTTGTTTCAAAGGGTCATAAATGAGACTGAAGTTCCTGAAGTTCCTGTCTGTTATTTCATTAAAAATGGAATTCTTATGAGAAAATGGAGACCTCCCGAGGTACCTGCTGGTGATAAATGGTCAGTGAACTATCAAATAGTAGTTCCAAAACCTTACAGACAGGAAATACTTAATCTGGCCCATGAAACTCCTTTGGCTGGTCATTTAGGGATTAATAAGATGTATCACAAGATCTTGACTCATTTCTATTGGCCAAAAATCAAAAGTGATGTTGTCAAATACTGTAGATCTTGTTATGCTTGTCAAATGGTAGGAAAACCCAATCAGAAGATACGTAAGGCTCATCTGCAACCTATTCCTACGTTTGATGAAACATTCAGTGGAATTATGGTAGATTGTGTGGATTCCCTACCCAAGACCAAGTCAAGTAATCAATTAAAGTTAAAAATGAAACTAAGGTTTGATAGAACTGAAAGGAAGAGAACTTTTGAGTATGATAATGGAGTTGTGTTACTCTTGTTCATTCTTCTTACTTTTCTTCAAATTAGATATTACGGCCCTTACAAAGTTAAGAAGAAAATGAATTAAGTTATAGTATTAGTGCTCCTGGGATCTAAATTAATTATAGGAGTACCAATATATTGAAAGAGATAGCCATGTTAAATATGTAATTAATTTAGTTGTACCAGTCCCTCTTAGCGAAGGAATATCATCAGGATTCGACTGATATTGGAGCTACGAATTGATGGAATTCAGAAATTATAAACAAATCTAGACCAGAAACTTTCACAGTTGCAAGTGCAAGGAAGAAATGAACTGAAAGTTATTATTATATGAGCACTTATGTCCAGATATTCTTGCCAGGACAAACAAAATTTTCATGACGTTGAGATTGAGAATTCCATGCAGGATGAGTCCACTCAAACAGGAATATTTGAAAAAGGAAATTCAATATTTGCTGGAGAATGATTTTATCAAGCCCAGTAAAAGTGATTGGAGTTCACTATGCATATTTGTTCCTAAACCAGATAAAACTCTCCGTATGTGTACTGATTAAAGGAAGGTGAACAGAGTGACAAAAACAGATTCATTCCCATTAACAAGAAGTGACTATTCTATTGATAAAATTGGGAATGCCAAGTACGTCACCAAATTCTGACCTTCTGAAAGGATTTTGGCAGATTCCACTACGGAAAGAGCAAAGGAAAACTCAATATTGCGACTCCAAAAGGACTCTACCAATATAAAGAAAGTCCATTTCAACGTCTCATAAAAATGTTCATCACTGGTCTAGAGATTTGTGACGTCATCATCTACAACGACACCTGGAGAGAACATCTAGCAACAATTCGATAATTCTTTAACAGACTCACTAATGTATGTTTGACAATTAATTTGTCTAAAAGTGAGTTCTGCTGTGCTTGTGTGTTTTTCCTAGGATATTTTGTGGGACATGGACAAGTTAAAAATTTGAGGCTATTTCTTGATAATATAATTGTAGACACTCTTTCCATTGTATAATTTATTATATTGTGTAATTTTTTATTTCAGATGTAAATTGGTTTGTGATAAAAAGAAAGTTTTATCATATAAACCTTTCTTTTTATTTTATGGGGGAAGGTGTTACGGCTATTGGATTCAATTTATTTATTTTTTTTAAATGTTAAATCCAAATTTGTTATTTTGCCTTTAAAATGAATTGATTGGGAGAATTATTCTAGAAAGTCTAGGCTGACTTAGATTCTCTAATTGTAAACAAGTTTTGACCTTGGCTTGTTTGACCTAAATCCTGTCCTTGCTTTAGACATTGTCAACAAGCCTCTAAAATTATTGATCAATTTCAAGGACAACATTTTTATTTTTAGTTCTTAGGGGTAGGAAAAATCTAGAGTATGTTATTTTAGTAAAGGTAGTCTCTTTCTGTGACCTTCCATGAACTTCTATCAATTTCTAGAAAAGCGCGTGATTACTTGTTTACTTCAGAAAAACAATATATATAGCTGTGTTTTAGAAGCTAACTTTAGTAGAATATAAATTGGGCTTATTTTAAAGAAGTTGTGTATTTTCTGTTTTGAGTTTAATATCTTGTTCTGGACTGTGTCAATTCGTTGGAAAAGAAGAATTATTCTATTTATCTGGAAAAGGACATATGTTTCATAATTTCATCTGGATGATTTAAAAACAAGAACTTACCACGTGACATTGTCAGCCATTTTGGATTACATCGTCAAGATTCGAACCTGGAACTATTAGAACATTTATTTATCAGGACTTGTAATTCCATTAGTGGATTATTTTGTGAATTCTATATTTGTTGGATTTGATTCTCTAAAACCGTAAGTTTATTTATTTTATGAAAATAATTGTACTTAATAAAATCATTGTTAAAATTATACAAGCTTGTTAGTTTTCACTCTTTCTGTGTTGCTGCTTATTCGAGCCTAAGCACGTAACAGTATGTATGTATGTATGTATGTATGTATGTATGTATGTATGTATGTATGTATGTATGTATGTATGTATGTATGTATGTACGTACGTACGTACGTACCTGTGTATATGTCTGTCTTTCTGTCTGTCTGTCTGTCTGTCTGTATGTATGTATGTATGTATGTATGTATGTATGTATGTATGGATGAAATATAAAAAACGCATCATCCCCATACAAAAAAATGAAGTTCCGGCCGAAATGTTTTGGTCCCTTTTAACACACCGTTATGGTTCTGAGTACGACCAAGCTACTATTGATTCCACAGGAGGAAGTACAGAACGTTTCAGTAAAACAACATGGTTATGGAGATCCCTTAGGGACAAAAGATTCCCAGACATAATTTGGGCTTCTGTGTCACGTGGACCAAATTAAAAAGGGTCTACACAAATTGTGCATCAGATCCTGTTTCATCTGAAGACCAGCATGCATTGCGTGCGTCAGGACCAGGTGGTCACTTTCTGTTTCAAGTTCTCCCATTCTTAATGCGATATCACCCATAATATTCAACAATACAAACACAATAATCGATCCAATGAATATATATATATATATATATATATATATATATATATATATATATATATATATATATATATATATATATCCAAATTATGTGAAAATCATACATTGTATTTAATTCATTTATTTTGTTAGTATCTCGTATACGAATTTTGTAAATGGATAAATCATCAAACTATAAATTCAGAGATACTGCAAACGTCAAGCAAAAGTTTGATTCTCAGTATTTAGCGAAGAATATTATTTATATTTATTTTTAAAAATATATCCAAGAGTTGGGTTATGTTTTCTTCTTTATATGGATACCTTTGAATATAAAAAAATGATGTAAAACTTGTTATATGGAGACAATATATTATTACATGTAATGCCTTTAAATTGTATTAACCAACTTTAAGATAATCTAAGTACTTAAAGGTGGTCTTGTCAGTACATTTGCACATGGGCATCTACCTATGTCATAGTGACTGGCATGTACATGTTGGTTATGTGGATATGTATGCACACCATGCCTTTGACATGACTTCATGCTTGATTTATTTATGTCATCGGATGTAAGAATTAAAAGAGATCAGGTCACGTCAACAATATTCATCACTCATACGGTGCAGCCAGATAAACATACACACAAACATATAAAAAATATAATAAGACATATTAAGTACAAAGAAAATGTCGAATCGGCCGTAGAAAGACCATAAATGTATCATATCATTTTGCGCAAACGAAAATGGTAGGAACATGATTAATGCTCTGGTTTGGACAAAAAGCTTGATTCGGTCTGTTTAGATATTTACGTACATGGACCGAACAATACATACACTTAATTACTGTTGGAAAAAATGAGGGAGATCAATTGATCACATTTCAAGTGGCGGCATACAGCATAAAGAAAAGGTTTGCTTGCCTATATAAGGGGGAATAACTGACTAACTCACTTGATTTTGTTTGTATACTAGAGAACAGTTCTAGTCAAGTATGAAGACTTGTATAATTTTTGCTGTATTTCTTATACTGAAGGCGGCTTCGGGCGGGCTATGTAAGTAACATTTATAATATTATATTTGCGAATACATACTATCTAACACGGCAGTGATTGTTAACATGGCATGAGTTCCGCGCTTCACCAACCATTACAGCACTGAATTCTCTCTGCTGTTGTCTTTCTGTCTGTTTCTGTAAGTATTTATCTTCATATTTCGTTTCGTGGTCTTTGTTACATTTTACGACATATTGTGTAGTAAATTGTTTGTATTGTTTGTGTTAAGCAGTTTTGTTTTGTAAGAGAGAAGAACCTTAACTTTAAGATGGTGATTCCAAATAAATGGCCGTATTTGTCACATTTATCTACGTTTTAAAGCCAATATTCTACGCTATTTCCTCCATCTGACAGCTGTTAGATTTGTGTAGGATAAAATACAGGCGCGGGCTACGACACAACAGAAACCATATTGGACTCTCTTAACCCAATAGTAAGCATAGTATCTGTTGTAATGAATATGACGTCTTGATTCAACGCGTGCGTCAGTTTCTGGTAGGTCATTCGGATATTCATGGTTCATAACCACACCCATTAGTTTTCACTCTTTAGTAACCCGAACACATTCTTCGTCTATACTTTACAATTTACTTTATTAAAGAACTCATATCAGAAAAGATGACGATAATGTTGACAATAGGATGAGGAAAATCATAATAATTACAAATAATAATTTTAAAAAAAATCGTTTACCTCCGTTTCTCAGCTAACGTTCTTGTAAAGAATAAATCCACTCCAAGCACATTCGCTATGTCCAAGTTTACAATTTTTATTAGTAATAAGTATTTTTTCTTTCAAAGGGGCAGTTGATACAACAGTTGGTGATAACTTAGGAAATGGAACAATAATCTCTCCAAACACAACAACGGACGCCTTAACCAGTGATCCAACCACCAACACATCTCAAACCAGCGGTAGGTTCTAATATACACCTTAAAAGTTATGCATTACTTTCGCAGTTATTATTATAAATGCCGTAAATAATCTCCTTGTAATAACCGTTTATATCAGTAATAAAAATGATATAATTTAATTTTGTTTTAACATTTCCACATGAGATAATAGACATAGGATGACCAATGAATTACATTTTATGGATATTCAGAATAAACGCTGTATTTAAAACATTTGTTCCATCTGCTAGAATGTGATTCAGTCTATAACATTCATATATCCCTTGGCAAGCTCATATAATTTTTTTATTTTACAAATTTGATATGTTATTATTCAATATGAGCTTTGAAACAAAAATAACGAGAGATGTTCTTTGTTTTTTTTTTCCCCAGGAAGAATGATGATAATAATTTTAATGATGATTATACAATGAAGAAAGTAACGATGTTGGTATTGTTGTTGGAGATCATGACGATGATGAAATTTAGACGCAAAATACTTTAAGCTGATTACTTAACAGCTCCGCGTGTTACATTACTCATTTTTACTCCCAAGTACCATTACAACGGGTATCAGCACTTGATTTCCAATTTAAGTAAAGTTGGTTTATTTTGTATTACTATTGTCAGTGATGCTGTTATTTTATATTGATAATACCGTGCTTGCTTTGCCGGTTTTCGAACGAATGCAATTAATGAGATAAATTTATGTGCTCTTTTGCACTGTAAAAATATTGATACTACGGTAGTATAAACTAAGAGCACATAGGGATAAATTCTAAAGGACCACTCCAAAAATGCAAATGAAAAGTTTATTAGTTGGTTGATTGAACAGAGGATTTCAACTCAATTTTTGCTTTGTTACGGGGGAAAATATAAGCAAAGGTGATTTTTCAGTAACTCACCGGTGCATTTAAAACAGCCTGGTCGGAGCAGATATCGAGTCTCAATGCGTGGTCATAAGAAAGGAGATGAGAATAAGTAAAGCACACACTTAAGATTGGCCACAAAACAGGTTTGATTGGTGAAATCTGCAATGTCACAAGAAGCTGCAGATGCAACAAAACTGTGAACTTTTAATGTTGATTGCAACTGTTTAAGTCGCAATTTGAATTGTGCAGGTGTACACATATTAAAACAGTTTTCCTTCTTTATAAAGTTCAACCTATCAAAAAACATGGCGAGGAAGGAGATGAAAGAAGACATTCCTCAAAATCTCCAAATCGAAAAGGTAAGTTTGAAAACTTGCAATTACTTTTATATCAACAATAAAACATGGTGGTATATACTTTTATTTAAAAATCCCACAAGAGATAACATACATAGCATGACCAACGAATGTCATTTTCAGGATATTAAAACTCTACAATTGTATTTAAAGCATATGTACCACTTGCTAGCATATTCCCTCAGCTAATAATATTGGTATATCGTCGCAACTTTATATTGTCAACTTTTTTGGGAAATTTAATATTTTATCATTTAGTATGAAACAATGCGAGATGTTTCTGAAACTTGGTTCATTAAAAAGAATGATGATAGTTATTTTAATGATTTTATAAGAAAATGATGTCGCTGCTGCAGATGATGACGATGATGAGTTTTAGGCCAACAATACTTCTAGCTGATTACTTAACAGATTCGCGTGTTACCCTACACGATTCTGCTCCCAATTAACCATTGCAACAGGTCGACATGATATCACTTGCTGTCCAAATTATTTAAAGCTGGTTTTATTAATTTACATTACCATTGTCAGTAGTGCGACTGTTCTATCTTGATATTACCATGATTTTTTCACTTAGAGACTTCTGATTTAGGTTTGACTTAAATTCATGATGCATTTTGCAGTGTAATGATATAGATCACACGCTAATAACACTGAACATCAAGAAGCCATCAATTCTGGATGACCGCTCTAACAAGTCAAATGAAAATTATTTATGTTTATTAATTTCAAATTAATATTGGCTATATTAAGGCGGTGATATTGGAGTAAAGTGCCTTTTCCAATGACATATAGATACATTTATACAGGCAAGCCAGTGCAGATATCGAACCCGCAAAAGAGCTTAGTCAAAAGGAAGCAGATTAAGATCATCGCACAAATTAATATTGGCAACAAAGCAGTTGGTAGTTGTAAAATATGGAATGTCTCGGAAAATTGCAAATGCATTATAGTTGTGCACAGGATATGGGGATGTTAACTACCACTCCAAAATCATGTTTATGTAGCAATTGTAACTGTGGTATTGTGAACATATTAAACATTCTCTTTCCTTTTAAAGATTCGCCCACCAAAATCCACGTCGAAGAAAGAGAAAACAGTACGCGTTCGTCGACCACAGTTCCAAACCAAACAGGTAAATTTGTGAATATATATTACCATTTTCTATTAGCGATAACACCGCTCCGGTGATCGAAGTGTTTAGAGCGTCCGCCTCATTGGAACACCGGGTGAGTCATACATACATATAAAGGGTACTAAGGTCTCGTGAGCCTGATGTCGGGATCATGTGACTGGGTGGGACATCATGATACATGTCTGCGGCATGATGCCCCAGTGCTAGTCATAAATATAAACTGTCACACTGCAGACGTAGTAATATGACTGAAACAGTTAAGATACGTTAAAACAAATCACACACACACACACACACACACACACACACTATTAGCGAAAACAAATGGTAGTATCTGATTCTGTTTTTAAAATTATGCTCAGACTAGATATAGCATCATCGAAGAATTACAGTTTCAGTATATTTAAAATACACACCGTATTTAAGACATTTGCTTCCCATTCTAGCATATTTGAGGTAACATTGTCTATTGCATCGCACTATCATACTGTCTTATTTTGCGCAATTTCATATTTTCTCATTCATTATGAGTTTCCCAAAAAAAGGGGGAGATGTATTATAATTCAGAAAATTGTTTTCGGAAAGAACGATAACAGTGATGATTTTAAAAATGATGACAATTGTGAAAGTGATGATGTTGGTAATGTTGTTGAAGATGATGATAATGGTGAGTTTTAGACCAACACCTATTTTCAGATGATTACCTAACCAGCTTCGCGTGTTATGCTACTTGATTCTACTCTCAGTTACCAATTCGTTAGCTCGACATGTTAGCACTTGCTTTCGAATTAATCTAAAGCTGGTTTCGATTATTTTATTATTTTACTTTTGTCGGTGATTTTGCTGTTTTATCTTGATATTACCGTAATTGTTTCACTCAGAGGCTTCGGATTAGAACAATTCGTATACATTACATTTATATGCAATTTTTATCTGTAAGAATACAGTAGCAACTAAGAGCAAACAGGGATCAATTAATAGAGGACAGCTCTAAAAATTCAAGTGACAGATTTTTAATCCTTGGTTATTGTTAATGTCGGCACGCTCAACGCAATATTAATTAACTGTGTCGGGAAATGGGACCCACGAGCCTATTCTACTATGTTTCGTTAGAGGCAAACAAAAACACTGGAAACACGTTTGCACGCTGATGCGAGTGAATTGAATCATTTGAGTTTTGCGATGCTTACTAATGCAAGTGAATTGAATCATTTGCGTTTTGCGATACTTACTAATGCGAGTGAATTGAATCATTTGAGTTTTGCGATACTTACTAATCTGAAAGGTATATTGGGATAACGTCTGCATTTTAATTACAATAAAATCTGATTTAGAAGAAAATCCATTTCTTTAGACGCAAGATCGCAAGTGCATATGGCTCAGATAAGATATCTAATCAACGGAATTATGTCTTTGGTACCTCATCACAGGGTTCTAGGTATCGATTAGGATAACGAATATAAATGAATACCATGATGCCTTTAGGTCTTACTTACTCCTAGAATAGTAAAACATGAAAGTCTTCAGACGTTTGTTAGATGCAATAAACCAGATCGATTGTAAGTCTAATACAGACAACCGATTTTGCCAGAAATAAGTGGTGTGTTTCACATTAGATTATGTTTAATTTAATCATAAGCAAAACTGTAATTTAATCTATTGCACATATATCTGAATTTGCAGTCATTTTTCTATCCTTCTGGTATTAATAGTAAGACATCTCAGCTATGAATTGTTTTGAAATACATTAAATAGTTCGCAATCAGACTTCACCTACAAAATGAGTTATCTTTAGTATTTGACAGCGAATGTTTGAAGAAGAATATATAATTTGAAAAAGCCCTAATGTTTCGTTTTTTATATAGAAAATCCAACGAAAAAGAACAAAGAGGAAGGTGACAGGGGTCACAGTCGATCTTCAACAGCCACTCCAACAAGCACGGTCTTTACAGTTCCTAGAGTTGGGTAGCTCACCATTAGAAATCTCATCCAACATTTGCCGAGTGAAGAACAAATCTAAAATAGTAAATCGCTCATTCGCCTTTTTATAAATTCTGTTTTATCTGTTTCAGTCTGTATTTATAGATGTTTCTAATAAATATTGATGAATACAAGTTGTTTGATTTGACCTAACAGCATGACTTGGTGACATCATATTTCTACTGCCGCCAGATGTTCCTTTCTACCTACATCAAACTGCTATATTCTGAATCGTATACAAAATGAGTGTAAACTGTGGGATACTTATACGGTGAACACACTGGTTTTGAAACCTTTTAAATGTGTACAAGTATTTCCAATATATACAATGTGACTACAATCACTACAGGAAGATACGAAATCGTTTAACATACTCATGTCAAAGTCATATCTCAGCTGAATCAAACTAGAAAGTAAGCTTTCCATCGCTGACATTTTTAGAGTTGTGCATAATAGTATAGTAAGCCTTCCAATGTCAGTATTACATTAAGTCCAAATTAAGATAATAGCTTTTATTTCAAAAGTCTTGTTTTATTTGTGATCTGACAGAAATACCTTTTCACAATCTGTATCAAACATGTTTATTCTCGATGAACATAAGTTAGATTAATTCGGCAAAGTACGCATAACCGGTACCTTATTTGCAGAACAGTGGATTAAGTTAGGTCATGAATAATCTGATGCTAACATGCCCCCCCTTCCCCGGTCCACTGCTTGTAGAACAGCATCTAGATTTGGTCGAATTTATTGTTACAAATCCATGTGGTATTTGACTGAGCGTGACTAAAGAAATTTCTAAAGAGATTATAATCCATATCTCAACTGCACCAAGTCTGGTGAATATTTCGTAGCGTATGTGTGTCTACTCCATTAAATACAGCAAGAATATTGCAGTTATCTCTGATCACTTTTGGTATTTGAGTGTATCGTTGAGTGACATATATCACATCGGTATTTTTATGCCTACCTCTGGAAAATATCCTAGCGAGATTCTTTTGATTGTCTAGCATGACATCATCATATACGACTAAATTGTTAATATTTCCATCAATATCATCAATACTCGGTGCTTCTTCGATATCGGTTATAAAACTCAGTAATATCCTCATCGATTTCCGAATTTGCTTTCTCGTTAAAATCCTTTAACATCTCGTAACATCGCTGATCGCCTACACTCGGGGCTACTAAATACAATTTATCCCATTTCATCCATCTCGTTATCAAATTAAGTAACAACTGCGTCTTGCCACTTCCAGATGGTTCGATTATAATCATACGAATAGAATTTGGTAGCGCTGCATGATGCTTAACTGGTTCTCGTGTTTTTGTCGCCGAAAAATCAATTACATTCATATTATTATAAATAAATTATGGATCTATATTGTGTGAAATGTAAGAAGCGTACTAGCACAAATGACTTGACGACGATTACAACTAAAAATAACAGATCAGAACTTGCTGGTAAGTGTGTACAATGTGGTACCAAAAAATTTGGATTTGTTTCTATGAAATTTGGAGATGTTTTTTAAAAAAACGAGGAGGTGATATTGCAGCCAAGTTAGTCAAATTACCAGGAACATCATGGGCAAAATATCTAGGAGAAAAACACCTTCCAGGGTATAGTTATTGTGGACCCGGGACCAGACTCGATATCCGACTCGATGATCAAAACCAATCTCGACCCGGTGAGTATCCAATAAACGCTATTGATAAGGCGTGTCATGCTCATGATGTTGCTTATAAAAGCAACAATCTGCAACACAGACATATCGCATATTTGAAATTAATTCATACGTTAAATTCTATCACTGATAAATCCTTCAAAGAAAAGTTGGCTTCATGGTTGATAAAATCGGCGATGAAAAGTAAATTGATGTTGGGTGCGGGTAATTAGTAACATCATGAAATCTATTTCTTATTCCCCAAGAGGATACTGGAGGGGTAAAGCAGCAATCGGTAAACTCGCTAGCGCCGCAAAGGTGAAAATACCACTGCATCGGATTGGTTATCCAAACAGGCGATATGGCAAATTTATCTACCGTCGCCTAAACAAATTTACTTCTGGCATTTTGATGTCAGCGTCACTAATGAGGTTAATCAGGCCGATATATTATTTCTGCCGCATGATGGTGTTTACAAGTACGCGCTAACCGTAGTTGATGTTGCGAGTTGATACAAACAAGCAGAACTATTAAAAACAAAATCATCAATTGAGGTGGCTTCTGCGTTTGAAAGGATTTATCGTCGGGGTCCTCTGCATTGGTCAAATCTATTACAATTTGATCCTGGCAATGAATTCCAGGATGCAGTGTTATCAACAATGAAGAATCATAATGTCACCATCAGACGAGGATATACTGCACTACATCGCGATCAGGCAATTGTTGCACGATCTAATAGCACACTTGCTGAGCGGTTATTTGGATATCAATACGCGAAGGAATTTATTCAGGATAAGCGATCTCGTGAATGGGTCAACAGATTACCTGGCGTGATATCCGCACTAAATAATGAGATTACTCGAACAATTAATATGAAACCTAACAATGCGATTAAAAATAAGTATATACCCGTAAAACCGCAAAATGATTTTTCAAAACAACCAATACTCGGTAATGTCACTGTTAGGTATTTATATGAACCAGGAGAGCTTGAAGGTGGTAAAAAAAGAGCTACCGATCTTATTTGGAGTGTGACCGCACATAAAATATCTAGCATAACACGATCCACGGGTAGACCGTCAGTCTATAGATTGGATTCAACTGCTCCTCAGAGAGGATTTACTCGTGAACGATTACAAGTGATACCCGAGAATACTCAGTTACTGCCGCGTGGTCTTAACTAGCACATCTGCGTCTGTTACACTGAAGACAAGTCAGCATCACATTATCTCTGGTATGACCAACCCTGCTATTTTATCTGTCTACGGTAAATTGGCTGGGTCTTTATCCGACCAACACCAACGCATTATACGATTGCAACTCGCGTAGTGATTATTCTGTTGTTTTAGTGTAATTATAAATTCAGCATCAATGTCAAATTTTCTGTTATTTTTTTGTTTTGTTGTTTATAACCAGAGACTTTTTTATGATTATGTCATCTCTGACAATATCATTGTTGCTGGTGTCATTATAATCTAAAACAACTCTTCGAAGTTGATTTATTCTTCGTACACTGGACACTGTGAGATAAACTAAATTTGACCACTCGATGCGATTATCTATGGTCCAAACAACTGTATCGGATATAGTCAACCCCTGCGAAGAATGTATCGTCGCTGCGTATCCAAGCTTCCATGGGGATTTATCAGCTCGCAATGCATTTTCGACAACACTGATATCAACTAACACAATATCATTTAACACGAGAATCTGCTTTTCTGTCTGTCCGGGAATATCAACTTCGATATTCTTTTTTCGTGTATCCGTAGGCATATAACACAACGGCACTGGAAGTGTTGCGAATTTTTCTTGATGCGTGCTAAATAACTTCATCTGAAGTGTGTCACTATCTTTCTTCTTGCCACTATCAAATCGTTTGGGCTCCAAACTTTCCAGAAATCATTTAATGGGTTTTCTGAAATTATTTCACGCGCTATTTCACACTGGATTCTATCCGGTGTAATCTGATTAGTTTTTGGAACTCGCGTAGTTCATTATCAAGTGATCTATGATCAGTACTAATTTCTTCATAATAGTCTACAAAATTCTTTAGCCAATTATGTGGGGACAAACTGACAAATGGTGGTGGTTGACCATGACCGCCACACATTATCACTTTTGTATTCGCTAGCAATAACCACTCGAGAAACGTTTGTAATACATCTAACGACACTGTGCATATATCATCCCAAATAATGATTTCAGGAATATATTTCTCGCCCATTCGATCAGGTGTCCATTCGTCACCTTTCCATCGAAAAAAACTGTGATAAATGCAAGCATTAATTCTTTGCTGTTTCATCTCTCTTGCAAGCCTGTGTGTTGGTGTTAGCACAATCATGTTTGATTTCCCTCGAAATAATTCGATTGCACGAGTCGTATTCCCTGACCCACCACAACCGTTTAAATAACTGGTTTTATATCTACATATTGGATCGGAGCACGACGGTGCATTAGATAGTTCTGATATCTGATTATTTTTCAAGTAATTGTTTTCAATCGTAACATCTGCTGATTTAGAATAATCAGGCAGTATTTCCTTTTTAATTCACAATGATCCCCAACTCTCGTCTGATTTAGTAAATTCGGCCACTGCTTCTTTATGTTTTATATCTATATAAAATGAATCAGTGGCGACTCTAACTGCGGATTCAGAAAATCTATTTATCATCGAAAGTAAATTAATAGAAGCATAAGCCAGCATAGACGACCTTAAGTACGTATACTGAGGATTTTCTCCGTCTTTATAAGTAACAAGTGTACCTAATTTGGTTCCATCGGACAAGAAAGCGTCTTTACGATTTAAATATATACCCCTAGAAGTGACATCTGCGATTATAAAATCGTATTCAGCATCATCTATAATCAACCGCGAAGAATGCCGTTTATGGTAGTATTTTCCACCTTGTGTAAATTTGCCAATTATTCTTCTACCGAGATCTTTTGCGTGTTTATTTCTAACTTCAAAGATTTCTTTGGACCACCTTACGATATATTCTTCGTCTAGATTAGGAAATTGTTGTTTGTTTTCGGTGATTATACTATCTAGACTATCGGGTTGTGGTAACCAAATTTCAGTTTGCGCCTGATATGATATAATTGCTTCACTGACAATCAGCGATATCAGCATTTTAGAATCAATCATATCCAGTAATAACACTATTGGCATCCAGTGCTTTGTTTAGAGATGTGTCTACCAAACCAAACATAACAACACGGATGAAGTCCTTTAGCCAATTCAAATGATACCACACGAGCGAAATCCGGTTAAATCAAAATCGGACAGTGGTCCATTAATCGCAACACGGGTTATTTTATGTGTTGGATGCCCAAATCGTTTAAAATACTCAGAGCATTCTCCGTACCAGAGAAAACTCCCTGGATAACACGCAATCATATCAACCGAAATAATACTTTTTGGGTCATATTTTGTATTCTATAATCCACCATGGCCATAATCAACACAACTATCTTGGATATCTGAGTGAAATTCTGCTCTTGCTGGTTTCCATAGATTAGTCTTTTTCGTGAAATGAGCTGTAACTGACGGTATTGTAAAACAGTTTGTTAGTAATTGTTCGTGGTGTTCCGTTAAAAAACCAGTAGCTAGTTTTTTCATCTCGTTGTGGAGGGCTTCAGTACGATATAATTCACCATTGGGTTTTACACATTCATCGAATTTACCGTCTTCGTCTTCAAAACTCTGAAATAACCACACTGACACAGGATCATTTCTACTTGACTGAGAAATAAAATCAAATAAATTTCCCGTGTAATATGTTACGGTTCTATCCCGCGGAAATATTGTTACCGCGGAGGTCCAAGCGTGTACATTATGGTCAATAATTTTGATTGGAGATCCTCTCGATTTATATTTCGGTTCATATAATATCTCGCCTGTTACTGTCTCTATGGATATTGGGAATTTTAGTATCTGCTCTAACGCGGCCACATTTTGAATTGTTGCTCCGCTCTCCTTCACTGTCAATCCCCATTCATTTGGGGTTTTTTTGCGTCTTAGATCCGTCAATTTGTTTCCACGCAACGCATTTGTAAAAATGCTCTATTATTCGTTCTGCTACACAATTCAACGACGAATATTTCATGGGTTTTAATTTTTCAATACTCGGTTTATCATTTATCGGATGGATCCCATAAACAACCGCGGTTACATGATAGGATCTCTCGTAATGCGGTTTGTCAATCACGGTCAGAATTCCTGGTTTGGAATCCTGATTCCCAGTGACAGTTCTCTTATTTTTCAGGATGGGTTCAAACTTATCGCGTATAATCCAATTCCCCGTTTCTGAGCGGATAATGAATTTCACTCTAAAAAAATACTTTTTCTTGTCAAGATGCGAGATTATCGCTGTTGCTCTTTCGTTGTTCATGGTAGTATCAACACTACCATCAATTCGAAATGTTGACTAACAGTGAGATACTCCATCGCGCTTGAATTCATTAAAACCATCACGAATTCTACCTATCATGCTTCTATCACTTATTAGATTATTTGGTACATCAGTGGAGACTATCGAGATTGAATTTAACTTTTTTCCAAGGCTTAATTTTCGATAATTTCTCGAACTTCTCCATATTATAATTAAAACAAGTATTTAAATAAAGAATTTATTATATAATGAATCATTACAAATGGCTTATGATAGGATCAGTAACTGCTCGTAACAAATCATACAGAAATGAATTCTGTGGATATCATTTACAAAGCGTGCGTCGTGGAAGTTTTGGGCCCTAACCTTGCATACGATGTGGAGTAGGTGTGCGTGGTAAGTCGCAGTTGTGTCTCAATTGTAGTGGTAAGCGATATAGAGAGCTAAAGCGCTATTATAATAATAGAGTTAAAAACTTCATCAATGATTTCGACTGTGTCAGCGTCCTTGACTCTGTCAAGAACAAACTCATAAAACACCTCAAGACTACATTGATAGATTCTCAAGTAATAATCAAACCAAATAATGAATTAGACAAAAAATATTATAGTATATAAATGAACCAAGAATTTCAACCACATCCTGTGATTACCAATTATGAATCATCTCGTGATGGTATTGTCAGACACCGCAGGCTGAAGAAACCAGTCAGTGTTGTTAATAATCAGGGATTGCTTATATTTAATTCTGGAGGGAAAAGTCATCTTAAACACAGAATCGCATATGAGTGTTTCCATGGATTGATAAAAGATGGGTTTGTAATCGATCATATTGATTCCAATCCTAAGAACAATTCTTTATCGAATCTACGAGCTATAACACAAAGTGTAAACACCAAACGAGGAGGGACTGGAAAATACTCGAAAAATGAGAAACCTATAAAATCATTTAATACAGAAAATATCGAAGAAAGAGTATTTCAATCAATGAATGAAGCTGGAAAGTATTTAGGTATTTGTATACCCTCAGTACGATTTGTTGCAGAACAAATATATCAATCAGCGATTTCCGAGAGAACCGGCCATATAATTCAATTCGTTTACATCTAAATAATTATATGTAGCATTAAGGGGAATAACTCGTGTGGGCTCGTATATACTTTCTGAAACGGTGTTACGGAATATCCAGTATGATCTCATGGGAAAACCACTCTACGTCACGTCACGTGAATTGGTGGGTTTTTTCCTCTTTGTGTGCATATAAACAGCTGTCACCACTTGTGCCGCGCGTATTCATTGGAATTTTCTAGCCTGCCAACAACAGGCTAGGTGTTCTGATGTACCGCCTGTATGCACTAATATGTACATCTCT
Source organism: Unio delphinus (assembly GCA_029339505.1). Taxonomy (NCBI): domain Eukaryota; kingdom Metazoa; phylum Mollusca; class Bivalvia; order Unionida; family Unionidae; genus Unio; species Unio delphinus. The sequence goes on along the minus strand of JAQISU010000303.1, from coordinate 334,235 downwards.
AGGCGCGATAACATGCGAGGGCATTGTAAATAGAGATCATGCCGTCTATATATGATATATACTTTAATTAAGAAATGTATGTAATGCGACGTCCATTCACCAAGCATACCTTCTTGGGGTTCTAACCCGTTATTTGACAAGTTAGGTCCCCTCTAAGACTATGCTTCGTGGTACCTCTGCGCTTTCTCAGATGTGAATAACACCTGAGAGGTTCCAAATGGGGATGTGTTATCTCATATTGAAATCTCTGCGCCCGCTCAGATGTGAATAACACCTGAGGGGGTTCCAAATGGAGGTTTTCATGTACAATCATAATATTTCTAGGCTCAATAAGATGTGAATAACACCTTAGAGCGAATGGAGTTCATCATATCATACAAAAACGGGTCAAAAATGACCCATAATTTTTTATTAGATATTAGATATATAATATTTCATATAATGAATTTCGAAAATATGAATGTCAATATAATTGAGATTTCAAATTTGAAAAATCAAGGAATACAATTCTCAGAAAAATTAGATTGTAATCAGATTCTCTCTGAATTTCATGATCTTGATGATAGCGCCCAGAATACTAGGTATGTCCTTCCAAGGCAGTATGGGTTGATCAAACGAATTCAACACGCGGTAAATGACTCACTCGCATTTTGTAACGACATGAACAAATTTATCCCGCTGTTCAATGTTGTCGAAAAGGTCAGAGGCGAATTGGGCAAACAATATGAAATCAAACGCACAATAAACTCGAAAATCAAATCAATACGAGAAAAAATTATCACACAAAATGAAAATCCCCATTTGGTTGCCTCAACAAAGTGAAAAATCTCTCCATGGATTAATTGACACTCTAAAGACAAACATGTATAATACCCATAGTATGAGTAATCCACAATTCTATAGACAGGTATGCTTACTCACACAGAACATACCTTTCCATGTGGTGATTTATCACCAACTCAGAAGTAATAAAACACTGTAGTGAAATTCAAAAAGAATTTCGGGTGGGTGGGAATTCACGGATTTTATTTATTAATTGCTTAAATATTTTCTGGGAATTTATTTTTTTAAAATTGATTTTTGGTCGTTTTTGTGGTGTTTTTTGCAATCCGTCGACAAGATTTCATGGGGCAAAACACCCAGGAATTCATTTAGAGAAAATCGTTTTTGATGAGATTTATATCCTTGTGAGGCAAATTATATGGTGTTTTTCATCGTGATTGTCGAATCTTCAATGCTTTTTTCATTGATTTTTTTCTGTTTTTGGCTAATCCGTCGACAAGATTTCATGAAAATTGATTTTCTCTAACTGAATTCCTATATATATTTATAACGGTAGGTGAAGCCCTAACAACTAGAGCAGCACGCGAAAGATTGGCTGCGATTAAAAGATTTATCCCAGTTCGTCATTCCGTTCGAAATAAATTCCAAACGAGACAGGAATTTCAACTATCAATACTATTCCTATCATGCAGTACAACCGGATCTTTGATCAAGAATCGAACTTCAAGTCCATGATACCAGCAAATACTTTCTACCCGCTGAAGCGTTTATCGATGTAGAAAGGGAAATTGTAACAGATGTTGCATCTAATACGCCATATGCAGATGACTCAAATATCCGAGTTGGTTTTGGCAATAATGGTATCAATAGTGGGGTTAGCAAGATATTGTGATGATTATATAAGATCGGCAGGTCCATCTATGATGTTCTCTAAGGAAGTTACTAATCACGCTGAACACATTCTGTATACTAAATTACATACAGCAAGAGCTACTGCATCTGATCCACAACCCGATTCTCCTGAACACGAGGATAGACCAGCTGGTATCTTTGATATTATAAAAAGTACTAATCCTAATTACAACCTAAGGTTTGCAACACGTGTATCAATGTTGCAGGGACAGCGTCGACAATTTTCATGCGCGATTCCACTGCATCATATTTTCGGATTTTGCAGAAATGTTAGAAAAGTTATCTATGGAGCGAAGCATACAGTAGTACTCGTGCGAAAGGGTAGTGATAATGATGCAATCTGGCGTGATGCTAGTGTTGCTGCTGGTAAAGTCATTATATCAAAACTATCATTGTGGATGCAAGTAATGACTCCATCAATCACCATGGAATAAAAATTACTATCATTTATGGATCATGGAGGAAAATCATTGCTACCATGGCTAACAACAATAACAGATATCATAGATTCTAATATTGATGGTACACTTACATGGCACCTGGTATCAAAACAAGGTGTGTCAGCTCCGCGTCATATATTTATTGCGTTACAGAAAAAAAAACACGATTAAACTCTCAGGAACGGAGTCATATGATATTTGATCAAATAGGTGTTAATGAAGTATTATTGAGAATAAATGGCTAACAGGAACAGGAAGAGGATATACTACTCGATTACGGAACCAACCAAATAGCACGCGCGTATCATCGTTTATAGACATTTATGGGACGCGATAATAATGTGGATACCGGTCTGCAAATATCACAATTTGATTTTAAAAATCGATATCCCATCTATTACTTCTCACTGGAACATCTTGATTTAAGCAGACAATCCTTAGCTGACATACACTTTAGAGCTCCTGTAACCCGTCCGGTTGTAGGTTGTGTTGTCACTATCCCGAATTACAGAGCAGTTGCTGTTATTCTCAGCGACAAATCCATGCTACTCGAAGGTGTTCGTGGACGAATGAGAGTAGTTAACGCACCAGTGGAAAATATGTAGACAATTAGATCAATCTCGTATTAAATAAAATGTCGTACAGTCATGTTAGTGCTACGTTAGCTCCTGGTCAAATTAAGAAATATTGCAATCGGAATCAGCTAAAAATGTGGAACCACAATATCGCTGAAGCACAATCAGATGTCTGGTGGTCAAAATAAATTGTCATTGACAACTCGTCAATGATGCCATCAAAGATAAAAAAGGTGTTCAGATTACTCTCTCTCTCTCTCTCTCTCTCTCTCTCTCTCTCTCTCTCTCTCTCTCTCTCTGCAGCTGCCATCAAAAACATGATAAAATCAGGTGGTATATTTCTACTTTTCGCTGCGTTACCAGCGTTTATTGCAGCCGCGGCCTCAGCGGTAGCAAAAGCCGCCGCTCTAGGAGCCGTTGGTACAGCGGCAGGGATGGCACTAAAGAAAGCTATCGGAAGCGGGTATAAAAAATAAACGATCAGGAAATGGTATAAGACTACCAGGAACTCCGCAATCATGGTACAGCAGAAAGGGCCTGAGACTAGGAACAGTTTACTAACAAAAATGTCACAGACATTGTCGCCGATGTCAAATTTTGATTTAATCGATGCTGCTGAAAACTAGCGATAAAAATGTTCGAGGTGTTTTTATGAGAGATCAATTACCACAACTAAACAACGCTGAAACCGGTATCATTAATCTCGATCACAGCATTGGATCTAGAACTCATGATACAAATTTGGCTAGGGTTTCAGTATTATGGTATGTGCAATTCGTAGCGGATTTAAGTAAACAACTTAATTGAATTCGCTGGCAAAGTTAACACCAGCGTTTTTATTGCTAGCAATTTGAAATCTGTTGTAATAAATAAAATATCATCATTGGCAACGTCACAGCAGCATCGCTATCATCAGGTCAGCGAATTTCAAATTAAACTCAAAACACTCACCGAGGAGTACCAAACAAAAATAAAAAAAAATACCAACTAAGAATTACCGCATGTTGATGTTAACGTGTACTCGGTATCAGGTCTAATCATCGGAGCTGGCATCATACTCTCCTCGGTGACAATGATTGCCCGATAGCTGTTCCAATTTGTATATCCGCGACGACAACAATCGCGGAAATTATTTCAATAATAACAACAAAACAAATATCATCATGCAGCCAGCGTAAACTACAAGACTACATAGTTAAGTTCCATATTGTGTCAACCGCGTATTCCCAATTATACTCGAAGATATCATCCTCCCTCGTCACTAGCATTTGCAGTATTAAAAGTCTTAAGGTTGTCTATAAAAATGCAAGTTTATGTAAAGGCGTATCTAAGCTACTTTGGTTAAATTTTAAAATGTGAAGCAAAATCACCTTACATTGCTTTATCTTGGTTTCTTTTGTGAAGACGTCGAACAATTATTTATTGGAAATGATTATTGTACAATAACCTTTTATGTTATTTCTGTCTTACGACTTTTCCTAATGTTTTCTAGATGACTATTTATTGAAAATCATCAAACAAAATATACTATTTCCAGCAAAATGTTTTTCAAAACTGGACTAAGAGTGCATTACGTCCTGTAACTAGTTTCCGTTTTCAATGCACATTTGCAGCTGTAAGCATGTTTTATCAAAGATATGGACCTTAAAAGACGTTGTACACCAAAATTACAGACGTTGAATTACTTACGAGAATTATTATCAATTGTACGTAATGTAGTCAGTGTGGGTAATCATTACCGATTGGCTTGTACTAATTCACATTTAGCTAGCTGATAATCGGAAGTAAAATATTGGGGGCTAATCAGGTGTATTATAAATGAGTTTAGTTTTATTATATCTTAATTACTGTTGAAATAAGTATGACATGTCATACATGAGCTGGCTAGTGTATAATTAATCATCATTGTTTCTTTACGCACACGATGGGATCAGTAGATTACCATGTACTTTCTGGTTACCTTGTCGCTAAACACAGGTAAAAACAGGACTTTTATATTTGTATGTGTTGTGCATAATGGAAGCGTCTTTCAGTATACGTGACAAATAATAGATGCATTGATTATGATTATTAAAACTAAACACATGCTTATTTATCACGAGATCAATCAGATGAGGAATATCGAAAGCTTGTGTTCTTGGTCCCACCCAGTTTTTACTGTAGATCAAATACCGACCTAATGAAGCAACGGTTTCAGTAAATTATGTTTATCCAATCATGCCTATCGACCATATTAACGCTAAGAATATAAACCCTAGAAACTGCAGAATCGAATCTTCTCAAATTTCAAATATGGTCTGTTCCCTCATTAATATATTGACAAGGGAAAAAGCTATAGGATACTACCTAACCTTGTGGCCGACAGGTGACGCTTGTTTAACAAAAGAAGCACAATAATAATTTTACATAAAAAATGTGCTTTCTCCTTCGATTACCTTACCATATCATATTAGCAATAAATGCCACGTGGAGGGGATATGATCATATAAATTACACCTCGGGAAATGTCTGACAGGAGAATATTGGATTTCAGATATGTACACGTTAACCCACTGTACTAATTGCGAGCCGCATAACCAGAGACGCTGTGGTTAAGAATCTCAATGAAACAGTTATTTTCTGTTTGACTTTTACGTAGCTATGGGAAAGACTAGTAGTTATATACCGCACAATAGCGTCAAATTTGGCACTTGGGACTCAGTGGGAAATACTATGTTAAAATCGCTCATAGATTATTAAGCTGAGGGATCTTTATCCTAAAAACGGTAACATTGCTACAAGCTGCTAACCTCAATAGTGAGGACGACATTCCAACTGTGTTAGATAATGGTATAGGTATTTAAGTTATATATGTCAACAGAGATAACCAAACAGACACAACACACTAAAACATGCGCACAGGACAACGATTGAGTAGTATTAGATCTTTCCGAGAGATTTAATAGGCCATTTCAACGGCCGTTTTGATGTGGTAAAATTCGTTTTTTCCGGCCACCATTTTCCACAATGTCTTCATTGAATTTTTCGTGTAGATTGTTTCTTTTCTCCTCAGTAGAGATCCAATCTGGACTGCCTTATTGTCAAAACTTGCCTTTATTTATGGTCTACTGAGGCTTTGAAATTTCGTTTCATTCTACTAACGTTCATCTTACTTTTTCAGTTCCTTCTAGGTAGTCGTATTCTTCACAACTTCCTCTGCAACGGCTTTTTATTACACCATTGACTCTTTGAAGAGCAGCCATGTCCCTGCAAACACGACTTATGGTTTCTCTGTTCTAACCGCTGATATTAAGCTTATCATCATATATTTATCGTGTTGAATCGAATTGGGATGATCGTTGTGACACCAAAAACAATCTTCATCGGTCAGATCTATAACTATTTCAGCTAGGTCATTAGCAGAGGAAGAGACTAAATGTTCTTGTTCTGGCTAGCTTGATATCACTACAGGGTCTCTGTATCTTTTTTGTAGCTTTTGGTTCTGGCTCAAAGGCATCCTCCAATCCCATTTCAGCTGACTGCTGGTATTTATCGTCTAGAATTACTATATTCAAACTGCTAATTCCCAGAAATTTGTTAAATTCTGCATAAAAGATGACGTTCACCATGGTGATCATAGCTTCTTCAAACTCAAGGTGGCCGGATTTCATAGAGTGAAAATGTCCCTCGCCGCGACTGACACACAATACCTTTTTTTCAATAAAGTAAACATCAGTTTATAAAAAACGAATTCCAATGTTGAATAACTTTCATTACACTACAAATGAATTGGACGTAGCTAATACAGATCTTGTGAATGATCAACACTTGTGGGCTCGTACTAAATTCAGAAAGATTAAACCTTGAGTATCGATCGATTCCCTTCAAGAATAAAAGATTGTACTATTCCGTGCAATACTTGTCGTCTTGGTCATGGTTCAAGTATAAGCCGTCGCTGACTAAGCTCTGAATATTGGTTTTTAAAATGTTCGTTTTAGTTATCTAACACAGCCTGTGAGCTTCATCATCTAGCCTAGTGTAGTGGATATTTAGGTGCAACATACAATGTTTAAAATTTGTTTTGTTTTTGGTTTTTTACAAAACATAAAAAATTTCGTAAAATGCTTGCTAATTGTGCACCGAATTCTTCCTTGTTTAGGCTTTTAAGCCATACTGGTAGCCTTGGTTTTAGTTTGGTTGGAATCTATACATTAGCGCAGGCAGTTCTTCCGACAAAATGTTGACAGTTATATTGATATCTCACGTCTTTCAACTGCTAATCTGCATGCCATATCAGATGAAGATGACGGCACAAGATATGCTAAAACAGCAAATGAAAAAGCAAACATAGAACACTTTATCAACATACTGAAGTCCACCTCTTCATGAAATTAACTTTGTTATTTGACGGTTCGGTCGTGTCCTCTAACAATTCAAAGAGTTTAATAAATTTCCAACCAAATGTCTCATTTACGTCTTGATAGTTTATACTCTTCCATGAGCTATTTGTTACATTTTGCTATTTATAGATTACAACCGACGTGTATGCCTAGTGCGACACAGCACATATTTTTTGTTTCATCGGAGGTTGTGTTTTCACTGTGTTGGAATTGTGTTTTGCTTTTGTTGCGGCCATAATGAGGATGTTATGGAACTGTTAATATGGAGTTATTAAAAATTTCAGACACGTGGGACAGAATACAGCTTAAGGATGTGATATTTCAGCCAATCATAATGCAAGTAACATCGATTGTTGACAATATTCAAATCTACGTCACATTCATACTCAGACACATATCCGTTCGTATGGTGTCAACATCATCTATCCCGTTTACTGCACGGTTGTACCCTTTTGAACAGAACGAACCGAAATTTAGCCTCTATTTGCAAGGAGTTTTCAGCTTCCTCACATTTAATATCTAGGCGAACATCTTTTGGGTCTGCTACTTTTGGGATATAGTTAAAAACCTGGCACCAGAGATGGCGATAATGTCGTTGTTGTTGTTGAGTGAAAACCAAATACGTTATGAACGTGTTGGATTGAATTCCAGAGACAGTAATATGCCCAATTTAATGCGGCAAATTAGACAACCGATGTGATAATGTCCATGTTAGTAAAATAGGAAGCATGCAACGCTGGCAGAGCAAGCACAGGGACATGTGGTAAAGAAGCGCTGCCAACGAAGCATGAAAAGGTTGGTTGTGTCCCACCCACGCAAGACCGGTCAACACAAGACATTGATATACAAAAATTTTATTCATCAAAGAAAGCGAAAGTCCATGATGCCAACAAAACAGAATTAGTTGTGGCTATTACCATGCTGTGTCTTGCTGCTAGGCAATACAATCTTCGATAACTTACATCCACAGTAAGCCATTATCATCGTTGGCTAGCACAAGAGCGTTTTTGCTCGAATCAGCATTTAATGGCCACCTGCCCACTGTAAGCATGAACACAACTTAAAACAAGTAGTACACACGCGGCTATACTAAAAGAAAGGACGAAGCATGTCTGGTCGTATCATTTTTTATATTATGAAAAAGAAAATATTTGAGAAATTATTGACATACAAAATGTCTTGATAATAAGTAATTCATAAATTGTACTAATATTATGCCCAAATGTAATTATAATAATTTCACCTGTTTAAATATATTCTTTGTTATGCCTTCCCAAAACGAGGAACATTATGATGTATACAATTATCTAATATATACATGCAATTAATCTTATCGGTTGTCAACTTGCGCTTTGTTTCAGTCTTGGGTTATGCTGTTTTACATGCATTATGAATCATTATCTTGAAATACTTATTAACCTATTTTGTTGGACTTTATAGAGAGAGAGAGAGAGAGAGAGAGAGAGAGAGAGAGAGAGAGAGAGAGAGAGAGAGAGAGAGAGAATTTTTGGGGTATGAAATTGACAGTTTTATATCTGAGTCGTTTACATATTCACATCGTTTCAGCATGCTTAAAGCTCTCAGCTCGCCTCACAAAAAGAAACCTACTAATGACAAAGCTCAATCTTTGTTTAGGTCAGTGGAATGTTTAACTGGCCTTGACACGACATGTAACTCCGGAATTGGTCACGAAATGTCAAGGTGCGGTTACCTTATAACCCGTGTAATCAATGTAGAAAACAAAAGGTTAAAATATGTGTACAAATGTAGGTTTCTACAGCAACACTGTTTAATAAATAAGGTCGGGCATCGTCAAATTGTTGATTTTATAAGTTACAAATGCGAATTTATGTCTCTTAAAAATAGGTATCAAAAATTTTTGAAGACAAAAAGCAATATACAAATGACCTAATACATACTTGATGAAAAGATACAAAAGCTGCGGTGTTACCAATATTGCTAATCGTATATATAACTCCATCAGTAGTGGAACTAGAGAAAACAGTTTTACAGGAGCAAACAACAGGTACAACTATTTTACCGTCTATTTCACTGTCATGTTTTAATTATTGACTAGCATAAAATAATATAATAAGTAAATAAATCATTGTTTAGGACCTAGCGTGATCTTACGAATCTCATTGGAACAATTACTTTCTGTTTGAAGTTTACGTAGCTATGTGATCACCAGTAGTTATATGCCGCACGATAGCTTCATAAATGACACTTGGGTCTTAGTGGGAAATACTATGTTAAAATCGCATGTAGTTCAACATGCGTAGGATTATTTATCGTAAATACGGTAACAATGTTACAAGCTGCTAACATCAGTAGTGTGGGAGGCATTGTAAACGTGTTAGATTTTAGATTTTAGTTGTAAACATGGACAAATAAGCAGCCACGACAAATATAAACAAAGACAACGATTGTGTAATATTATACATTGTCTAGAGATTTAATTGGGCATGGCAAGGGCCGTTTGGATTTGTTCAAATTATTCGTCCAAGGCCACCCTTTTCCAGCATGTTTTCCATGAATAGTTTTGCAGATTGTTTATTTTTGTCCTCAAATGGGATCCAATCTGGGTTCCCTCATTGTCAGCATTTGCCTTCCTCTATTATCTATTGAGGTGTTGAAATTCCCTTTCGTTCGTCTGACGTTGATTTTCCTTTTCTATCCTAATTCTAGATAGTCGTAATCTTCACATCATCCTCTGCTGCTTGTTGAAGGGCAGCCATGTCCCTGCAGGGGGGCCCCGAGTGGTCTAAAGTGCTGTCCGTTACGGATCATTGCCGTCTCACCTCTGTCTGCGTGGGTTCGAGTCTAAGATTCGGCTAATGTATTTATGTGAGAAAGCTTGTCGGTAGCTTCTCGTGGTTCGGTGGTTCTTTCCGGGTGTTTTCCCTGGTTCTTCCTCCACCAATAATACTGGCCGCCATGTATAGCATATCGTGTGCTGAAAAATGGCGTTAAACCCTAAAATAACCCCAACAAAACAATGTCCCTGCAAACACGAATTATGGTGTCTCTGTTATAAATTCTGATATTAAGCTAATCATCATATATTTATCGTGTTGACTCTGATTGGGATGATCGTTTGGACATCCAAAACACTCTTCATCGGTCAGATCTATGTTTATTTCAGCTAAGTCATTAGCAGAGCAATAGACTAAATATTGTTCTTGTTATAGCTAGTTTGATATCACTACATGATCTCTGTATCTTCTTCTTTTGTAGGTTTTATTATTGGTTCAAATACATTATCCAAGCCCATTTCCAGTGATTACTCGTATTCCATAGTTTGTTATAGTCTATAAGTACTTCTTTCAAACTGCTCATCTCCAGAGTATTGCTAAATTCTGCATACAAGATAACGTTCACCGTGTTGGTCATAACATCTTGAAACGTACGGCGGCCGGATTTTTTAGGGTGCAAATGTCCCTTTACGCGACTGACACACAATTGTTTTTGTTCAAAAAAGTAAACGTCTTGAACATGTTTATAAAAAGATTGTTCCGATGTTGAATAATTCTTACGACACTACACATTAATTGGACGTAGTTAATACAGCTCTTGTGGATGATCAACACGTGTGGGCTCGTACTAAATTCACTAAGATTAAACCTTTAGTATCGATTCCCTTTCAGAAGAAATGATTATAATATTCCGTCTAATACTTGTTGTCTTGGTCATGGCTCAAATATGAATCGTCGCTGACTCAGCTCTGAATATAGGGATTTTAAAATTCTCATTGTAATTATCTATCTAACACAGCCTGTGAGCATCATCAAATAACCTAGTGTAGTGAAAATATATGAGCAACATACAATGTTTAAAAAATTGTTTTTGATTTCTTAAAAAACGTAACACATTTCGTAAATTCATGGCTAATTGTGCACCGAATGAGTCCTTGATGATGCATTGAAGCCTTTTTGGCAAGCTTGTTTTTTGTTTGGTTGTAATCTTTCTACTCCTGATCTGCAAGCCATATCATATGAAGATGACGGCACGTATATACTAAAACAGCAAGTAAAAACGTAAATATAGAACACTTAGCAACGTACTTGGTCCAGCTCTACATGGAATAAGCATTGTGTAGTCAGCAATCTGTTGTTTTAACGGTTCGGTTGTTTCCTCTAACAATACACATCGTATAAGAAATTTCCAACCATATGTTTCATCTACGCTTGATAGTTTCTGCTCTTCGATGAGCTTTTTGTTACTTTTTGCCATTTTTAGATTAAAAACCAAAGTGTATGCCTAGTGCGACACAGCATATATATGTTGTTGCATCGGAGATGGAGTTGTCTCTGTTGGCATCGAGTCTTGCTTTGTTTCGACATTCAGTGGCTACTTTGATTGTTAGCATCATCAGCCTACTATACGCATGAACACAACTTACAAGAAGTACACACGGCTGTCAAAAATTAGCGACGCAACATATTTGTCGCATATTATGAAAAAGAAAATGTTTAAGAAACGTATTTAAATAAAAAAGATGCTAATAAATAATTTATAAATTATACTAATATTATGCCCAATGTTAATCATAATAATTTCACAAGTCTTGATATATTCTTTCCCAAGACAAGGAACTTTATTGTGTATATAATTATATATTGCATACATGCAGTTAATATTATCTGTTGTCTATTTGTAATAGGGTCCAATCTTGGGCTTTGCTGTTTTGGATGTATTATGCACCGGTGTCCTGAAATAATGACTAACTTCTTTTATTGGTCTTTGTAAAAACTTTTACATTCATGAGAGAGAGAGAGAGAGAGAGAGAGAGAGAGAGAGAGAGAGAGAGAGAGAGAGAGACTATACTTTTCTGCTACGAATTTCGACATTTTACACATGTCTATGTCATTTACATCTTCACGTCTTTTCACGTGCTTAAAGCTCGCAACTCACTCACCTTACAAAAAGGTGTCATCTGATGACAAAGCGGAATTTGTTTTAGGGGCAGTAAAGTGTTTAAATGTCCTTGACACGACAAATAATTGGTCACGAATGTCAATGTGCGGTTACTTTATAAACCGTAAAATCAATATAGGAAAGAAGATTAAAATATGCGCAGAAATGTACTTTTCAACAGCGACACTGTCTGGTTAGTAAAAAACGTAAGGCATCGTCAGATTGTTGAATTTCTAAATTACAAGAGCGATTTTATGTGTTTAAAAAAAAAAACAATCCAGAAGAAGAATTATATTGAAGTTTAGAAGCCAAAAAGCCATATATACAAATCACCTATGAAATGCTTGATGAAACGATACATTTGTTGCTGTGTTACCAATATTTATAATCGTCAATAGAATTCCATAAGCAGTGGAACAAGAGAAAACATAGTGTTTAAAGGAACAAACAACATCAACTGTACGGTCTATTTCGGTCCATTTTGGTAGTTCGTACCTTGCTTTGGTCTGAATAGCGAATGATCACCATCCTTGGCAAAAGAGTACAGTATATTTCGAAGCTAGTCGTCTTGTGTTCAGTATCCTCCTTGATATAAGATGCTGCTTAGGACATGTATCAGTAATCTGAGATAATTTTACCTCTGATGGATAATTTCATCGATATTTAATTACATATTTTATGTTTACTTATCTGTGTACAATTACGTTAGGTGACTTGTGTCAAATCTATTTACTTTTAGATCTTTCCATACTATCACAAACTATGATTAATTAACATGCTTCGAAAACAAATTTCAATTGACGACAAACGCATGCGTTCAGAGATAAGTCTGTAATTTAAGTTTATGTAGAGAAATGCCATTTTAAAAAACAAACAATGTATCAATTACATCCATGGTGTGATTTTATTTTCCGTATGATTAGTTACATGGCCGGTTCTAAGCCAGACTTCATTTAAAATGACCACACATTTGTTTTCTTTCTGTTAGAACGGAATATTAGTTTTTTTTTTTTGATTCCCAAAATATAAGTAAGATTTTTGTTTTGGACAATATATGCAAGTATTTTGCAGTTTTAATAATAAAGATCTTTGTTTTTAAATATTTAACAGATTGCTAATTTATCACTTTTACCAGTTGTATAATTCACAATGAGACTAAAGGTTATTCGTTCAATAATATCACACATTACACATTCTTATTTTCAAATAAAGTCAAATATATATTGTGAATTTTTTGTATTGTCGGCATACTGTTTTGATACGGTTTATCTTCAAAGTCATTTTATCCTCATTTAGCATTACACAACAGATACTGCTCAGACTTCAATTAATACTTTCATTAAAATACCGTGTACTTCCTTTATTAACAATAATTAGGTAAATAATGTGCTGGATTTATTCATTAGACCCTAAAGGACTTTAAAAAAATATATTTTGCAGCTGCAGAAATGATGAGAAAAGTTTACAACATCTCTTTTCATGTTAATGTGTAGAAAATATGTAATGATGAATACATATTAATTTTATTTGATAAACAAATACTAATAAACGTGTTTATTTACGTGTCCGGGTGTGTGTGTGTGTTAGTAAATCTTAAGAGTTTCAACCGGTAAATTGTGCAACATATATACACTTGTTAGAGGCTTCTTTCTCAAATTTCCCCTGGTTTGTATGATGAATAAATGTGTTGAGTATACGGGTTTAGGACAATTATAGCTGATTCATAAAGGACGTTTATTATTCCAGTGGTGAACATTTTTCATGTCGTGGAATATATCACATACAGTGAATAAATATAGTTACATTTAAATGGACAAATTGAATTAGGGTTGCTTGACCATTGAATGTGACCTTTTAAAGCTGGAGTCACGTAGACACATGCAAACACTAAGACAGTGATATATGTTAAAAACAGTCAAATATACCGTATGCAGACCATACATTCAACCATACGTATTGGAAACATTGCCATATTCTGTGGCTTTCTTAAGATATTCAAAGGTAGGAATAATTTACTGACAAAGATAATGCAATATTGGGGTCTCACAATGGATGATATACAGTAGAATGTATAGTGATTGTTCCTCGGCTATATAAGAGCATATAACGGATATAACATTATTTCGAAAGCGCAGGATCACAATTATAACAATAAATGAAGACGCTGGCTGTTTTTGCTACAGCTGCTATACTCGTCGTGAGTAACGCCAGATTAGGTAATTATTGTATCTATCTATCTATCTATCTATCTATCTATCTATCTATCTATCTATCTATCTATCTATCTATCTATCTATCTATCTATCTATCCTCACCAACTATACAGATGTTATCTGCTTTTTTACCTCACATGCTCACGGTGTGTATATAGTTCTTGTCAGAACGCCAATTACCCATTATGTAAACTGGGGAGAGCATTTGAAGTTGTAATTAATTATTCTTGTCGTATATTTATTTCATTTTCATCCCAATCTTAAACAAGATGTTTGAAGTCAGAAAGATTGACAATTGATTGCATACTTAACAAAGGAGCGTATCGAACGCATCTGCAGGTCTTGCACAATGCGTAATACATGCTAAAACTTCATGAATTCGTGACTCCAAAGAAATAGTGTTCAACTCTTATAATTGCAAGTCATTTTTAAGAGATCATAATTAATGTCCAGAAGTAAATAACATTGCAATATCAAAGCAAACACGAATGCATAAGCAGTTCCTTTATAGTTTTTACGAAGAGAGAAAAATGAAATCTTCTAGTTTATACTTCACAAGGTACGATTTTACGAATGTAATTGCTTGTTAGAAAAAGTTGGTTAATATGGCAATTTGGAAAGATAGGATAATTATTTTACCACCTCCCTCTGTAGTATAATTGTAGCTAATATATATATATATATATATATATATATATATATATATATATATATATATATATATATATATATATATATATAGTTTGGGTTCTTTTAAGCATAAAACATTGATAGACTGTGACGTTGTTTTCGCTACTCCTATACTGTCTGAACTGTGAGTCAAAAATTTTGGATTATAAGCAAATGTGGTAAATGAAGAAATTTGTAATATTGCTATGCAATTGACCTGAAAAGAAAAATGAAATTGTTTTACATACCTTAATGAGAATCATTATCTCAGAAAAATAAATGACGGATCATACCAAGAAATATAACCCGGTCTTTATTTTTAAGATAACACACCTTAATCACGGTGATGACCTTTGGCACCATCTCACCATATCCTTTCCGCCCTGCCATTTTGGCCTTTCCTTTTGCATTTTTGCCATTGTATATCTTTTTTCGGCTCTCCTTCTTTCCTTCCTTTATATGAATTAGTTTTCTGATATCCATTTATTATAACTTTTAAAGGTAATGTAATTGAAATGTACCTAATTACTAATTAACGAATGAACGAACTAACTACACGTAACGAGTCAACAAATAAACCAAACTAAATCATTTATCTAATTACCAACCTAATCCAAAGTGCCTGCCTTCTTCAACTCTTTAAGTCTTCTGTGAAATGTTTTTCCATAAAGCTTTGTTATACATATCTAATTTGATCTTTCTAGCCATGACTTCGATCTCGTAATCTTGCCTATAGAAAGAATAAATATTAAGAATTAATGTTTGATTCTGTGATTTTTGCCAAAATGTCACCATAAAGTCCATTTTCGAATTTTTTGCACATGTGTAAAACGATAAACAGAAAAAGAAAAGCTTCGGTTTTAATTTTTTTATATTATAGTCGGTTAGCAGTATTAGGTAATTTGCATACATGTGGGTTCCTCCATTTTTACTGATGCTTGCTACGTATTGTCGTCAGTCTTGGGCTTCGAATATCTTGCTTTATTTAGAACGCGTTATATTGATAGGTGAGAGGATAGGGTAGGTCGAATTTTACTTTGACACAGCAGCCACTTCTGTGCTAAGTTGGAAAGGATACTTCATGCGTCTCAAATGAATAATGCTGAAGCGGCAATGTAATGCCCTAAATATGTGGACTCAATAGTTTCATTCACAGTGGTTCTACCATAACGCAACATTAACACATGTGTTCATCTTTATAATCCCGTAATCGATTGAGTTGACAGTTAAATAAAACGTTTGGCCAGTCATCCATTAGTTGTCAAGAATTCTGTATACTGGTGAAAAAAAATCGAACTGAAAGTGTTTCAGTGATATAAAATTAATAAATACAGTAAAGATGATGGAGCGGTGCCAACGATGACAACAATAATGATGACAATGAGAACTATAAAAAAATAGATGGGCATTTATGGACATTTACAATGTTCTTCATCTTTAAAACTTCTTTCATTAAAATAACACCATATCTTATCGCAATCGCCAATAACTGACCTAAAATATAAAACATTTTGTCCTTGCTTTATTCCTAGTAGAACCTGATAGAAGACCTCATTTGGAACGTAACAACAGAAAGCACTGGCCATCTGCAGCTGCATCCAGTGATGATCATATTATGGAGGTTCATAATGTATCAGGTAAACTGTGAAGGAGAAGGGGACATGAAGAGGGGAATGAATCTATATTTTCATGATTTTTCATTAATTTACATATGCAAAGGATGTGTTATTGTCAACTTTTCAGCACTGATTCAGACACACACACATGAACTCAAAACTCTCAAGTGACGATATATATATATATATATATATATATATATATATATATATATATATATATATATATATATATATATATATGTGTGTTATGAATGTTGCAAGATTGAAAGAGAGCATTGATAAAAGTTGATCTCTGAACATAGAAGCTTTAATTTGGTTACACGTGAGAGAACATTGCCATTGTTGATTTCCCGTCATTTAATGTACATCTGATCTTTCGCAGGTATGTATTGTTCTAAATGTGACATGTTTCCTACCTTTTATACAGAGCATGGAATAGAAAACAGACATGTATTACCTCTTCTAAGGAGATGGCGTGTTCCCGATCGAAGGTTGAGAACTTGTAAGTGTTTTCTATGCACAATAATTACAATAGATGTAACAGACTATCAAAAACCCCAACTATCAACGGATCACCAGGGTGATACAATGCTAGCACAAGGATTCAAAAGCTTAATTCACGTATACATGCATGCAGATGATATCACTGAAAGTTTTACCTTATTTTAAGGAATAGTCCAAAGCTTTAAACATTTGATAAACGTGGTTTATTTCTTTTATTTCGTTGATAATCTTTTTAACCAGTCACCAAGGTAGTACGATTTCTTTTCTGTGTAGCAGACGTTAAAGATACACAAGCCTTTAATGGCGAGTATCTTTATACGATAATGCATGCAATAAGAAAGAAAGACTAATTTTACAAATGTGGATGATCATAGATGATTTTACATTTCTAATAAACACCTTTAGAAATAACTTCTTACCATAATGTAATGAATGGATACGAACTTGCTGATAATCGTCCGTCATTAGAGCCTCAAGCGTTTTAACTTTGATATTACTTCAAGCATTAGCGGAGCGTTCTCATGGTTCAGGACATGAATCGAATGTTTTGATTCAAACTAATGATGCTGAATACGACGATTATAGACATATATAAAATAATATCTTTGGTGATAATATATGTGAAGAGGATAATAAAGATAAAGACAGGCTTAGGGACGTTGATGATGATAAAGATAATATAACGATGAGAATTATTGCGATTTGTTTACTGATGTTTTTTTATCATGTGTTGTTGGTGCTGATGATTTTGTACGCTGATAATAATTATACTGATGAAGATGTAAGAAGAATAGATAGCACAAAAAAGTCAAATAATGTTATTTATATTTTCTATCAGTATATCATATTAGAATTCATCAGGACGGAACCAACAATAGGCGCTGGTTAACAAGAGATAAACACAGGGCCACTCATAATATGGAGACCTCTGCAGCAGGTAACAATTACAAATACAATGGCATCTCAATCACAATACTCAGGTTGTATGTATCTGAGAAGGTTGTAGATAATGTATTATGCCATCACCTATTTCGTCTTCGTATAATTGTTTTGTTTGCAATACCATAAACGATAATTTAAAATAAGATCATCATATAACACATCAGCGTTTATTTTGAACCATACAAGAGTAAATATTACTTAAGGTTACTTCGCTGGATGATAACGAAGGGCTAAAGCTAAAGTATTATTATAATCTCTCTCAAATTATAGGTTAAGGGCATGTCTATTAAATATACCGTTGTCTCCGGAATTAATTTCTCTTCAATATTTACCATTGTTTGGTCAGAAGAAGAAAGCAATCTAGTTTATTTTTCATTTTAGATCATTCGCAGAGAAGACTCTCCGGTGTGAACGGAGCTGCAAATCCAGACTCGAGTACTGCTAAAAGAGATCACAAGGCAGTGACAGGTAAAGTGACCTTTAATGGCTAAACAATCTCAATACCCAGTGTCACAGTCTTTGCGGAGGAGGGATGAAATAAACACTATCAATCTCAGCCATGTGTTTGTTTCAGAAACGTATTTGTTTAGATTTCGACCCGTGATCATCTGTACAATTCATGTAAGACAACATCAGATATGATTTTAGTCATGGATATGCAAAGACCCAACATATATGTAACTTAAATTCTGAACATTCATGAATAGCATTGTGTTTCATTCTATCCATTATACTTTTTCTGTCTTATATAATTTATTTGTTTGTATAAGGCAATCTGTGCTTCAAACAAAAGAACTAGATAACGTCTTTCTTATTGTTCAAACTACCTAGCGTTTGTTTTTGAAACAATGTCTCTTGTATTAGAGAAATTCTTAAGATAAGATTGTTTTTGTCTTACATTACGTTATCTCAAAGCCCGTTTTAAGAATAAAATCAAAACATATATGTATATGTGTATATATGTACATATATGTACGTTAATCAAATATACATAACATATGACAAGAAGGAAGGCTTTAAGCCAAATATATTTTTTTCTTTTGCATAATCTATGTTTGGGACTACAAAACTAAAACTACAATATTTTCCAAAAACGAATTCTTAGCAATTATTACCAATGTCTGGCCAGAAGTGAAAGAGGATTTTGTTTTATTTGTTGAGGTCGTTCTCATGCAAAAGTTGCTGATGTGTACGGGACTGCAGATCCACGTTTGAATGCTCATAGTAGCCGTTCCAAAGCTGCTTTAGATAAAGAGTGTGTCTGTGATGGCCGGAAAAGTATAGTACTGAGTGTGCTTGTCTCTGTGGAGCAGGGGCTAAATATAGACGTTTGCAATGCCATTCAATGTTTTTCATTGTAGCAATGTGTTCGTTTGTAACGTTAGTGAAACACATATTTCAAATGCAATCTAAGACTGCATCAGAAATGTTTTAGCCCCATGTTTATAAAAACACAAAACTGTTCTTACAGTTAATTGTGTTATATAAAACCTATAATATTAAACAAGGAATCGTTTTAAAATGCATTATACATAAGGATGAAAAATGATTTTCTTATTTAGTAATGGTTTCGTATCAGATGACCCAATGGATGAAATTAGGAGCTCAAAGGTACAATAATCATGCTGCAGTGTACCCTTAATACTGATGGGTTTGGATTTTATTTCGTGTATTGGCGTAGCATTTACGTGGATTTTATTTCGTGTATTGGCGTAGCATTTACGTGGATTTTATTTCGTGTATTGGCGTAGCATTTACGTGTCTCCGATTCTAAATTAAATAATGAATCGTAATACCTTTAAAGATAATGATAATGATACGATTGTATTGTACCAAAACGTATCAATTGCTGTGAATGATGTTGCTGACAACGAGAAGAAAGGGAATAAAGATGATGAAAAAAATGACGATAAATTTGATGATGGGAATTAATATTATACGATGCTGATATTGTGTTTTTCTTGCTCTTGCCTTTTGTTATTGATGTTGCTGCTGCTGATAATGATTATGGCGACGTCGACAATTACAATTACCACGATGATCAAAATGAATAAAGAACATGACATTTGTCTTTTATGTATTATAATTTTGGTCTGCTATATTAACATTGCTGTCCCTTCCAAACAATATTGCTCCTCAGCTGTTGTGAAGTGTTTACCTGAAGTAAAATCTAATAAACCTCTTACTATATTATTTCAGATTCTGTTGATGGTGAGGAATTGGACCGCAGAAGGCGCGAGTTAACTGGAGGGGCACAAACGGTTTCTCCTATTGCGGTTGACTCTTCAGCGTGAGGTAACGAACTCAACGGAAATGTCTTGACAGTCCCGAAAGCTTGTATATGTGACGGAATGATTTCATGTCCAAAGGCAACACGCATTTCGTCATTTTACAAATAGTTTTGTTTTGCACTTGTACAGAAGGGCATTTGATAGAAGTTCCTCCTTTAGCAAATACTCTTGACGTTATAATGTTTGCTGTTGCATACCTGTTCTATCTTAAATTGTGTTCGCTTCCAAGAGGGCTGTAAACATTATTTATTAAATATGCATTTACCGGCAATACTTTCCTTTTCCTTTTGTCTTAACATTTTCTTAAACCATGCGATTGAATTAAAGACAATATTGACCTCGCCTCGAGAACAAAATATCTTTTATATTTTTTAATTGTTGTTAATGAAAACTGATTATATACTTATTTATTTTTAATATAAAAGAGACAAACGATATATGTAGTTTGTTCCCTTTGTCTTGTACGGGTTTCACTTACGCATTACTTGTAAAATAAAATAAAATATATTTAACATGGAAATTCGTTTGTGTATATGACAATTTTTTTTCAGGTATATTTTTACAAGTAAAAATTGTTTTAAATTTATGCATCCTGTCTATCAGCAGTAAGAAGGGTGAACAGACTGAAACTATTTCAGACATAATCAAAAAATAAACCAAAACTATTTCAAACACACTATAAAGGGTGAACAGACCAAGTTTTCAAACAAAATTAAAGCCTCTACGGAGACCGAAACTATTTCAGAAAAAAACTATAAAAAAGGACACTGTTGGTTTCAACCAAAGATGTTTTTAGGTAAAAGTCTTAAGACGAAAATTCTTTAGGTAAAAGTCTTTAAGACTTTACATACAGACTAATTTGTAAAGTCTCTCCTTCTAGGTCAATCAAATTATAGGACTGGTCAGTGAGTTTAAAATTAATTTTCATTAATGAATCATTATGACTGACATCGCATATACACTGGATTTGTTGGATCTTCAATTATTAAAAATCGGGTGGAGCCGTTGGTGCAAACGAATATATAATATATCCCTGCATAGCTTGATTTGATTTTACGGGATTTATTTGGTAACTTCCATCAATAACATCATATACTAGATTTATTGCAATCACCGAGGATATATTAACATTTTGAGGAGCAATATGTCACCCACCATCGTCTGGATCATTATTATGTTTGAGGATAGTTGTCCGTGGTTGTGTTATTTTTTCCGTGCGGCCAGTATCAATGGGAAGTACTCATCGAGGGGATCATTGGTTGATTTTTTTTTAGTTTGTCTGCATTATATTCTGGAAATTTAAATGCTGAAATTGTAACAGAATTGTTACCGAGAGGAGGGTGGATTAAATGAACAATACAAACACAATTTGTGAAAGAAAATATAAATTTATGTAATAAATTTTAAATGAAAAAAATACAGATGTAACAACACAATAATTCATGCACTCAACCCACAATTAAACTCACAACCATTCACAATACATGAACAAATTAAATAACAATACAAAAGGAATCACAAATGTAAAGGGATCTCTTGGATTATACACAGATCCAAGAATCCTTTACGAAAGTTAAATAAATGCAAGTATGATTTACGAAAAAAATAAACACAAACGACAAACTATCTATCGCACGATGGATTGCGATAACTAGCACGATCATATACTTGTATTCAATCAAGTTGCTAGCTTTTATTGATATCTATGTGATCACTTGAAATATTATTGCCATCTGACATAAGCATGCAAATACAACAATGTATTAAATTATATTACAATTTCAATACACCTATGTGTCTCCCCTGTATAACCGCACGATTCAGCAACAGTTGAATCGTCTCCCAGTTTCCCCGAGAACCGAGGGTTGACCAATACTATTATCGGACGTTTCCCTACACGGATCCACCACAGTTATACGTTCAGACAGCATACAACATCTACCAGAACCAACGGTTCCTCACTCCCCTAGATGTCGACCCGGACGTTTTACAACTCTAAGACAGCTCCGACACTCGGACTTCTAGCTTTCCGGATATTTACATGTTACACAGATGTTGACGAACAGACAGTTCGACACACAGACAGATACTTCAATTCCGTTTGCACAAATTAACGGCACAAGCACATTCAGATATTTATACAGAGATGTTCCAGAACAAACAATAGATGTCCCACAACAAATCAGACGATATCAAAGACGTTTATCAAAAGATGGTATCAGATGTGTTAACAGCTACCGTATCAACGATGTTATTAGCAGCTACGGTATCAACGATGTTATTAGATGCGCTATCAGTGATGTACTTCTACGGTATCAACGATGGAATCAACGACGGAATCAGCTATAATAAACAAAACCAGACTAATAATAGTTGTCTCAAAAATAATCTAAGCCGTAGATTACGATATTGTATTTAAAGTCTAAAAGTGACTAGTAATTCCAAATATTCCACGTTCATTGCAATAAAAGCATCATTATACGAAATGATAATCTGAATAAAATTCACAATAAAACGAAATGTAAATTTAACACTCACCCCTTTGGCTGGAGATTTGCAAGACGAGGTTATCTATCCTTCGATTAGATATTTTGGTTCCCGTAAAAAATTATGATAAATAGTTCGCCTTATATACTCTCAATAGGTGAACATAAATCACATCAAGCTTGCAGTGCACCACGTAAAACGAGTATTTCGGATTTCATGTAAATTACAAATTGGCACATGCAAATCGTTACACGCCACTTAATCACCCCAGGTAATGCGTGTACGACGAAATCAAGAAAATGGTGAGTTTCGTTTGCAATTCAAGAACAGAAATCAGTTCAATTTTCGCCTAATTCTGTGACAATACCTCCCCCCTAAGAATAAAAATGTACACATTTTTAAAACTAACACAGAATAGAAGAAAAATAACTTCTGATGATATCTTACAACATTTACACTGGTTATACTACAAACTGGATTTTATTACTGGGCAAATTCATACAAATTTCCCATCATGCCCTACTCAAGTAGTCTGCGCCTATATTTTCAACTCCCCTTATTGACATTGTCGCTCTGTCTCTTGATGTATAACTTGAGCATGTTTGCATGGAATGTCTTTACATTACCGTCCATGTCAATTTTATAGTCCATGTCACCTTTTACTTCTTTAACTTCATATGGACCTTTCCACTGGACTAATAACTTATTCGAACTCGTTGGAAGAAGCAATAGCACCTGATCTCCCACAAGAAATTTCCTATTACGCGCTCTGCGGTTGTAATACTTGGCATATCTGCGCCCCGATTTAATCAATTCGTCACGTGCCATCTGGCATGTACTCTCAAGTTTGTTTCTTAGATCTAACACGTACTGGTAAGTCGTTTTTATTTCCTCGTTCGCGACATCACCAGTCCATAGTTCGCGTAGTATCCGCATCGGGCCTCGAACTATTCTACCATACAACAGTTCAAAGGGCGAGAACCCTAAACTTTCCTGCGGTACTTCACGGTACGCGAACAGAACAGCGTTTAAATAACGGTCCCAGTCTTGCGGACGTTCCGCGCACATCTTCCGTAGCATGCTTTTCAGGGTACCATTAAACTTCTCTACCAGTCCATTGCACATCGGATGGTATGGGGTAGTGTTTAGCTGTTTGATGGATAACAGCCTACTTATTTCACCCATGAGGTCAGAGGTGAATTGGGCACCACAATCAGTGAGGATTTCCTCTGGCACCCCTACCCTACTGAAGATATCAACTAATGCTTCAGCTACCCTTTCCGTTTCAATAGTTGGTAACGCTACGGCTTCGGGGTATCTGGTTGCGTAATCAACCAGAGTAAGTATGTACCGATTCTTTCTTTCGGTAACCGGGTGTATTGGTCCTACAATATCTACTGCCACTCTTTTAAACGGTGTATCTATTAATGGCATTTGTCCTAAGGGCCCCCTTGTGACCCTTCCCTTACAAACGGTTTTCTGACATACGTCGCACGACCTACAGAACCGTGTGACATCGCCATTAACACCGGGCCAGTAGAATTCAGCGACCACCCTGCTAGTGGTCTTAGCCTTACCTAGGTGTCCTGCCATGCTAGACTCATGCGCCACCCTAAGTACTTGAGATCTATATCTCTGGGGTACGACCACTTGCCAATACTTTTTACCGTCCCGAGCGCTAAACTCCCTATGAATTAATCCGTTCTTGCGGACGAATCTAGAGCTACCCCCACGCTTGCAATGTTTAATCGCGCCGGACGTGATTTTCTCAACAATTGTTCTGATGGATTCATCACGTTCTTGCTCTTGTTTGAAATCATCACGGGAAATTCCTGAGATCGATTCAGGGACTATTAATTTATGAAACGTGGATTTCTCTCGCCGTGTTTGCGCTCGCGTTTCGACTGCCTGGGCCAAAGGTATTTTAAAATCGGCCATGGTTGGAAGACGGGAACCTTCAACATTACCGATCGTCAGATCGTAAATAGGATTGTCCATACAAAGGGCATCAACAGTTCCCGTTAAGAAAGGTGTTTTTACTGTGATCCTTGCTACGGGAATGCGACCCATCGTCTGATCAAGCAACATACATGGGGATTCCCACCCGAGCATTTGGTTATCCTGCACAAGACTACGTTTGATCACTACGCCCGTACAACCAGTGTCACGCAATACCACGACTTCTCGACCGTTGACAAACCCTCTCGCGGTTGGTACACGCGCTTCAGGAAATAAACACGTGCCAAGCGAATGAATACAAGGTTCTACCTGTACGATGTTATCAGTTATACCTTTACTTTGTATAGCCACTGCTACCTTATGTATAAGTGCCTTTCTTTTAGGACAGTCTTTTTGAACATGACCCAATGCATTACACAAGAAACACCGCACACGCTGAAAAACTGGATTCCCAACTGACCTTTTTACCTCAGCTGATTTTACCGGCTCCCTAGGCATAGGTCTTACAGACTGGTTTCCAGACTTAAAATCTTTTAAAACCACGTTCTGGGTTCCCCCATGAGCTTCGGCAAATAAATCGGCTTGCTTAGCCATATCTTTTACGTTTGTGAAGACTTTCTCCTTCAGAAATTGATCTAATTCTCGCCCAACTGTATTAAATAATTGATCTCTGAGCAAGAAATCAGTCAACCCTTCAAACGTTTTCACCGCTTTGCCGCATTCAATCCACCGCTCAAAATAGTTCGCAATTCTGACGGTGAACTGACCAAAGGTTTCTCCCTTATCGGGCTTGCTATACCTGAACTTTTTTCGAAAACCTTGTTCAGTGAGCTCGTACCTTTTGAGAAGTGCTTCCTTTAGGACGTCGTACTTAAACACATCGTCCCTAGGAAGTCGCGAGTATACATCCAGTGCTTTACCTTTTAATAAAGCACTCAGATGCAGCGCCCAGTAATTTTGATTCCACTTCTGGTTTTCGGCATACCGCTCAAACCGATGAAGATAACTATCTATGTTATCTTTTTCATCGTCAAAGGGAGGTAATTTGGGGCCCCTTAATTTGTTAGTGGCAGAATCGTGTTCTCTTCCAGATGTCGCTAATTCTACCTTACGCTCATGATCCCGTTGTTTTGCTCTTTCTTCTAACTCTAACATTTCTACTTTAGCTAGTTTATCTAACTCTATTCGCTTTTGCTCCGCTTCCATTTCCCATTCTATCCTGTCTTTTTCGGCCTGCTTCTCTAATTCTATATTTTCCTTCTCTAATCCTATCTTTTCCTTCTCAAATTCTATCTTTTCCCTCTCGGCCTGCTTCTCTAATTCTATCTTTTCCTTCTCAAATTCTATCTTTTCCCTCTCAAAGGCCCATTTCCTATCTTCGGATTCCCTTTCTAATTCCCTTGACCTTGCCCTTTCTTCCCTTTCCCGGGCTTGTTCTTCTTGAATCAATTTCCTTAGACTTTCACCTTCATACCCAAATTCTTTGCCTAAGGCAACCAAGTCCTTAAGGGATGACATGACAATGACAATTGTAATATGAATATAGATATATAACCAAACCAATACTTTGAACACGTTTATACTGGACTCACGGACCTAGGTAAACTAGACAAAAATAAACTCCAACTAGAGTATTATCTTAACAGAAGGTCACGCTTAAATATAAACATTAAATGTATACCTTCACAAAAATGATTGACAGTTCACTTAATCCAACGATCCCACTTCTGACACCATTGTAACAGAATTGTTACCGAGAGGAGGGTGGATTAAATGAACAATACAAACACAATTTGTGAAAGAAAATATAAATTTATGTAATAAATTATAAATGAAAAAAATACAGATGTAACAACACAATAATTCATGCACTCAACCCACAATTAAACTCACAACCATTCACAATACATGAACAAATTAAATAACAATACAAAAGGAATCACAAATGTAAAGGGATCTCTTGGATTATACACAGATCCAAGAATCCTTTACGAAAGTTAAATAAATGCAAGTATGATTTACGAAAAAAATAAACACAAACGACAAACTATCTATCGCACGATGGATTGCGATAACTAGCACGATCATATACTTGTATTCAATCAAGTTGCTAGCTTTTATTGATATCTATGTGATCACTTGAAATATTATTGCCATCTGACATAAGCATGCAAATACAACAATGTATTAAATTATATTACAATTTCAATACACCTATGTGTCTCCCCTGTATAACCGCACGATTCAGCAACAGTTGAATCGTCTCCCAGTTTCCCCGAGAACCGAGGGTTGACCAATACTATTATCGGACGTTTCCCTACACGGATCCACCACAGTTATACGTTCAGACAGCATACAACATCTACCAGAACCAACGGTTCCTCACTCCCCTAGATGTCGACCCGGACGTTTTACAACTCTAAGACAGCTCCGACACTCGGACTTCTAGCTTTCCGGATATTTACATGTTACACAGATGTTGACGAACAGACAGTTCGACACACAGACAGATACTTCAATTCCGTTTGCACAAATTAACGGCACAAGCACATTCAGATATTTATACAGAGATGTTCCAGAACAAACAATAGATGTCCCACAACAAATCAGACGATATCAAAGACGTTTATCAAAAGATGGTATCAGATGTGTTAACAGCTACGGTATCAACGATGTTATTAGCAGCTACGGTATCAACGATGTTATTAGATGCGCTATCAGTGATGTACTTCTACGGTATCAACGATGGAATCAACGACGGAATCAGCTATAATAAACAAAACCAGACTAATAATAGTTGTCTCAAAAATAATCTAAGCCGTAGATTACGATATTGTATTTAAAGTCTAAAAGTGACTAGTAATTCCAAATATTCCACGTTCATTGCAATAAAAGCATCATTATACGAAATGATAATCTGAATAAAATTCACAATAAAACGAAATGTAAATTTAACACTCACCCCTTTGGCTGGAGATTTGCAAGACGAGGTTATCTATCCTTCGATTAGATATTTTGGTTCCCGTAAAAAATTATGATAAATAGTTCGCCTTATATACTCTCAATAGGTGAACATAAATCACATCAAGCTTGCAGTGCACCACGTAAAACGAGTATTTCGGATTTCATGTAAATTACAAATTGGCACATGCAAATCGTTACACGCCACTTAATCACCCCAGGTAATGCGTGTACGACGAAATCAAGAAAATGGTGAGTTTCGTTTGCAATTCAAGAACAGAAATCAGTTCAATTTTCGCCTAATTCTGTGACAGAAATATCCTCTACACGTATATTAAATCGTTTTGCAAATTCTACTCTTTTGTCACCTTCTTATGCATCTAATACTCCTTGAATAAGTCGTAGATTAAACAGTTCCATATCGTATACAATATGATTTAGTATTTTCGTGTATTTGATAATTGAGGTTTTCGATGATAAATCGATAACATGTTCTTGAAATTCTGACGCAATTTATTTAAATACTTCTTATACCCTTTATTAAGGGAATTAAAATATTCCGATGCATCAGCTAGATTCAATTCAATCCAACCACTCGCCCATCCTTTATTAAAGCCCCAACTCCCATTACCGTAAATAGTTCGATTTGTCAAAAATTCCCGCTCATGATTTATAGGAGGGATATCATGATATGATTTTTCGCCTGTGACATAATCAGACTTTTTAGGTTCGGGTAAATTGTGATAAGACGGTCGAAGTGGGATTTCAGGCCATCCAAGCACGGTTCTTATAGAACTCTGATAGATATATACAGCATACCCGTGTGAGTTTATCTCAGTCACGTACGATAGTGTTGGTTCATGAACTGTTATAGCAATTTTTGATTCTTTTCCTGTAATGGATTTTATTCTACGCTGTAATTCATTATTGATCTGTTCGATTTGGTAGGAGTCAGATGGTAGGGAAGCTATATTCCAATCTGGAGTCCCGTCTTGTTTATTTTTACTCGCAAACACCGAGGAATTATGCGCTTGCTGACCACCAAATGATTTTGATCTAATATTTGGCCAACTGTGGTATACTCGTAATTTTGCCAGCGCTATCTCCTTAACCGGAATCGCAGTGGGGAAATTCACACTGAATTCAGGGTTGGTTAAGGTTATTGAGATCATGGTTGTCTTTTGCGGCATTGTGTTTGTCGCTATTTGTTGAAGTAATTCCGTTGTTGATGTCATCGACATTGCTATTTTTGTGCTGTTTTTCTAATTTTGATATTGCGCTGTGGTAGATGTTCATCATCGCGGAGAATTCGTTATCTGATATTGTTGTGTCATCAAGACTAGATGATATCAGCAACGATAATTAGGAATACGCGGCTGATGCAAAATGTAACTTAATTATATACTCGTGTAGTTTATTCTGACTGCATGTGGATATCTTTTGTGATGATGCTAAGAACCCCTGTAATTGTTGTCGCCGATGGCACACAAATTGTGACAACTACAGGTGCCAGTGCTATTATCGCTGATAACAATATACCAGTTGCAGCAATTACACTTGAAACCGAATACACAATAAGATCAACTCTGGTAATTCACCTGCGGTATTTCTTTTATCTTCGCGGTATACTCGTCAATAAGAGTTTTTAGTTTAGTTTGGAACTCACGGACTTGATCATATCGATACTTTTGTACATTCATTATACTATTTACTTAAATCAATTACAAATTCTGCGTAGTATGTCATTGATGCCCGAGCTAAATTACCACTGACAGAGGTTATTGTAAATGTTTCCATGGCACCCTTATCTATTATTTCACTTGCAGTATTAATTCCCGTAGATGTACACATGCAGATGTACATAGATGACACATTAAATTGTACTCCTGAAAGAAGGGACAATTTATAGATACCTCTGATTTCAGCGGTAATATTAATAATATTATAAGATTACAAGATCCTTGATGTAACGAGTTCACGGTATTAATATTTTATTTATGTGGTATCTTGATTTTATCAAGCCTGGTCGCGATAGCAGGAAAATAACTAACGATATCCTCATGTGTTTTTTTTAATCGTATCAATTGTTATTTTAATAACAGAAAGTTTCCTTGAGACAGTCATTTGAGTACCAAAGAAATTATCTGCGGTTTCATCAATTTTTCAAAAATTCTTACGAAGAATGCCTACATGAACATCATATTCAGCTCGCAGCGTTGTAAGTTTATCATCTGTGGTTTTATGCTCAGCTTGCAGCGTTGTAAATGTATCATCTGTGGTTTTATGCTCAGCTTGCAGCGTCTTTAGTTTATTGTCTAACACATGTACATATTGTTTTGTCACAGCATCAGTATGGATTGTTGGATCGCCAAGTGTTGTTATTTTATTCGAGTTCATGTCGAGGAGACCTGTTATTGTGTCATCGGATTTTTTTTTTTACTAGATTGTTGATACTATCTATCACAGTTGGTGAAAGAACTCCTGGTTTAATCTTACCGGTGAAATCAAACACCGCTAAAGAATTTTCGGTCACTCCATTAATTCTAACTAGAATATCATTCAAGGAAACATTACTCATTTTCAATTAGTCTTGTTTGTCTTGAAATACAACTATTTCATTAGGATCCACACTTGCGAGATTTTATATTTCCGGTATTTCATCTTCGATTATTTTTTTACATCCTTAGTTGCAGATATTTCCGGCTTGAAAAAGACCATCCCCAAATATCAATGATTATATTTTAAGATCTCTCTAAAAAGCGTTTACTCGTATATTCTTGTACGGTTTTATGGGGTGGTTTAGTTGCTGGTGATATAGCGCTAAGTACATGTAATACTTCTAGGCCGCATATTGCTGGGTCGGTCATTTTCTGTGTTGGTAGCGTGGAGTACCGGCGAGGAATTTTTAATTGATGTATATTACGCATAAATTCTTTAGATGGCGCTAATCCATATGAATCAAAATAAACAATCAATCTTGTATGCAACCCAGTGAGTTCCAGGTCCGGTACTGTTATCGAGATTAAGGATACCGGTATCAGTGCTGTTTTTTTGTGGTAATTGATCTCGTATATAAACACCTCTAAATTTTTTTTCGCTAATTTTTTAGCAGCATCGAGTAAATAAAAATTTGACAGCGGAGTTAGCAAACCGTTCTTGGCAACCTCAGGCCGTTTCCGCTGTACCATGAATACAGAGTTCCTGGTAAGTCTTAGACCCTTTCCTGCTACTGATCGTCTGTGTTTTTTTTAAACCCTGTCGCATAGCTTTCTTTAGTGCTATCTCAGCGTCTGTATCAACAGCTCCGAGAGCAGCAGCTTTCGCAACTGCGGGGGCGGCGGCAGCAATTAG
Source organism: Unio delphinus (assembly GCA_029339505.1). Classification (NCBI taxonomy): domain Eukaryota; kingdom Metazoa; phylum Mollusca; class Bivalvia; order Unionida; family Unionidae; genus Unio; species Unio delphinus. Next base: position 303,233 of record JAQISU010000303.1, on the reverse strand, counting down.
CGCTGGAATCTCAGGTAGAAGTGGAACTATACCACCTGATTTTATCGTGTCTTTGATCGCGGATACAGAGAGAGAGAGAGAGAGAGAGAGAGAGAGAGAGAGAGAGAGAGAGAGAGAGAGAGAGAGAGAGAGAAAGAAAGAGAGAGAGAGAGAGAGAGAGAGAGAGAGAGAGAGAGAGAGAGAGAGAGAGTGACCTGAACACCTTTTTTTATCTTTGATAGCATCATTAAAATGCTTAATTTTACGAGCTGTCAATGACAGTTTATTTTGAGCACTAGACATCTGATTATGTTTTAACGATATCGTAGTTTTACATTTGTTTTAGATGAATCAGATTGCATTTTTTTAATTTGACCAAGAGTCAGAATAACATTAACATGACAATACGACATTTTATTTAATATGAGATTGATCTAATTGTCTACATGTTTACATATTTTCCAATTGCGCATCAACTACCCTCATTCTTCCACCAACACCTTCGAGTAGCATTGATTTGTCACTGAGTATGACAGCAACTGCTCTGTGATTAGGGATAAGTGGAGCTTGAGCAGCCCGAAGAGTTACACGAGCTCGGATATGTATGTCAACGACGGACTGTCTGGTTAAATCAAGATGTTCCAACGAAAAGTAGTAAATCGGATATCGATTTCTAAAATCAAATTGTGAAATTTGCAAACCAGTATCTGTATTATTATCACGTCTCATAAATGTCAGCAAACGATGACACGCGCGTGGTATTTGGTTTTGTCCGTTTATCCTCAGCGAGACTTCAGTAACACCTAGTTGATCAAATAGCATATGGCTGCGTGTTTCTGAATTTAATCGCGTCTTATCCTATAACACAACAGATATATGCCTCGGCGCAGAAACTCCTTGTTTTGATGCCATGTGCCATGTAAATATACGGTTAACAGAAGTCTCCATAATGTCTGTTGATGTCGTTAGCCTTGATAGCATTGATTTACCACCTGTATCCATAAATGATAGTATTTTGCCCTCTGCGGTGATTGATGGAGTCATTACTGGCATCCACAGTGAGAGTTTTGTTATATTTACTCTGCCATCAGCGACTGGAGCTTCAGCAGGGCCTGCTTCTCGCCAGATTGCATCATTATCGTCGCCTTTTCGCACGAGGACTACTGTATGTTTCGCTCCAAAGATAACCTTTCTAACATTTCTGCAAAATCCGAAAATATGAGATAGTGGAATCGCGCACGAAAATTATCTACGCGATCCTTGCAACATTAATGTCCGTGTTGCAAATCCTAGGCTGTAATTAGGATTAGTATCTATGACATCAAAATCAGCACCTGGTCTTACATATCCGGCTGGTGCAGAATCAGCTGCAGTATCTCGTGTTGCCTTTACCCTATTATATTCAATGTGTTCGGCGTGATCAGTTGTGTCCTTAGCGAACATCATAGATGGTCCAGGCGATCTTGTATAATCATCAAAATATCTTGCTAACCCCACTATTGTTGTGGCAACATCAACATCATGCTATATAGATTCAATCTCTCTTGCATCAATCATATATCTAGCGCTACTAAATAATGCCATGATACCATGTTTGACAAAGCCAACTCGGACATTTGCGTCATATGGCGTATCAGCTGCAACATTTGTTACAAGTTCGATAAATGCTTCGGCGGGTAGAAAGTATTTGCCTGTATCTTGAACCTGAAGTACGATTCTTGATCGACTATTTGGCTGTATTGCGTTATAGGAATAAAATTAATAATTGTGTACAGAATCATTTTTGAGAGCTGGGGCATCTAAATCCAAGCCCGGATCCTCTGTAGATTTGAACATTTTATTATATATTTCTCAATCTAAATCGCGATCTCTGGCCATTTTCCGCTATCATATTTGCAGTAATATTCCCCTGAGCATCAAATCCTTCATTTATCGGTGATGCTATTTTTTGATCCATCGCGTTGTTTATTATTTTGCTAATACTCGCAGGCATAATCTCCGTAGATTGTAGTTTTCCTGGTGATTTTATCACTAGTGGTGGTGTTTTGCGTCGTCGAATTGGTGTTATTAGGTTTTCTTTGGCCACGGAAAATGCAACATCACCAACAGCGCTAATACCCTAATCACGAATAACATCAATAAATTTCATTGATAATTGTTTTGCGATTGGTGCTATGTTTGGAGCCATCCTTGCAAATAACCCTTGAATAACATTATCGCGACCATCTCCGTAATACACCTTATAAATAGGAAATCGTGAATTTACTACGTTGGCCATGGTTGGTTTATAGTAGTTGTAGTGTATGATCATTTTTTCAAAATGCTATTTATCTAATGTGGTGACATTAGTCAATATAGTAATCATCAACTAGTTCATCCATAAATTCTCGATATACACCAATATCCATGATACCACCTTTAAATAATCGTCTGCAGATATCAGTGGCTTCATTAATTATTTCCGGTGAGTTATTTCCAGCTCGTTTTCCCCCGATGAGAATTTCTAATCGTGCTATGTCTCCGAGAACATTATTAGGACACGAAAAAGACCACTACCATGGGTCCCAGATGGAGTTACACTTTGAGAAAATCCCTTACCGGTAACACCAGTTGCACCTTGCGGATCATCTTCTTCTTCAGGTCCAAATCACAAACTTGCTAAAGTATCATCTGGTATTTTTTCCTGTTGAGGTGAGAAAGACTTTTGCTTTGAAGATTTTTGTCTTTTTCTGTGCGACTTTTGTTCTTTTAATTCTTCTTCTCGCTGTTTTAATTCTTTTTCTCGCTGTTCTAGTGTTTCTATTTCTTGCTTTTTAATGTTTAATATTGACCTAATACTTTATTTACCTCACCAAGGTATCCTATGTACGGTGCACTTTTTGTATCAATTCGGCTTGTGTTAGTTTTAATTTTATAAAATACATCCTTCCAGTGTTGTATATCTCTAATATATGTTTTATGTCTCGGTTTCAACATTTTGTTTTTATCTTCGTAACGCGTGGCAACAAGTTTGAGAACATCTTTCGGATCACTTTTATCGATATATGCTAAAGTTTCCTCGGTAATTTTATTTCGTAATTCTTGGATTGTTTATTCATCGGTTTCTTTCGGACCAGTTTGAAGTCTTGCCGGACCAGAAGGTTTTGTAACAGTTTTGATGTTTGTTTAGTCTCCTTTGCTATTCTTTCAAGTTCAGGAAGAACACCTCTCTTTTTTTTCTTCTCCTTCTTTTCCGTATATAACCTCCTTAGTGGTTATAGTAACAGGTTTGAATAAATGTTCAACTGCTATTGCAAAGCAGTTTGAGCTTCCTGACGCGCTTGTAATTTTTGTCACGGGTATAAAGCTCTTTATTGCTTCTAATCGCTCGCTCGCTAGTCTAGTTGTTAATGATTCTCCTACCATTATTATTATATGATATGATTTAATTGTAGGCAGCTAACCCCTCCCCCTTCATGACAACAAGGCAATTTCACTTCCGTGTTCGGTGATAAAATCACTGCCGTGCAAAACAAATAACATACTCAGTTACATAAATACCTGTAAAGGTATCATACCTGTAACATATTTAGTAGTGTTATAGAATTTCAAACCCATACAAATACTTTTATTGCTGTCAAAAGAACTTCGTTCCATGCGAGTTGTCAGCAACAAAAGTATCATACCTGTCACTGGTGAATACATGTCCCATTTCAAACTTCCTATAATATTTCTGTTTCAAAAACATTTACATGTTTTCACTTAATGGAAGTGTGTTGTTGTGCTTAATAAGTTCTTTAATCGTTTTTATTCTGGAATTTATAGTTCGTTTAACCTCATATTGTTTACCGAGTTCCCCCTAACCTTTTCAACTGCGGTAAATAGCGAAATGAATTTATTTACGTCGCTGTTGTATGCTAATGATTAGTTAACGGCTTGTTGTATTTGTTTAATAAACCTATATCGGGATGGTAAAACGTACTTGTTATTTTGAGCGTTATCATCGAGATCTTGAAAATCAGAGAGAATCTGATTACAATCTAATTTATTTGATAATTGTATTTTTTATTTTTTAAATATGAAATTGCGTTTATGATATCATTTATATTTTCAAGATTCATTATGTAATATATGTTTATTTACCTAATATATAGAATATATCTTTAATATATAATATATATCATTAATATATTAGCATATATCAAACATTGGCGGTCATTTTTGACCAGTTTTATGTACATATTTACACTCTTAATTAAGGTATATGGAGAGAGCACAACCTATATCGCTCTAAGGTGTCATATAACATCTTATCGCGTAGAGATAAACATATATATGAAAGACCCCATGTGAACTTCTAAATGCCATCACACGCTACGTGATACTACCATGTCTTCAAAGACGTTTGATTCTAATCACGATAATAAAGATAACGATCATGAGTGGGAGAAGGCAGAGGAGAATGAATAATTAATAGTAATTATAATCAAAAAGCTGATTAAGATGGCAAATATTACGCGAATAATACTGATTTCGTTGCTAGCCTTTTATTGTTGTTAAATATAATTATTCCAATTTAAGGATAGTACGAAAGACGTAAAATACAAATACTCTTTCATTTTGTTATATAATTACTGTCCAGGTTAATTCTACTAAAATTCAGTGCTCAAAGCAAAAACAACTGTCCAAAACTATGAAGAATAGCTGACCTAAAGTTTAAAAAAATAACCCCGTTTCTGCATAATTATAAATCATTATGTTAAAACTTTTATGGAGACGGTGGCGACAATATGGCATGGTGTAACTGCCAAATCACACAGATACTCCGTATAGGGTTGCTGCAGCTGCGTCAGGCGATTAGTGCAACTCTGATGGCATAGAAGACCTAATAATAAATCATATATAACCGATGAGGAGGAACTAAGTATGATACGTTAGTCAAATGTACACCTTAGTAGAGCACGTGTATCTTTAGAATGCTGCTGATTGGATTTACAAACGTTAATTTCTCATGACCGCATCGGTATTGTTAGCCACACCTTTGCTCCTAGAATTAATCCTATTTGAAATCATTGAAATCGCCCCAAAATCAGCTTGGGGCGTATGTGTAATTATGTTAGTCCAATGATAAAGTTAGATAAGGGCCAATGATGGCCCCAATTAAAACTAAATTAAACTCTTCAAACACAAGAAGTTCCATTCACTTCTCTAAATACGTGCGTGTTTTGTAAAATAAAATTATATCGACGTCCACTTTTAGTAACGAAAAGCGATAATAGAAAAGAAAAAGGTTCCACTCAACCATCTTCTGGTCTTTAACTTCTTGGATTATAAACACGATCTTTAAAATTCTCTAGCTATACGATGTCCGAATAAGATGATACTTAAATTGATCCTCTTTTAAGTAGTGAGTATGCTCGAAAGGTAACATTATAGGTACCTAAAAACCTAAATTTACACAAAATGAGAATGTATGTATTTTTTAAAACTCTTTTCGCAAAACGGTGTGCTCTCTTTGGGTACAATTAGTAACATGCGGGTGCTGGAATGATTTATAATATAGAAAGAGAAACGTTCAGAAATTAAGCTGCCGATACGATTTCGTGCAACAACTTGAGCTTACTTAATTATTTTAACAATTAGGTAAAATTATTATTTATATGGCAGAGTAATCAAAAAATATTAAAATATTATAACTGTTAGTCCGTATTCGTTTGTGAGTGAGAGAGCATAACTACTACACAGATCGATTACATCAGCAATATAGTTTTGTTA